>JAYEVI010000312.1:0-100000 GCA_036346575.1 Dendrocalamus sinicus | reverse complement strand
TTTACTGGTGCATACCACCTTTCCATGCTTCTTCAAGTAGCCCACCTTAAAACATCACATGTATGATACATCCTCTCTCCAAATGAAAACGCCGCATATATTATACAAGCAGCTAATTAAGAAAAACACATCATATAAAAACTAAAAGTGTCCTTAATAAACATCAGTTTCTACTGATGTTCAACTTATTTTGTTGTTTCTGGTGTTTTTTCTCATGTTGCAGCCACCATTTTGGCAGCCGGCTGGTACATGGGGCCGGTTGCTGGCTGCTGCTCCTGGAACGGCGGGAGGCCCCATGGCAGGGTCGAAGTCAAGCAAGGAGCCGAGGACGTGGTCGGCCCCCGGCGGAACGACGCGTCCAGCCTCTCGTCAGGCACCATCACCACGTGCCTGCAGTACGCAGATTTACGAGATTATTAAGCATAACGCACTGCCTCCAACAAATTGCAAGAATACAGCGCAGGGATTTTACATAAATTCTACGGAAGAGTCGGTGCAATCATGCATAAATCAACCCTGAAGAAAAACCCCACGTTCACCTACATATGCTATTTGGTAACATTGTAAAACAAGAGAGCTTGAATGCCCTCTTATAACTAATCAGTACAGGGACTAATAGGGGACTAAGATCCCGCTTATTTAGGTCCTGCTTGGCACAAACTAGCTCCGAGATCTATGTTGGATCTGTAGTTTGTTGACTAAATTAAAGTGATTTAAATATTTTTATTTAATATATAATATAAATGAAATGAGTCATATAAATGCACTTAACATGCCTACAACTCTAGATCCGTGATTTTCTAGAGCTACAGATGACCAGCTCACTTAAACGGGCCTTAGGCTTGAGCTTCTAGTTTCGATTTATTTTTTAGTATTTTTAAATTTTGTCTTTTTTTGACTTTTTTATTTTTTTAGCTTTTTTGCTGGTTCTTTTTTCACGTATTCATTTGCATTGTCCGTAATTAACTAATCTGTTTTTTTTTCTGTTTTTAATTTTTTTTAAATTTAATTACACCAAATAAACCACTATCAACTACAGTGTAATTTTAGTCAGCTATAGTATAATTTTAGTTATAAATTATTTTTTTAGCCAAAATGAACAGACTATAAAGAAACTCGAACAACAACGATCGACTAATTCATCCGCCAATGTACTCCTGAAAAGTCGAAAACGGCACGTAGGAGTATGGGTTGCAGCCACACTCAAGTTACGAATAGAAACGGCACGTAGGCGTTTGGTTTGCAGCTACACCCATGTTACTAATATCGTTATTCGTTAGACTAAGTAGTACTCGTTTGAGTTTCTAGCTTAAAGCTTTTTTTCACTGTTTACCACTATTTTGTTTTGTTTATAGTTTATTTTTTTACTATAGCTGCTAGCCTCTTTTTATACGTAATTAAATTTAAAAGATTAAAAAGGAAAAAAAATATGTGGACAATAAAAAAAATAAGGAGAAAAAACAGCAAAAAAGCTCAAACAACTAAATAAATTAGAAAAAATAAAATTAAAAGGTAGAAGCTAAAAGCTTATGCCGGATGGAGCAGGACCTAAGACTGTGCAATGCTAAAAAAGATTCAACGTGCCCTGAAATCGCACTGACTACATACAACAGGTGAGACACCGAGATGCATGCTGATACCATATATAGAACCTACATTCCAGCACTTTAGCAGCTGCTACTCCCGATGGCGAGTCCTCGAAGACCAGCACTCGACTGGGGTCCACGTTACCCTGCAAGACTGGATAATTGCTGATGCCGATACTGAATGCTGAAACACGTGTATATATAGATAGGTACGATCGATGAACGATATATCGTGGATCCTTTGCATACTACGTACGATCGATGAATTAAGGGCCTGTTTGAACGTGGAAAATCCTGTTTCTTGCAGGAATCGAACTGTTTTTTTTGTTGTGAAATTCGTACGTTCGAAACAACCGTCTTGATTTAATTTTTCTTTGTTTTTACATGACACACGTTTGTATGTATACCTGAACCTCCCCATGGCGGTGACGAAGATGTCGGGGCATGGCTTCCCGACCTTCACCGCAGGGTCGTCTCCCGTGACCACGTGATGCATCAGCGAGAAGAGCTCGCCATGGCGCCTCGTCTTGAGCTCGAAATGCTCCCTGTGACTCCTGCATGTGTCATGACGATCGTATAATTCAACGTCTCTCTTCTTAGTGGAGACAATCAAGCTACCGGCGACGCAATCAGCGGTTTGCTGTTGGCCTGTTTTTTCTTTAGCTCCTTCGAAAACTAAAATAAACGGAATAAAATCTCTTAACTACTTCTCTAAACCATTTTTTGAGCTCAAAACTGCTAAACCGTCTATCGTCTACCGCTATCTGAACACAGACAAAAGGCATTGGTTAAGAGAAACCATCGGTCGCAATCTAAAAGAATATAGCCAAATAACTGTATTAATTACTATACGTCTGGCTAGGTATTGCGACGTACCCGGTTGCTACGCAAATCGGTATCCCGTTGGCATGGAGGTGGCTAACCAGACGCTTCACCCCTGCGAAAATCACACATGCAGGTAATTAATTAGCTGGTTGGCCCCACATGCAGAGAGACGTCCAGGTCTTTACCGGGCATGAGGTCGGCGGGGGGAAGAGGTGGCGCAGCATCTCCTCGCGGTCGCGGAGGAACTGCCCGGCGTGAGCACGCCGCCGAGGCTGGTCTCGTCTAGGAAGACGCGCGCGCCTCCGGCGCCGTTTTGCCGAGCATCTGGCGCGCACCGACCAGTCGAACGGCTTGCCGTACCTCCAGGATCCGCCGCTGCGCCAGCGCGCAGAACTCCTCCGTGTCTGCATTATTGCAGCGAAACTAATTCTCGACGTTAGATCACAAAGCTATCTCCCAGACATGTTCATGCATGAGAGAGAGAGAGAGAGAGAGAGAGAGAGAGAGAGAGAGAGACCGAGCAGGAGGCCGTCCATGTCGAAGATGACGTGCGTGATGGCCTCCATTGCCGGGATCTAGCGAGCTCGAACGATACCCCGCTTTGCTTATTACGCGCGGGAGCGAATTTCTCCGACCGAACCGAGTTAAGCTGTACTTGCACGGTTGCGCGCTTGGCTCACACTGCACGCAGGCTCCTATTTAAAGGCACACGTCCAATGCCAAGAGTTGGTTACCACCTCCGGTTAGTGATGTCCAATTTCGACACTAGCTTATGGCACTACTCTGTTTAGCTTTTAAAAGCTGATTTTCAATTTTTCTATAGTAATTAGCTTTTAAACAAAGTATTTTTTTAAGATAAGATCTACTAAGTTAATTGTAGTACATACTTTACTGACTTCATTTATATTTGTAAAAACTATACATGAGTTTATGTTACTTTGTAATCTCTTGTACAAACAGCCTAAAAACTACAAGCCGCAGTAAAAAAGAACATGCTCTATATGGCCTTGAAAAAACATGTTTTACCACTAATTTCTATTCTAATATGCATATAAATTGGACCTAACAAAACCGTAAAATTATTTCTTCCGAAAAGCATGGCATGAGTGTTGCCGATTCATTCAAGCGGAAAGAGAGCTAAAGTTGGCTAATTACGGCTGCCGTAAATATCTAATAAAAGTTACATGGTTGCATGCGTGTAAAAGCAGCTACGCTTGTGTGACCACGGAAAGAGGAAGATTGGCTATACGTGGAGCGTTTTGCTGCCAGGCACGTAGACGCATCGATTTGTGGCTGTTTCTCGCCTCCGGGCCAGTGATACATACAGGCTATCATAGCACCTTGCTATTAACAGGGTCGGCTCTCTGTCACCATCTTTGGCTGGTTGTTGCACAAAATTTGTTGACTACCACGTGTGGTTTCTCGATTAATAGCTAGCTAGCTAGCGCATGTGACTACTTGTAGACTACATGCAGCTGGATGCATAGCTTCCAAGCTTTTTGCTTACTAAATTTATGGATCATTTAAAAGTGTTATGTTAAGAAGTTAATGTGTTCTAAACGACTTTTGATTTCTGAAGCTACAAACTGTTTGGATTATGGCTATAGTTTTTACTCGATGTTTTTTTAATTTTTTACGGGCTCTAAGATGTGACCTTGATAGCTATCTTTATAACTTAGTATTAAGATATACTAATAAAATTTATAATATTATAACATCATTTTTAACGGTAAATTTAATAGTATAATTTTTATATAGTTAATCTAGATAGTTTTAAATTAGTTTGATGGCACAGGTTCTACGATGCCAAGTAAAATAGAAACAAAGGAAGTATGTTGATAAAGGATTGGCTAAACATTGATTAGTTGAATTTCTCTCACCACTAGGGGCAGAGGGAGGGGTGCTGCCGGATAAATTTGCACTATAACTTTTTATATTTTAAAATTTTTTATTATCGTTAGTACTATTTGATTTCCCATCAAATATAATTATATTATATAGTTTGTTTGGCCCATTCATTTCTAAATCCTAGCTCCGTTCTGCTCACCACCGTCTTGTTCCACGGTGTAATTCGTGCACAGGCAGCACCTGTAATGGTGGCTCTGGCGAGGTTTGTCCGTGATAACTTTTCGGGATCATCAACACCCGACCTTATATTTTGTGGGGGCATGGAGACACTTAATCGGTGTGGCAAGGGCATTGCACACTACAGGACCATGCTGTGTCGGGGCGACATTAGCAACGCAACGAGTGGAGCGCATGGGCGGACCCAGTAAAGGTCCAGTGAGGACATGGCTCATACTTAATTTTTATTTCACATCATCACATCTATATCATTAAATTTTTATCATTTATATCCCTACTGATCTAACAAAAGTATTCTTATTCGGTCTAAATTATTACAAAAAATTTAAAACCAAAGTCATTTGTGTCTCACTCAATTTTCATCCTGAGTCCGTCCCTAGTGGAGAGGCATGTTGATGTGGGGGTGACGGACACCAGGAGAGTATAGATTAGTATAATTTAGGCTAATACTCTAATACGATGATATCATACTCGTCTTAACTTCCTATATTATGTTATTATGGAACACAGCCACTACGACACGTCCGAGATTTGCCGGCGTTTAACTATTTAGCCTGGCCTTACCTTAAACGCCACTAAAGCAAGTCTCAGCTGACGTTTAATGGGAATTGAGGGCGTTTAATTTCCATGGTGTATATATACAGACACCGGCCTAGTTGGAATCAACAGGTGTGTTTACGAACGATGGCCTAGTACAAATCAACCGTATTTTGCGGCAAAGGGTTTTGTTAAATATCATCCGGATGTTTTTTCTTAACTATCATCCAATTTAGGTCTATTGGATTAGAGATCCAATAGCCATGATTTTCCCTCCCCTTGTAAAAGTCTCCCTTCAAAAACAAGGGTCACTTGATCTCTAATCCAAGGATCACAAATTTAGATAATACATCTGGGTGATACCTAGACACTCGCAAGCAAATTTTGCAAACGCCATGGTATAGCTCAGATACGAGGGGTGTGTTTGTAAACCCATGGTAGCTCAAGTATGAGGACATTTGTAAACACCGTCTAGAGTCTACCATGCCATTTTCCTTGACATATGTAAATATTTGAGTGATATTTTTCAAAGAAATAAATACCTAGATTCGATTGAAAGAGATGTGGAGCTGCAATCTAGTGGCCCCTAAAATGTATGGTCTCCATTTACAGGAGCATGAAGGACATTTTTCGGCCTTTTCCGTTTAGAGTGAGCTGGCGAGCTGCTCTATATAATTGAGGTGTCCGTTAATGGAAGCCAAGGTCGATTGAAAGAGACGTGGAAATGCAGGTGGAACGTGGCAGCAGTATAATTCAACAGCGTTGTGCATTGCACATAATTACATGTGCCTATCATGCATATTATATTGGCGCCATGATTTCTTTGATTGCGAGTTTGCAGTGCCATATGCAAGTCACTATAGATGTGAGGCGCCCCAGCAGTTGGATTACTCATCTGTGCAATGTGGTGGAGAGGATTGATTGATTTCAGGTGTAGTTTTCGTGATTGTGATCTGATTTGCAGAGCTCGCAGCTGGCTGGTTCGACAGGCTTACATCCCGCCTCATTTTGGCTTGATTTTCTGGTTTATTTTTCACTATTCATAAATTTCATCTTTTCTAAATTTTTGGCTTTTGAGCTTTTTACTGGTTCTTTTTTCCCATATTCATTTGCGTTTTCGTGATGAGCTAACATATTTTTTCTATTTTTATTTTTTTTAAAAAAAATTAATTATGCCAAATAAGTTATCTTCAGCTACAGTGTAATTTTAGCCAGCTACAATGTAATATCAGCCATAAGCCACTATTTTTCAGTCTAACCACTGCTGTGGTGTGGTATGAGCATTGGCCCAGATGCACGGTTTGGAGGGCGTCTAGCTAGCATAAGCCATCACATTCCATTGATTAATTGTCACATTGGCATTGTTAAATGCAAATATATTACCACACTCCCCACAACGAGCTCAGCCTCTTCACTGTGTCGGATGCAAGGCGTGTCCCAACTCCTGACCATAACGTTTGCTTCCCTACATTCTACCTTGGACTTCTTGATGTTTTTTTCCTCCATTAGGTCTATGCAACATATGGATGGCGCATGAAACCTTACACTAACCCGGACTCTCGGCGATTCAGGTATACTATTTTTCCTTTAGAGAGTATAGCTAGATACATGGCGGATGCACACACCTATCAGTTGCCTCCAAGTATAAGGTATACTGTTGTGGTTACAGACCAAACAGAGAGAGATGGTGGTGAAGAGTGAGGGAGATGAGTAAAGGCCTGGGTCCTCCCCATGGCCTGTATTCCATATATATATATGGGGAGTGTTTTTACAATTATACCTTTACATTTGAGTATCCCTTCCAGGGGCACTTATGTCGTTACACATGGCCTATTCTGGACCCTATAACCTCCTACCAGGCCTGCTGGGTTTAGGTAGGGGCCACCCTACAACAGGAGCCTCTCATGGAGAAGGGCTTCACAGGCCGGGCCATGTTGCCGAGTCCTTGGCCCTCCGTCCCTCGCGCCTCGTGAACTTTTCCGAACCCGACTGTGGCCGAGACCGTAGCCGGCAGACGCTGCAAGGCCGCTCCGCCCCTACCCTTCGGGACGGTGGCGCGAGCGGGCGCTTAGGCGGAGTAGACGACGCGCCCGCCCCTACCTTCGAACGTGGCGCGGAGCCGGCGCCAGGCGGAGTAGACGCGCTGCTCCGCCCCTACCTTCGAACGGGTGGCGCGAGCCGGGCGCCAGGTGGACGCGCTGCCCTCGCGGGCGTAGCCGAGCCGCCGGGCGGGGCTTAAACTTCTGGCCCGGGTCCATGTTGGGGCGGGCCGTAATCGTGGCGATGCGCGGTGAAGGCGTGCGCGCCGCTTTCGCTGCCTCGCACTGCCACCGCCGCCGCCTCGGATAGTGCGCTTTAAATGACGGCTGAATCGCCGACGCCGCCCGCCGGGAGGGCAGCCGTCGCGTGATGCGCTCGCTGCAGGTGGGGCACGCGCGCTTGCAATCGGGCGTTGTGGGATGTGAGCTGCGCGTCGCGCTGCTCGCCGCTTCCTTAGGGAAGCGTGACGCGCGGTCGCCGCGCAGCCGGGTTGTGCGCCGCTCGCCACCTACCAGCGCGCTTCTGTGTACCGACGGGTTCTTTCCAGTCGTATGCGAGTCGAACCGCTGTTCTCACCTAATCGCGCTTCGCCGGGGAGGCGAAGGGCTTTATAAGGTGCCTCACCGCGATGGGAGCACTTTGTCCCGCTTGCCGCTTAGTTCTCGATTTATTCCGTGCCTGTAGTAGCGACTTCCGCCTTGGTTTCTTTTACCCTACCGTAAGACAATGCCCAGCCATGGCGACGCTGCCTCGCCTCCCGCCGCGGCCTCGCCTAGTTGGGACAAGCTGTCCTTCCTCTCGGGATTACAAGTCGGTGCTGCGGGGCGCCAGCGTCGACGGCGATGGGACGCCATGGAATACTCGGGGCCGCCGTTCGCTGCTGTTGGGAAAGAGCCGCGGATCGGGAGAGACGCCGCAGCGCTTGTTCATGACGGAAGATCGAGGATCGATGGGGCTCGCCACCTCGTCAGAACGAAACGGAGCCAAGCCCCGGAGACAGACGATCGCTTTTGTCGCGCTTTTGACGCCGCGCCCGCATGCCCTCAAAGATGTTTGTGGGGCTAAGTCTTGCGGACCTATGGGTTGAGTTAGCGAGCCGACGCCGAGCGCAATAGTCCGCTCCGGGTGTTTCACATGGGCGACGCGACAGGGCGGTCGCGCCCCGCCATGAGCCTGTTTCGCTACCCTCGCATGACGCCGCGCCGCCTAAGAAGGCCGGAGATGGAGCTATCTCCAATTTGGCAGCGTGGACTTTGTGCCGCGATCGCCCCGCACGACGCTGTTTCGCCGCCCGCCTCGGGAAGTGGGAGTCCGGCCGACGCAGTGGTGGTTTTTACCACGTGACCGCCCGAGTGGCTCGCTATGCCGAGGCGGGCCCATCTTGTTCAATACTTCGCCAAGCGCGAAGCCGCTAAGTATGCGCGACTCAGCCAAGAGTTCACGGCGTACGGGTGGCGCCATCGCCCTCCCGCTGGAAATACACGAGCCGGGCAATGACCGAGCGAACGGGATCGCCCGCCAATGTCCCGCCGCCTCCGCCTCCGCCCTTGTAAGTTGTTTAGAGTGCAGCAGCATCTCTTGACGATCCGCACTTGTTCTCACGTGATCGCCTCGCTGTCTTTTTGTGCGCTGGCCGCAGAAGACGCAGAGCGTGGATCGAGGTGTTCTCGCCCGCATACACCGAGGAGCACAAGCTATGCGCAGGCCGCGACCGAACGGCGGCTAAGGGCGGTGAACCGCACATGCGAGGTTTTAGGTATTGCCGCGCCGAACGCCCGATCCCAAGCGAGACTCCGCGGGACTTCGGGTCATCATGGCGGTGGCGGCCGCAGACGCTTCGCTCGCAGCTGCTCGCTTCTCCGAGGCTGCCATACCCACCGCTACCACCTCGGCACCGGCGCCGCGGGCAGACGCCGACCGGTGACGCGCCGGCCGACCAGTTCGGGCGGGCGCGCCTCGATTCCTTTGGCCGCACTATCCGAGACGCTGCTGAAGCGACGGCACGGCCTTCACTAGGCCGGAGCCCGCCAACCGAAAGGAACGTTACGCTGGCGAGAGGCCGTGGCCGGCGGTGCCGCCTGCACAGTGACACGCCCGCGCGCGGCGAGACCGGCGTGAGTAGGAGCCGCGCCGCTAACGCCACGGAGGAATCGCCGTTCCTCAGCAACGCCCGGATGCGCTTCCCCGCTCCGAAGGGTCGCTACAACGCTGCAGCCCCATACTTGGAATTGTGGCGCCCGATGCCACCAAGGCGCTATGCCCCGACCGTGGTCGAATAGACACCACCTCCTATCATGCGTGAGGATGCAAGGTAAGCGTGGCTCTCTCTCCGCCGACTTTCGCGAAACTCTCTCTCGATTCGCCGCCATTCCGTCAAGATCGCGAGACGAGGTCTCCGGGCGTGGTGAAGGATCGAGCAACGGGGAGTGCGCCAAGTCCAAAACCTTGTGCAGTGGTGTCACGCCGGATTCGCCATCGCCGGCGCCGGCCTCCATAGCCTCGACGCGTGGGGTCCGAACCCATCTTGTCCGACTACCTCCCGCTCGAGATACTCCGCGCTCTCACCACGGCACGCATCGCGCCACCGGCACTTTGACCGGCGGATGCCGCCATCATGCGAGGAGACCACCTAGCGCCGCACCGCGGGCCTCGTAAATAAGGGTGAGTACGCAGTGCCGCGTGGTTTTGTATGGTGCTACCGCGCTCCGGTGACTTTCATTGCCGCCGACGCTTGTCATCGGGCCGACGCACTAGACGAGGCCCATATCCGGAGCGAGGGCCCTAGAAGCCGTGTCGTGAAGCGAATGATGCTCATGCGACAAAGGACGAAGAGCTCGCGCCGGAGGATGCCTTGTCATCCATATAAGTCGAGGCCGAGGAAGCCAAACGCGCCGGCCGCAGAGGACGCGCTCCTTCCCGCGCGCATTGCCGCTTGAAGAGGAGAAGACCTAGCCGGCCGAGACTCTGGCAGGAAGACCCGCGCTTGGACGATGCATCCACGCCACCGGGGCAATGGAGTCTCGAACCGCCCTCCGCGATCGTGCAGCGCTGACGCGTCCAACGCCACCCACGAGCCGAGGACCGATGGAGACACTTGGGCTGATTGAGGAGGGGCGCGCCGCGCTTCATAGCGCCACGACCTTCGGGAGCACCGCGCTATCTTGGCGCGTGCGTTTGCCTCGCATGCTTCACACCGTGGGTGTAGGCACATGCGAGCCGGCAACCTCACTGGATCTTCCCGCCGGCCGAGGCGCCGCGACGCTATTCGCTCCATCGAGCCTAGCCTCCGAACTTCCACCGCCATGGATCCGGGTCGTGTTGGGAGGATGCGCGAGGGTTGTAGCATGCAAACGCCGCGCGGGAGGGGACTTCTCTGGCTCAAGAAGTTTCCGAGGCCATGGCAGCGGCACGCCCTTGGCGACGCGCCAAGACCGAGGTGTTGATCATCAGCGAGAGAGGGGTTCGCACTTCGCGCCCCATACCGTAATCATTTAACCTCATATTTTTGCAATGGGATGATGCACCATTTATTCTTACCGCTGTAAGTCGTGTTTTGGGCCGACGACGCCTTATTTATAGTCCGAGATCGTCGCGCGCGAGGCGTAACCTCGACGCCACGCCTTAATTTATAGTCCGTGAGACTCGCGGCGGAGGCGTAACCTCGACGCCACGCCTTATTTAGAGTCCGTAGACTCGGGTGCGTATGAGGCGACTCGACGCCACGACTTAATTTATAGTCCGTGGACTCGCGCGCGAGGCGACCTCGACGCCACGCCTTATTTAGAGTCCGTAGACCGTGCGCGCGAGGCGACTCGACGCCACGACTTAATTTATAGTCCGTGGAATTCGCGCGGAGGCGGACTCGACGCCACGCCTTATTTAGAGTCCAGAGATCGCGCGCGCGAGGCGTAACTCGACGCCACGCCTTATTTAGAGTGCGAGATCGCGCGCGCGGTGGCGCACTCGACGCCACGCCTTATTTAGAGTCCGTAGATCGGTGCGTGCGAGGCGACTCGACGCCACGCCTTATTTAGAGTCCGTAGATCGGTGCGCAAGTGAGGCGACTCGACGCCACGCCTTATTTAGAGTCCGTAGATCGGTGCGCGCGAGGCGACCTCGACGCCACGCCTTATTTAGAGTCTATAGACCGTGCGCGCGCGGAGGCGAGCTCGACGCTATGACTTAATTTATAGTCCGTGGACTCGCGCGCGAGGCGCACTCGACGCCACGACTTAATTTATAGTCCGTGACTCGCGCGCGAGGCGAATCTCGACGCCACGCCTTAATTTATAGTCGTGGACTCGCGCGCAGGCGAACCTCGACGCCACGCCTTATTTAGAGTCCAGAGATCGCGCGCGCGAGGCGACCTCGACGCCACGATTTACTTAATTTATAGCCCCGCATATTGCGCCGACGATGGTACTTTGTGCGAACAATAGTTTTATTGAACTCCCGCTTGCGCGCGAGCATCATACAATAAGGGCGATGCCGCTATAACTTTTGTCCCGCTTCTAGGCGTAATATCGCCAGAATTTGTCCGCTGCTCCACGTGTGGCGAGAGTCCGCCCTCGAGCGTGGCGAGGCGGTATGCTCCTTCGCAATGCCTCCGCCACGATGAATGGACCTTCCCACTTGACTCAGCTTGCCGATGGTCTCCGCATGGAGCGCCGCTCGAGGACGATCTCCGTGCTTGAAGCCCCGCGATATATGGACCGGTCCCGCACGCACCGCTCGCGCGCTGCATTTTCAACGTGTTGAGCTGCACTTGCTCGCGCCTCGCCGAGGAGATCCAGGACACGCGACGGTCCTCGCCGCACTGGACGAGGACCTCTCGCGAACCAGCCTTGATTTCTGCGCCACCGCTTCATCGCCAAAAGAAGCTTGAAAGGCATGAACCCCGCTGGACGTGTTACCGCGCAGCGGCGACTAGACGACGCCGTGAAGCTCGCTGGCCACTTGCCCTTCGCCACCCGACTAAGCGCTTTTTGATGGCGGCGAAATGGCGCCATTCGCCTTCTCGACCGCCTCCGTTGGATCGGGTGCCCAATCGAGGTGAACCGGCGGTGATGCCCATGCCTTCGCAGAATTTTTTGAAGAGGGTGGCGCCGAATCGCAGACCGTTGTCCACGGTGAGCTCCTCGGCACGCCGGCGACATATAATGTTTTGCCAAAGGAAACGCCGCATGGCCGCCGAGGTTATTTTAGCTGTGCCATCGCTCCCGCCATCCGAAAATATTCCAGCCGCGACTACCACAAATCACAGTCTCCCCGCTCGTGGAAGTGGTCCTACTATGTCGACACCCCAGCAAGCCACACCGGGAATGAGGTTGAGGGTCGCTGGGGTTCGCGGATGATCCGTGCATCCATTGGCACCCTCGACACCGGCGCACGAGGTCCCGGCATCGCGATGGCAATGCCAAGAGAAACCCCGCTCAATGCCTTGTCGACCAACGACTCGCCGCCGATGGGACCCACACATGCCCGCGGATCTCCACAAGGAGGTTCTTCCTTCTTGCCCGAGAGGCAACAGAGCAGAGCGCGCGCAGACACTTCTTGTAGAGTATCCTTCAACACCGGAAGGACTCGACGCGGTTGCAGCCCACCGAGCTCAGGCTCTCCGGCCGGCGATGCCTCGCAGAAGTTGAAGATGGGTTTCGCCACGCCGCTGGACGATGTGGTGAACGAGGGCCGCGTCCCGGTTGTCCTGCGCGATGGCCGCCTGCGAGAGTACTTCATAGAACGCCCCATCAGTGGGGCAGCTTGTTGGTCGCCGCCTTTGAGAAGGCGTCGGCTTGCTCATTTTCCGCGCGAGGATGGTTTTGACTGTGATGCCCAAGAAGTGCCTTTCCCTTGCCCTAACCGCGGCGAGGTACTTGGCCAGCTTAGGGTCCTTGGCTTGATAGGACTTGTCGACGTGGCTCGCCACCAAACGCGAAGTCCAGACGACGAGCACCGCCGTGGCGCCGATCGCCTTGAGCTTTGCCAGCCAAGAGTAGCGCCATATTCAGATGTGTTATTGGTAATCGAAAGGCAAGGCGTGCGAGTATAGCAGCGCCGCCCTCGGCGTGACGATTACACGCGCTTACGCCGCGCCGCGACGCCGAGGCTCCGCCGATGGTGAGTGTCCAAACCGGTCGCTATGTCGCCGGGCAGTTGGTCAAGTGCGAGTCCACTCCGCAAGGAAGTCGGCGAGAACTTGAGATTTGATTGCCGCCCTGAGGCGTATGTCGTGAGAACGGGGAGAGTTTCAGCCCACTTACCGATGCGCCTGTGGATTCCTTGTTGTGCAAAGATCTCCGCTGGGAATGAGGAAGGCACTATGATTGGATGGGCCAAAAATAATACCGGAGCTTCTCGAGGCCATAACCAACGCAGAAGAAAGCTTTTCAAGCTCAGATATCTCGCCTTGGCGCCTTGGAGGGCTTTAGAGACGGCGATACAAAGCCGTTGTACGCGCCTTCTCTAGGATGAGGACGGCACTAATCGCCGTAGCCGACGCGCCGTAGAGCAGAGGGGCTCTCGTGCCGGGCGACCAAAGTGGGGAGACTCGCCAGTGTTTCTTGAGCGCGCTGAAGGCCTCCGCACGCGCCATCCCAACAAAACTGCCGCACTGCGCGAGTGTCTTAAAAATGGCAAACCCGCCTCCCGCTCGGATAGGAAGCGCTCAAGGTCGCCATGCGCCCGCCAGCCTCCGACTTCCTCGCCGCCTTGGGCGGCTCCATACCCAAGATAGCGTTGACCTTATTAGGTTCACCGATGCCCCGCCCGACACGAGGAAGCCTGAAGTTTGCCCGCCGCACACCGAAGACGCACTTGCCGGGTTGAGCTTGATGCCGCTTTCCGAGGTTGTCGAGGTCTCTCGGAGGTCCCGGCATGCAAAGCAAGCTGCTGGTTTTGACTACCACGCCATCGACGAGGCCTCGACATTCCTCCCGAGCTGGGCGGCCAGGCAATGGCGACGAGGCGTAAAGGTAGCGCCGCGTTCTTCAAGCCAAAGGGCATCCCGATGAAGCGTAGGTGCCGATTGGTGTGATGAAGCTAGTCTTGCTCTCGCTGCCTTCCGCCATGTATACCGATGGTAGCCGGAGTAGGCATCTAAGAAACTCATTAGCTCGCACCGCGTAGCGCGACCAATTGATCGATGCGCGCAGGGTAATTGTCCTTGGGCACGCCTTGTTGAGTGCCGTAAAGTCGATGCACATGCTCCAGCCCCACTAGCCTTCTTGACCAATACCGGGTTGGCGAGCCACTGGGTGGTGGACTCGCGGATGACCCCGCCCAAGAAGCTTTGCCACCTCCACCTTGGCCGCCACGATCCATGGACATGCGGCGGCTTTTGCTTGACCGCTTGGCGTCGGGCGACCGCCAAGCGTGCTCGACATTGCGCGTCCATGCCCTTGATATCTTTCGTGACCATGCAAAGATGTCGGTGTTGTTTCAAGCACTTGGAGTAAATCTTGCTCGACTCCGGGAGCCCTCACCAATAGACACAAACTTCCTCCGCTCGAGCGCACCTTTGACTCGCCGGCCGAGGCTTAGGCGCCCACCCCGGCGAGGGCGCGCCGCCAAGCACGCCCGGTAGGGCGGCACCGGCGATGCAGATCCCGCCGCCGACTTCGATGCGCCGGCAAGGTCTTGGTCGCCAAGACGGTGATGACACCTCCGCCCGGAGCTTCATACATAAGAAGGTGTGGTGTGGACCGCCAAGGAGTTGATGGCGGGCTGTCCCAATACGACGTTGTAGGTGTGTGCGATGTCCACCACGCCGAAGACGACATGCGGGTCCGATGTTACTCTCCGTGGAGCGTGACGGGAGGGACACTCGCCCTATGGCTCGCAGCTGCTGACTTCGATGCCCCGGGCGTAGCTCCGCCGCTCCAGATGACTTCTGGGTTCCCATACGATCGAGGCCCTCGTGAAATGAATGTTCGCAGAGCTCCCCGCCGACAAGGATGCGCTCGACGCCGCAACCCGCGATGTGGGCCCGGATGACCAAAGGATCTTGGTGAGGGAACCCACGCCTAGCGCCATTCACGGTGAAGGTGATGTTATGGGCGGCAGCCACGATTGCGCGGCCGCAAGGGGGCCCTCGATAAGGAGCCCCGGTGATGACGCTGACGCGCGCACCGCGCGCCCTCCCCGGCCGGCTTGCGAGGGGCTGCCCCTGATGCCGCCCCGACCTCGGGAGCCAAAGGGGCGAGTCCCGAGATGCGCCATCGCCCGCCGCAACTCCATGACCGCGTGCATGTCTTCGATAGTGATTACCATACCCGCGCACCTCGCACCATTTGCCGTAATAGAGTTGCTCTTGCTCCGCCGGTCGCCATCGCGCCGAGTTCGCCGCATCCTCGGCGGGCATTCTCGGCGACGGCGTATGGTGGGCCTTTGTGGTTCCGCGCCGTGACGCCGGGCTTGCGTCGCTTTTTGAGAGCCTTCCGCCCCGATGCCGTTGCTCCTGTGGGGTCCTCCCGGCCGCTGGCCGCGGCTCGCCGGGGTCGCCGCCACCCTCGTCGTGGTGTCGATCGCGCCGCTTGAGCAAGATCGAGGTGGAAGCGCTGCGCCTCCGCGATCTTCCTCAGCCCGCGATACCCTCCATCTTGTCGAAGAGCTCGCGACCGCCTTGATGGGCTTACGCGCGTTGTATTCGCCAAGGAGCCCGGACGAAGGCCTCAGATGGTCGCGTAATGACGGTTGTCTCATTAACATCCTTGATCCGCAGCGATCTTCGCAAACGCTTGAAGTAGTCCCGAGCTTTTCCGAGGGTTTCGCCACGCGAAGAGCTAGCCCGCATCGACTCGCCGACATAGTTTCCTTGGAAGTTGTTGTGAAGGCGATGGCGAGTGCTCCCACACATAAATGGAGTTTGGCTCATTGTAAAAACCAAGAAAGTACCGCTCCTGCGCAGCGAGGGGAGCCCTTTGCCTTTGTGGTATCATCTCCGCGCGCCTCGATCGCGTTTCGTGACACGCCGCACGAACCCGCGGGATCCATATCACCTTTGTATGGCTCGGCGACAATGGGGAACTTGAAGTCTTCGGCCACGCCACCGCCGTAGTCCTACCGGAAAGCGGGACTGATCGACGCGCCGCAGCGCACGCGGCCGACGTGGGGCGCCGCGTCGTTCGCCTCTTTCCGCGCGGCTCGGCGCGCCATCGGCGCGCCGCTGGCTTCGAGCCTCTTGCATGTCCTGCATAGCCCCGCCGGCGTCCCCAGCTCCCGCCGAACGCGCTGAGGCCGCCAGAGCGCGCTTTCACCGCCGGCGCAGGGGCGCCGCGCTTCGCGGCGGTCACGGGTACGGCCACCTCGCTGCTCCCAACCGCCGGTAGCGGCGGTGGCGGGTCGGGTCATCGCAGCGACGACGGGATTGGTCGCCGCAGCGCCGGCGGCGTGGTTGGTCGCCGCGTGCCGGCGGGGTCGGCCGCCGCGGTGCCGGCGGCGGGCCGGCCGCCGCAGCGCCGGCGGCGGGTTGGTCGCCGCGTGCCGGCGGTGGGGTTGGTTGTTGCAGCGCGAGCATCGACGCCTCGACCGCTGCGCCACGCCGCCACCCGCGCTCGCGATACCGACGCCGGCCTCGAGCTCACGCGACGCCCGCCCACCGCCTTCTTTTCCTTCGCCGCCGACGGCTTCTGCGGCGGGTTGGTCGCCGCGTGCCGGCGGCGGGTTGGTCGCTGCGTGCCGGCGGCGGGTCGGCCGTCGCGGTACCGGCGGCGGGTTGGTCGTCGCAGCGCGAGCGCCGACGCCTCGATCACGCGCCGCGCCGCCACCCGCGCCGCGATACCGACGCTGGCCCCGAGCTCACGCGACGCCCGCCCCACCGCCTTCTTTCCTTCGCCGCCGATGAAGCCTTTTCCGTGCCATCCTCGCTCGAACTTCAGCTTACTCCTTTCTCCCACGGACGGCGCCAATCACTGTGGTTACACCAAATAGAGAGAGAGATGGTGGTGGAGAGTGAGGGAGATGAGTAATGGTCTGGTCCTCCCATGGCCTCGTATTCCATATATATACATGGGGAGTGTTTTTACAATTATACCCTTACATTTGAGTATCCCTTCCAGGGGCACTTATGTCGTTACGCATGGCCTATTCTGGACCTTATAACCTCCTACCAGGCCTGCTGGGTTTAGGTGGGGGTCACCCCTACAACATATACATAAATGATTATGGCCCAGTTTAAAAGTGTTGTGGCTTTTGACTGAAACTAGTAAGATGTTTGTGCGTTACAATGGTGTTTTAAAAGAATGTGAGACATATCATCAAATATGACCTAAATCATACAATGAATATTAAAAAGAGAGAGACATCTTACCATCAAGAGTGAGATCGGTGTGACCGGATTTGCTGTTGCCGAGATCACCGCCGATCTTCCCTCCCCGAACCCGCCAAGCTTCGCGTTCTTCCTCACCTCCACCAAAGGTACACCTCGCTCAAATCGGTGCACTCCGCCTCCATGTTCATCGCTCGTGCGCTGCACTCTATGTCCTAATTGTCGACCCCGGTGTACACTTCTATTTCATCATCGCCCTGGTGATGTACACTAACGCATTGTCGTCAGACCGTGTGCTCATCTTCTTCGCCATCGAGTATCGCTCGCCTCTCTCTTCTTCACCATCCTAGTGCATCATCTGTATGGCAGCACATTGGAGGAAGGAGTAGCGGAGGCTCCGAGGGGCTAGGCTTAGGGACCAAAGGGGCTGGACGTGTCACCTTTTTTCATGGTTATCGGATTGAGATCTAGTGGCTAGGATTTACTGAGTGAGGAAGTTACCCTAGATGTAAATAAACAATATGCCCAGCCCCCACTCCCACCGATGCCACCCTCCTCTCCTCGTCTCCCTTGCCTCCCCTACCCACACGCCACCGCTGCCGGAGATCGCTCTGCCTCCACTCGCATCCTCGTCCTGCACCGCCACTGCTGCCTCCTCCCGATCGGTGCCTCCACCCTAGGCGCCACCGACCCATCCCCACCAGATCCACCATCCACAAGGTCACCACCATCGATGCACTATCTCCGAGGTCACCGCCGATCCGGCTAGTATACCTCCGCCTCTATCTCCACCTCTCGTACACCTCCGCCTCCACCTCCCAGACTCAATCAGCTCATCGTGCTCCTCGCAGTGTCCCTAATCCCATGACCACCTAATCTCGGGTCATCATCCTCGATAGTGGCATTCTCTACTTGGCAAGGTGGATCTAGCGAACCCCAAGGTCGCCACGTCGCATCCAAAGGTCCTCGAGGTCATCGCTGCCATTTTGGGTCTTCCTCGCCTCCACGGCCATCAAATTAGGTTGTCCTCACAACGAGGCAAAGGAGGTGGCGGTGGATCAAGAACATGGAGTTGTAGCCGAGCCACCAACCATGCTAGTAGAAAAGAAGAAGTGGAGGAGAGTTGAGAGAGAGAGAGAGAGGTCTCACCACCGGCTCGACCATCTCTACATCGTTGTTGCCGGACCCGAGGAAGAAGTCGAGTCCGTAGATCCGTGATCCTCGACCGTCATCCTCGACCCTAGCCGCACTAGATATGGTTATCCTCATTCTGGTGCCATCATCTTTCTCTCCCCACCGCCGCCTCCTCGCCACCGAGCCCAACTGCCGCTGGCGATAGCTCTTCTACTTGTCATGGGCATCGGTCATCAAAGACGCCACTCATCATGGATCCGCTTGCAAAACTAGCAAGGCGCTGATGCAGGGCATGGAAAAGGGAGAAGATTAGAAGAGGTTGATCGGAGTGAGGAGAGGGGACGGCGCTAATCGGGACACGAGAATAGCGAGAGTGGCTAGTGTTTGGGGCCTCAAGAGTGTGCCCATGTGGGGAAGGAAAGATGAGCAGTTGGGGTGGAAGGCCACGAGCAGTTCATGAAGAGAGCCAGCTGACGACATAGACCCACATGTTGGTGTATGTAAAGAGGAGATGTGGGAGTGCACTGCGCAGGGAGAAGGAAGGGGGAGATGGTGAATGGATAAACTCCCCTGTTATATTAGTAAAGATGATATTGTAACTGTTGTTATCTTTTTTTAGGTATTCAATTGAAGATGATAAATAAAAAGGAAAAAATAAAAAAAAACACAATTGTATCTCCATGGATAATGTAAAGAGAAAAGAAAAAAAACACGTTAAGAAACCAACACGTTCTAAATAGCTTTTGGTAAGCCAAAAGATAAAAACTGTTTGGAATGGGCTCTATACTTCCACACTACAACTGAACCCAGATTCAAGTCTGCTAGGAGTTAGCTCACCATGTTCTGTTCGGTTTGTAGTTTCGTTTCAGGTCCACTATTCAGTCCCAGGACGTAACATATAACAAACTTCAGATCACTAACCGGTTTCATGACAGAGATTAGGTATTATTGCCAGCCTGGGATGCCACTCACTCCATTGTAAAGTAATTCAAGACGAAGTTACTTGTATTTATGTCCGAGAAATGAGGATTTCAGATAGCCATCGCCCCCCTCTGTCGCCAACCAGCCCCTGCAGCTGATCACTGTACCACAGAAAATGACCACCAGCCAGTCACACCTCTGCTCGCCAATTGCAGTTCGCAGCTGGTAGCCACTGATAAGCTCCAAGGGAGGAAAGCAGCATTGCAGAACCCTCCACACAGCTGCACTTGTCTAACAGCAAGCAAATACACAAATCTCGAAAGTGGCTTTTCCTTACACATAACATAAATTCCTGTTAGAATTAACATAGAATAAAATCTTTTGCATTTGTAAAGAAAGGTAAAAAGGTTTAAGCACACATCACAGTGATAGGGAGATTCTTTATTGAAGGGAAGCGTGTAGTAGTTTGCTGTCACAGAATCAGAGGCAGCAAGAATGCTAAGAGTGTTACCGCTAACCCTAACATCAATTCCAGCTTTAAAATGTTTTTAAATGCAAGTAAGACTTAAAACTTTACAATGCCCCAATCTAGCAAAACCAGCACTGAATGTCAGCTAATGCCTGCCTATGCTAACATGACTAGCCTAGGACTGACAGTCTGACACAGAAGATCTTGCTAGCCATAGTAGATAGGAGTTTTTTTTAAAATACCCCACGCAGTACCAAATCCACCCCTACCCCCAATCATTTTGATTATTCACTAGAACCTCATAATCTTCATAATAAATTTGTCTACTCTTAAAAGGCGGCAAGCCCCATTCACTAGGTTTGAAATCCAACAGCGAACTGAGAACTTGGTCAGATCCTTTATGATATGAGACATCCAGCCTCGGATCTGGGACCATCACCACAGACCTGCAAAGGAAGAAATAGTTTGTACTTAGTAATAAAAAGGCATGGTTGGTTGCACAAATGTAACTATAATGGCCACTTACATTCCAGCATTTTTGGCTGCTGCTACACCTGATGGTGCATCTGCAAAAACCAAGCAATTACTGTGTCCTACGTTGCCCTGACAAAAAAAAAAACAATGCAATAGCATCAGGGGAAAAGAAAGATAGTTCACACAACATTCTAAAGGTACATGGTAGTTACAAGTGTTTCTATGTTCTCGAATCTAATGCTTCAAACCTCCTCATAGCAGCAAGGAAAATATCAGGAGATGGCTTCTGCAGTCTTCACCTTTGGACCATCCCCATGACAACGTGATGCATCAGGGCGAACATTTCCTGGTGGTTCTGTGTCTTCAGTGCAAAATGACATTTATGGGATCTGAAAGCCACCGCAAAGACAAATTATTGGTATTATTCTAATTTAGTAAAGAACAAAGAGCAATGGAGAACAGGGTAGTGCAGAAAGTCAAGGCCAAATGGATTGATTTAGAGAAATTATACTGTTGCAACACCCGTTGGTATTCCATTTGTATGGAGATGATGGATCAAACGTGATGCCCCTGCGAGACAAACAATTCATTTATCTAACGTCATAAGAAAAACCATACATACATATTTAACCAGACATGGTACTCGAGGAAGTTATTTCCTGTGGAAAAACAGTTTAGATAATAACACAAGACAACCACATGACAATTAAAATCAATGGTGTTAAAGTATTGTATTTTTCCAATGGAGAAATGCCTTCAATTTATCCTATCAGTGACTAACACACAGCTAAAATAATAGAGGAGCCTGGGAGTGGAGGTACGAGTTTGTCTCAAGAGGAAGAAATGTAAATATGACCCATTTGCACTTTCAGGTTTCCAGTTTTTATGCTTGTATCCTATTACTCTATTAGCTTGCTTCATGCCAACTCTCAGATAGGTTTTGCCTTGTACAGCACCGAGGACACCAAGTTGGACTTGATGAACCAAGTTGCAAGAGAATCATCATGCTTCACTTTAAAAATAATTGTTACAAATAATTGCATTTCATTCTGCTTTTCTGTTGTCCTACTTGCAAATTGGGATGTTCATTTTCTACTCCATATATTTCTCAACAAGAAACATTGAAAATAGTTTCTTTAACTACAGAAAAAATAATTTATGGTTAATAAGACCAGCATACACAAATAGAAGAATTGGTACAATAAAAACATTAAAGATAGCTCTCAAGGCTACCCACACTGTTATGAAATTAATGACAACCAAAATTAACTCACTAAAATTCCACTCAAAATTTCCGTTCCCTCCCTTCATTCTCCCCTACCCTCCAACATATGACGGTAGTAACACACCTCTTCAACAGAAGGTAGCATTACACTACATGGTTTGAGAATGCTGCATGAGTACAGATGATTATAGCACATAGCCTAAGTCAGCGCAAGGTAGCATATTGTGTTTGGCAGCATATCAGTACATTGTATGGTGAAATGTGGTCTTCATATGCTCACGGAAAATTCGTTGCCAACATGTTACCTTTATCTAATAGCACTTAATATGTTCAGTTCCTCACTTTTGCTTCCCCGTGATGTGATATTGTGAGACCATGTGGAGGTCACCCTATGGTTGTGATGAGTAATTGATTTTTGGAATAGAGCTTGTGTAAAGGTTGAGTTTGGTTTTTGAGATTTGTGCAGAAGTCTGCTTTTTGGCTATCGACTTAGTGGCTTATGACTTATGAGCTTTCGCTGTTTATGACTTGGTGGTCAGCAGGCTCTACGACTTCTGTTTACGACTTGGTGGTCGGCAGGTTTACAACTTCTGGTTTTACGACTTGGTGGTCGGCATGGCTGGTCGATTCAATTGGCTGTGTTCAACTAGGTGGTCGGATGGTCCGCTCAGCAAAACGACCACGGAGTGCCTGAACAATCTTGTGTGATCGATAGTCGTAGCATGCGGTCGATGTTCGTAGCTCGCCGATCGTGATCGATAGTCGAGGTCGTGGTGTTTGGTAGTCGTAAAGCATGGCGATCGATAGTCGAGTAATCGCTGCGTAAGTCAAAGCCATGTGATTGATAGTCATAAGTTGTAGCGACCGTGTTTGGTAAGTCATAGCCGATGGGAGCGATAGTCGAGCATTGATTGCGTAGTCGTAGCGCTTTGTGTTGTAGTCGTAGCTGTACTTCCATGGTCATAGCTTCGCTACATGATCGTAGCGCTCGCTTTCATGGTCGTAGCGACTGTGTGGTGGTCGTAATACCGCTAAGTGGTCGAGATCGCTGGTAGGATCTCATGGGCTACGAGTACCTCATCTCTTGAGCATACAAGTACTCTTAAGTCGTTTCGCACCGCTTGGGTGCCGAGGTTGTTCACCGGAATACTTTTGTTTGTGCAAATTGATGATCATTATGTATGGTGCGATGCTACGTGATGGTTTGCTTGTTGGTGTTGGTTGTAGGACTTTGGAGCTAGGTTATGGTAGGCGAGGAGGACCGGACTAGGCACAGGGAGGTGTTGAGGTCCAGAACGGTCAGAGAGACATCGAAGATGATCGAGGCTAGTGAGGTGGTTGCAAGCCGGGACGACAAGGAACCAGAGTGGGAGCTACCGTTGGTGGACATGACGAGCAACGGCGAGGTGAACCGGGACTATGCTTAGGGAGGAGTCGAGGTCCAGACGGTTGTAGAAGCCGGGTGCTGTCATGCGCGAGGAGAAGCACGTGGTGCGCCAAATGACTTGGGTCGTTTGCAAGCGAGGATGGTTTGGTGGGATCTGGACGTATGAGAGGCTTGACGACAAGTCATTGGGGCCACACGTAAGTTGCTTTGAGAAGCGTGCATGAGTAAAACCCGGTGCTAGGTGGGGTTAATGAGTTATCCCTAGTTTGGACTAATGGTTGGATTCATTAGGTCTAACGTTCACTTGTGAGCCTATAAAAAGGGGAGAGGGGGCAAGAGGTAGTCAAGGCTTGAGACAAACCATGAGTAGGTCTGGTGGTGGCTAGCTCTTCCTTCCTTCGTGTGTGTTAGGGCTCACCACACTCAAAGCACTTGAACGGACCTAGAGCTCCACCTCGCTTTTTTATCCTCAGATTGTTGAGAGCCTTATATGTTCGTGAGGAGATTAAGACCAAGCTCTCTTCGAGAGCTGCTCAAGTCGATCTTTTGAAAAGAGGACAAAGCAAACAAGAAAACAAAAGACAAAAATACTCGACAAAGCAAATGCATGGGATTAATCACAAGGGCTAAAGATGAAGATTTATAGTCTTAGAAGGCAACGTTTCTATCTCATAGGTTTTCAATGTAGAGTACAAATCATCCATGCCGAGAGTATCCGATCGACGCTTGATTAATAGTCGTGATGACCATCAACCACTTTGAACCTAAGGGCCTCAAAATTTTAGTTGCATTATCTCCATCAGCAAGTATAACACTAACTCCGCGCAAGTTACTCAAAATCTTCTCAAAACAAGCAAAAAGATCATCTATAGATTCACCAAGTTTCATAGCAAAATCTGAGTACTCTTTTTTGATAAAAATTCTTATACACTTTCTTAATCTTAGTTGTTCTTTCATAATAATCATAAAGAGCTTTCCATATTAAGTGGACAGAAGCAATATGAGCTACACAATCAAATTCTTTGTGCAAAATCCCTTGAAAAAGCAAGTTACGAGCACGAGCATTTAAATCAACATCTATTTTATTTTCGGTAGTAACATCAGCAGGAACTACATAAAGTTGAGAATCCTTTTTCCAGACATCACTTCCTTAAGCCTCAATGTAACCTTGCAAACGACACTTTCAAAAAGCAAAATGTGTACCATCTAGCATGGGGATGGTTCACATACTTCTCTCGATTCCATCACTACCGCTCCGATATCACTTGTAGGATCGAATACTGCAATCAGAGGGGGTGATTGATAATCGTCACTTTTTGGAATCTCCTGGTGGTCGATGAAGAATTCGATTGCTCGTCACACAATTGCTTGAACAATCACTCAGCTTCAACTACTCGTTGATCGCCTATTCGACCGCTTCAATCGCTTTGTCCGTGATCGATTTGTATGTGGTCATATGCTTCAACCCAATCGCAATTACCAGCAATCTTCAATAAATCATGAATCAGATTGATTCAAGATGATCTTTGTTGCTGGATTTCTATGATTTACAAAGTGCTCTCACAAGCACCCCTAAAAGCCCTAGCCAAAAACTAAAACCTTCTCAAAATTCTCTTAGAACAGTCCAAAAGCCCGTTCAAAAACCACACATTAACCATTAGTTTCTCCTTGCTTTTATAGGCTAACATCCCAAACCATGTCCAACTCAAATGCAGACTCAAAACTTAATCTCTTCTGAAAACCAAGGAAGCCAAACCCTTCTAAACACAGTGTTTTATTCAAATCTTTACACTTTCCAAGTTATAGACTATCTGTAACTCTTTCAATCTCGTTATGGACTCCATCTACAACTCCTAACTTATCTTGTGACGAAGTCTCCGGACCGCACCTCCGTATCTTCATCTTACATCATCCATCTCACGTGTCAAAGCTTCTGGACCGCACCACTCATAGCTTCTCCACAAATCACCACCTCGATCGATCGATCCCCACGTGCTCCAAAGATGAGCCCGACCACCTCGCATGACATCTTTGACCTCCTAAACCTCAGATTTGCCCATCCTAGTCCCAATTCTCCTCACACCGATCATAATCACCTCCACACCAATCTGCATATGCAAAGACTAAAGAACGCTTTCCCAAACACAAGTTCTTCACAACTTGACCAACATTAATCCATACTCATATCACACCCTTAACCATCCAACAAGAACAACTAGATTAGCCACGACCACAAAACCTATCACTTTCTAGAAATCACCTCAGATCACACATTACGATCGCTAGCTCATAGAGTACTCAAAAACACAAGTACTGGAATTACTATTGGTCACTCGTAACACTCGGAATCACAAGTATCATAGCACTCCCGCCATTTACTACCGATCATCAAAGTCTAAGACTATGACAAAGCACTATAGCTACGACCATCGAAAAGTAATCGTAGCTATGACCGCCGATTGGTTCATTGTAGCTCACGACCTGTTCACTATTACTAGATTGAAGCCTGCTGATTACCACGTCGTGGTTGCTCTGTCGTGGTTGAAAAGTCGTGATTGACAAACTGTGGTCGAAATGTCGTGCTTGATCTACCATGCTCGATGCCTGCCGACCAGACCTGGTAACCTGAATACTCTAGCAACAAGAGCGCATCGACTAGAATGTTCATAAACACAAATTCCAATGAAACCCAAATGTCAATTATTCATCATCACTAAGCGCATGACCACCACATGGTTTAACAGGAGCTATAAAAATTATCCAAAATGATTCTATAAGTATCACACCAAGTTATATTATGTGAAGTATCTATCTAAATCATGGCAATCCATATATAACAAAGCTAAGCCAATTGAGCAAGAATCTAAAATTAAATGGGTTTCTTAGCATATCAAGTTGCTCAATTTCTTCGTTTAACTAAAGGTATATAAAAATAGCCAAGCTATATCAATAAGCTAAATAGAACTAACCCCTAATCTACCGCTCGATACCAGGGAGTTGTACACCCCTAGAAATCCCCTTCGCAACTAACCCCACATCCCCGAACCTTGGCTGCAATGCAAGTACAACCTCGATGCGGTGGTGCTGGTTTCTGACGACAATGTGCACCCTGGACGTTGGTTCCTCCGCTGCCCTCTCTTCGTGGTAAGTATTTCGTTACGTACATATACTTGCACACATGAAACACTTGGAGTCACCTCTTCTTGCTTGTAGACAATGGATTGCAAGTTCACCGAGTGGGTGGAACCATCATATCCAATACCCACCCAAGTTTACATTCACAAACTGCACCTCCACCTAGAAGAGTTACGTAAGGAGCTCCAGACCGAGAGAACCAACAACGATGAGCTCCGCAAGTTGAGTTATCCGTGCAACTCTATTTCCTTCTCTGAATTTTCAAGGAGTTCGGTTGCTAGATCAGATTGTTTTTCCTTTTACTAAAATTACTATGACTACTAGTAGGTAGATCACTTAACTGAATAAAGCTACTTTACTTGCAGCAGAAACTTTTTAGTTTTGTTTAAGTCATTAGTTTTTTTAGCAGCCAATAGTTTTGTCAATACTTCTCTTTGGTGAACTTTTCCAATTGATACTTCTCTTTCAATCAATAGTTTTGTCAGGTTTTAGTTTCAATGGATAGGGGTTTAGGTTTAGCTATTCTGTAAACTTCTTAGCTTCTTTTGTGATTTGATCAATCACTCTCAGCAAACTTCTTAGCTTCTCCGTAACGCAAGCACATTTGGACAACGTTTTCATTTCATACTAACATTTATTCACAGACTTGTATGTATAATTCAGCCCATGTTTTGTCTCCCCAAGAATCAAAAATTAGTTTTGCCTGGTTAAATAATAAAAAATTGTTTTCATAAGGTTGAGAGTGATACTTTTTTGTGTTCGCTAGTTTTGTCAGCACAGGCCTTGAATGATTGGTAATTATTCTGAACTCGTAAAATGAACTTGTTTTGTCTGCACGTGTTAACTAGTTGTGTCTACAGAGGTTTTGACTGATTGGCAAAGTGGCTAGGAGTATCAGAGAGCAACTTGTGGTGGATGCAATCCCTTTTTGTTTCTATGTTTGATTACTTTAGGTGGTGGATAAAGAATCACAAAGTAAATGATTCACATCAATAATGTAAGTTAGGAGTATCAAATCAAAAATTTTCACCAAAACTTTTAACATCTTTTTTTTTTGTTTTTTGCAAAGAAGTTCATGACCAAGCATTGCGTTGATTCCATCTTTGTTGTGCCCTTTCTTATTTTTTTCACCTGGGACAAATAATTTGGTTCATGGGGTTCATTTTGATCCACAGATTCATGATTTTCCCATCATTTTTCTAATCCCGATCCTGATCATTTTTCTAAACTAGTTTTGGCTCCCCTGAGAATTGTTTTGTTGCTTCATTTTTTGGGAATTGAACTAGTGAAATGCAGTGTCAAATGGTTGGGGATTGCTGCTTTGTTCCAATTTGACTTGTTTTATATTGGTTAACTAACACCTGCTAGTTCATGAACTTTTCATTTCTTTATCTTGACTTCGTTATTTGCAGGTACTTGCAGTTGACCCTTAATCTATACACTGGAAATCACCCAAATCCGGGAGATGAACGGTCATTTTGACACTGCCTTAGAAGCATATGTTTGCTTAAGGGTCAACAAGAAATTTCTTAGAAGCATATAGTTCGAAAATGTAGTTTTGTTTCCCTACCTTTCAGAACAACAATAAATTATTCTAAGTTTGGTCTGTTTTTAATTATTACTTAAAATTGTTCAATTAGATATAAGTTCCAACATTATATGTTATATCAGAATTTTTTGACGTGGATATTTCAATCAGATCTGTGTTACTAATTATAACAGGTTTCTCATTTGTAAGCATGAGAATATATGTTTTCAAGCCTTTGTCCATTTCAGTCGTAAGCCTCTTTTTTTTTAACCAGTTGTATGCTAAAGAAGATGGTTTCTCAAAGCACTTATTTTCTTGAAACGAGCAGGATACTAATTCGGTTTTTTTACTATAAGCAAATCCTGACTATTTCTGAAATCAGTTGTATGCTAAAGTAGCATACAAGATACAACTAGAATTTTGAGAAGAAATTTGTGTCAATTGTGTCCACTAGTCCAAACCTATATCTTGTATGTGTGTTGTGTGCCCTGGTCATGCCCAAGTACAGAGGAGCATAATTTGCAAACATACATACCTAAGAGGACCATGTAAGCATCTCTAGGCAGTAGTTACTTCGAAGTTGCATGTGAAATGTTTTAACCTAAGACTAAGAGGACCATGTGAGATACAATCTCTCTCTCTCTCTCTCTCTCTCTCTCTCTCTCTCTCTCTCTCTCTCTCTCTCTCTCTCTCTCTCTCTCTCTGACTAATGATATTTACACCTTTTCTTGTAAGCAGATTCAATCATATTTATTTGGATTAATAGCTAGTCATCATGCAGAATCAAATGTTAGGACTAAGCCTTACAATATTTTATATAAATGTTAGCTGGATTTCAGTGATATATGAAAATTTGGCATAATAGAAATGGAAGGAGTTGTTGCATTACATCAAATTCATAAAGCCAAGCTACATGGATAATCAGTTAAACTAAGCTGCAGAGGTTAGCAATTGTCTTGTCCCTTTCTCTTTTAATATTTCGTCCTAACAAAGTTTTGTTTTATTACAGTTGTAGTTCACCAATCGTAATGTTTAAAGGTTCCCATTAGAATAATAGGTATCTGGAATTCATTGCATTGTTATATTTCATAGCTCTCTAAAATGTATTTGTTTGTTTATGGTTATAGTTTAGTGTTCACTAATCCTAGTACTTTGTTTTTTAAAAAAACTAGTACTTTAGTGGCTCCCATTTGTTAGTTTAGTCCATTCACAAATAAATCCTAATATTTTGTCTAAAAGTATCACAAACTCTGCTCGTTGAGCTTGGAAACAATGTTCTTGTACTCCTGTCACAATATCACTATGTGGGAGTTCCATCAATAGTGACGGCAACGCCAAATCTACTGGAACTGAACCTATCATCCTGTGTAGCCTGCAAGTAGCAATTCACCCCAGTTGTATCACCTGGGCATAACTTGAGTTCATCCAGTTTATTTTACATCCTTCTTTTTGGTAGGGTACTCCTTTTATGGCACCAAGTTCAAAAGAATTCCTAAATTGTAGACCCTGAAGTTTGATTTCTCCAATTCATGGATGATGGACTTAAATCCATTTTTGGAAGGTCTTGTGTTTCTTTTAAGGAATTAAGGGTGGCAAGTCTGAGCAAGTGCTCTAGAATGACATATGTAGAACGTTCTTCTGTTGTTTCAAGACTAAAAAGAGTCTTGCTGGAGCAGGGACGTCACTTCGTTTGTCGCTATATCGTCGACGCTTCATTAGCTGTGGTTATGCGCTCCCCTCATCTCTCTGAGAATCTTTCGGAGCCTTGTTTCCTAGTGAATTACTCTAACCGATTGGAAAGTGTTGTGATTCATGGGTTTTATTCACTTATTCATGGTTGTTCTTTTGTACATGTGTTGTGATTCTAATCAAAGAGCAGTGGAGAAAGCATGAAAGAGCAGTGGAGAAAGCAAGAAGCAGGATGGTGTTGAAGCAGACAAGCACCACGGGAGTGCATCGTTTTTCACGAAATATTACGCAAAAACATTTGGGGTATTGGAATTACAGAAGTAGATGCACTATCTCGTTCATCCCCTGAATGTTTTCTTGCTCAGCCCTGATCTCCTGTTTTTGTTTTCTTTTTGGTCTCGTTAGATTGATCTTGGTGACTCCCCCATCGCCCCCTTGCTGTTTCTAGTAGAGGATCTGGATCGATCCATCGATGCTACACGGTGTGGGCCGGGCCCAGGTACTTTTGGTCCACCGAATATGGGTCGGGCCCACACTTGGCCCAGATACTTTTGGTCCATCAGATATGGGCTGGGCCGGACCCCAGATTCTTATGGGCCGGATGCGCTAGTCCTGTTATTGCGGGCTGGATTAAGGCCGGGGAAGAGCACGGCCACAGGCACAGCCGCAAGGAAACTAGGCCTGGTTTTTCGAACCCGGCCCGGCTTTGAGCCCAGGCTCGGGCCGGGCCATTGAGTCCAGCTCAATTTCCTTTGGTCATTTGTATGCCTGTCGATATGAAATTTGTATCGTTTCTGTTGAGTGTATATTTACAGTTTGTGATGATGAGATGATTTTTACAATTTGTGCCGCTTGTACAAGAACCATGGCATGTTTTCCAGTGTATTCCAAGTAAATATTGGAGATAAGTTCGACCAGGAAAGTGTCGCTCAGGTACACGCGGGAGGCCAAGAGACCATGTAGATGCATGGATACATGGAGACATGGAGTCCGACTGCAAAGCCAAGAGATCATGTAGATGCATGGATACATGGAGTCCGACTGCAAGTGTTGAACAAGTAGACCAAATTTGGAGTTCACCCAACCTCGTTTGATCTTCTGACCAAGAGCTTGATGATGGTATGGTTTAATTCAAATACAATGCCTTTTCATTTACACGCACCCTGCATGTGCAATCATTTGTATTCTGGTTCGTTGAGTACCAAAATGCTCACACTTTTCTTCGAATCTTCGGCGGACATGGAAGAGTACAAAGCACCTTTCGAGATAGCTATATCTATATATGACTCCAGACTCCTTGTGACTAGAAATGTTTGTTTTAGGTCGCTCCTGCGCACAACCGTGGCCATGGTTGTTGATCTTGTCTTGTACCTTTAAAGCCTGTAAACTCTATAATACTCGTGGAAGGCTCTACCTTTGTATACATGGTTATCTTGTAAATTCGTTAGCAGGTTTGATGTACTTTGTGCGCAATCAAAATCATGGACAGTTTTATATAGGAATAAGCCCATTTTTAGTCTATCAACTTATGTCCTGAGTTCGATTTACATACTCAATTACGAAACCAGATGAAAGCACCCCTCGTCTTAAACCACCCCGGTTTTGAATGATGTGGTACTCATGTACAGTGGTTTTGTAACGCCCCATTTTTGGGAACAGGGACGTCGTACGGCCCGCAATGTTTTCAGAGTTCTGCATGCGGCTTAACAAAGTATCATGCTCGCTCACGAACAATTAAAACAAGTTAATTTAATTTGAAATAAGATCTAATGGTCAACTTTAATGATAATACGCGCGTTCAAGCCTAAAACTTAACTTACATACGTAAGAACCAAGAAAACTCCACAGAACACTTGATGCAATCGTAACCTAAGACAAACACTTGCATCTTCTTTTCTTCTAGTATCCGTGGGGAAAATTTTTCAAGTCCGAGTACTCCAACCCCGTACTCAGCAAATCACATGTGGAAAACACCATATAACTATATGCCAGGATTCTCAAGGGAAGGGAGTATAGTGTTTTATTAAGAGGTGGATGCAATTTTATTTGCAAACAAATAAAATTTTAAAACAATTGCTCCTAAGATTAGGGGGTTTTCAGTTATCAGATAAAATCTCATCATTACTCAAGTTAACAACATCAGAAACACTACTTATGCCTCGTTGTTGGAATCACCCAATTAACACACTTCATTAACCTAAGCACGGCGTATTCGAATACCATTTATTTCACTCGCAGAGTGCCTACTTTACCCACAAGATTTCTTAATTCCACGTCTGATATTAAGAAAACAAAGCTTTTCGCTGCTCAATTCTTTATATAGCCTCTACCTAGTAGGCCTCCCAGTAAGCTCAGGCAGCACCTGACTTACCTTAGCCTACTATTGTGCGGCATACATAACACATGATCGAGATTCAGATCGATCGGTCAGATTGTTCAAAATAAAATAACCAACTTCCATACGGCCCTTCTTACCCCTTCCGTATGGACTCGCACTTTGCCTCCAAACTGCTTTTGTAGAGGTTCAATCGAATTTGAGCAGCTACTAGATCAGGGTTGATGTATCAACACTTGTGGTTGGGCGATTACTGTGTCCTTTACTTAGCACAAGGTTCTTGCCCTTATATTTTTCCTGAGGTCCGCAACCTCAGGCTTAGGGTAAAGCGGTGGACGAAGTCTGCAGCACAGACCTCCACACCCTTTTTACCCTAAACTACACATCAGCATCACCGGCATAGGGTACGGTGTTCGATACCACCCTACCCTCTCCGGGTTTTTCAAACCTACAGGCCAACGGCCAAGGTCACTTAGTAGTGTAAAATTTTTCATGAGATGTAAATGTCATATAATAATGTATGTTACCAAGTAATTAACTAGGGTTATCAAAGGCATGGCAACAATTGATCATGGCATTTGCAGGTGGTAGGAAATATCTAAATATCATGTCATTCTAAACATTTTATTTTACTCAAACTATCATTTCGCAATTATCAATAATGAAAATACATAAGTAAATAATGTAAATTTCATGGGATTCAATATGATCAAAAAATATGTGACTTGCCTTCTTTTTGTTGCCCTTGATTTCCTTGACCAGCTTCGAATTTATTTGCCCAAGCTGTCCTTCAGCTGACCAACTCGTTTGGTCCATTCACTAACGTAGAAAATGAAGTCAATTAAGTTCCTGCTTTGCAAGATGCAAACTGGGAACAAAATGCAATTATAAAATAAGAAAGAGTATAAAAAGAAAAGGGCTGGGAGGTCGAGGTTCAACGATGTTTGGTAGGTTGACACGGTTAAAATTTGGATTAGATAGGCTCCGGGTTACTAAAAGATGCATATGTGTTGGACAGATTTTAGGAATAAAGGATAAACATTTAAAATTGAATGGTAGATCTTTGAATTGGGTGGATTTAGGATTTTATCAAGATTTAAATTGGGTGAAATGGAGTAATTTGAATTTATAAGATTTAACTTGGGTGGAATGGTGAAATTTAAATTTAAAGAGTTAAGGTTGTGAAATGGTGGGATTTAAATATTTAGAATTTAAATTTGGAAGAACGGATGCCAAATTTGAACTTGGGATATTAAACTGGTCAAAATGAGGTATTTTGGTATTTTTGGGGTTTATGGATTTTTCTAGGATTTTTGGAAATTTTCTGGATTTTCTAAAAATAATACATACAGTGTTGGGCTCGGCCCGGGCAACAGTGCAGCTTGGCGGTCCACTTCCCGCGCGACCGAACCGGCCCATCGGCCTGGCTTCGCGTTCGGCCGAGCAGGCCACAGTCCATGCGCGCGCACGGGCGAAGCCCAGAGCACACGCGCGCATGCCCGCCCGATGGGCGACGCGCGCCTGGCGCCAACGGCCCGATCTTGCGAGCGTGAACGCCCGGATGGAGGTGAGGCGCAAGCGTTGGCGGCTGAGATTTAAACTAAACCGACGCCCGAATGGAACGAGATCGACGGTGGAGCATCATCGTCTTCCTCCCGACCCCCGGCTCTAGCGACAAAACAGAGTCCGCCGCCCACGGCCAAACGGTGAAGACAGGGACGCCCGGGAGGTATGGCCTTTACCAAAAAGGTGCGGTGGTGAGTAGGGATTTCATTTTTGGTCTTGTGGAGTGGGGAGGAAAGGGAACTGGCCGCGCGCCAAGAAGACAATGGTGCCCACGGCGGTGATCATGAACTCCGGTAGGACTTGAGCCAAATCGGCTGCGGTTTTACCATCTAGAGAACCTAAAGATCATATTAGAAGTGGTGGTGAAGCTCGGGAGTAGCTCAAATAGGCTAGCCACGGTGGGGTTCTTTGACCGACGGTGATCTTGGTGCTAGCCTTGCGCACAAATGCTACTGCTCAATTGGGCATACCACTGAAATCAGCGCACCTAAGGACTATAGCACGCAAGGAATCGAGAAATAATAGACTAAATCATGAGATTGGAGTTAGGGTTTACCGGGCTCAGGGGTGGCGGTTGCCGGCGGCTCAGGCGATGTGGGCTCAATCGGCCAAGGGGGGAGAACGGAACGGGGAGGCGCTGACCAGTGGGACCGTTGTGCAGAGGTGACGCATGGTGAGGGAAGAGGAGCGACGCAATCCAGTGCGGGGAGGCGACGACGCGTGCGCAATGGCGCCTTCGAGAAGAAGGGAAGAAAGCGGCGCGCGCAGAAGGGCGCAAGTGAGCGGGAGAGGCGCATTTGCCAAAAAGGGAAGGCGCATTTTCACTAGAATTTGCAAAAAAGGGAAAGAAATCCGAATTTAATCAAAATTCAATAAAATTTCAAAAAGCTCAAAATTTTGGGGTGTTTCAATCTACTCCCCTTAAAAAGAATCTCGACCCCGAGATTCACCCTGGTTAGAGAATGGGATAAAAACATAATTTGTTACAGTTCTGATTCCTCTCCATAATGCTGGTTTCACTTAAGGTAGGCTTTCAGTGGGGCGATTGACTGGTGCTTTTGTCGGGACTTGTCACTTTCTGGTTCTCTGGATTCCCAAGACTTCATGAATATTTCCTCAAGGTATGAATGTGGTTTAGGCTTCTTGATCTGGAGTAATTTCATTTGGAACTTCATGCAGTAGTACGACCATGGTCAGGCAAAGTTCCATTACTCTAATTCAATTGCCTGACAGAAAATGTGCTTGTTTGACCAATCAGCCTATGATTGTTTATGGTCTCATGTCTGTTCATGTCTTTGAGTGCTTGTAAAACAAATCCATACTAATATCTTCTGATACCTCAGTTTCATTCTAGAACTGATTATAACTGTAACAATCCAAGTAAATTTTTATATCCATTCTTTACTTTTTGGTGTAAGTCCTAGTATGCCATGTACTTTGAGGTTTCTGTTCTTGTAGTATCTTATTAAATTTCTTCCTTTTTTTTTTGGTTCATCTTTACTCTATCAGGGTATATAGGGAACTATAGGAAGAACTTGATTTTACAGTTAGATCTTTCAACCTTCTTTTCATTCTGTATTCAAAAATAACAGTGAGATCCCTAAGCTTCTCTCTTACTCCTTGATGAATCCTGTTGAATCTTCTTATTGTAATTAAGACAATCTTTAATAACCATTCTACAATATGTTTCTGTCTTTATCCGCTACTGTCTCTTTTTCTGGACAAGATTAAATATTTGTATCCTAGTTCTTAGTTGCTTGTAACCCTGCAGATTTAATCCTAGTTAACTAAGTAATAAGCAATTTTCAGGTGCTGACATCTCAAACATCTCAATATAGACGTTGCAATTTTTCCATTTTGTATTAACACACATCCTTGTCTTGAGGCGCAGCTGTGAAATTAACATTTTTTTAGAGTTAGGGAGTATTAAGACTTCTTTTGTTATACTCACGCTTACATATGCTTTTCCTTCTCCTTCTTTTGCTTTTTACTATACCTGTATATCATCCTTGTATAAATCAAATTATGATGTCTTGTATTTTCATACCAGCGGTTCGGTTTATTTACTGAGGTCTCTATAGATTTTCCATATAATAGTATTCTTTACGACTTTCCTCAGCATTTCTTTAAGATGTGCCAGGCTCATTCGTTCTATGTGCCTTAGGTTTACCATGCTTCATCTAGACATTTATTGCTGTCATATTCCTTTTATATAAAGTTGAGAATCAAATCTACAATGAATTGGGACACAAACTTCTTTATTTATTTATACCATTTCGGATAGCTCACGAGTACACTTGATAATTTACAAAACTATTTGTTCATACAAAAGTGTGAGATAATACTCAGTTCACATCTTGTTCTTAACCAACTTTTCTGACTTTCTGATTGTCTCCTTTACTCCTCCACTCGAGCCTTCTTGGGGTGACGTTCTTCTTTCTCTATTGATGATTGATATGAGGTTGATGTTTGTATTCGCTTGTATCCGGCTTCTTCTTTAGGTAAGTATTTCAGAGGGCATTGGTCACGCATATGCCCCTCTTGGTTGCAGTGAAAACAAATTGTATGTGCCAAGGTCAAGGGATCATTTCGCTTGATAACCCTCACATGTCCTGATACTTCTTCCTCTATCCAAAGAGCTTGATTGGCTACTGATTCAGAAATCTGGACATTCCATGGTTATAATATAGCGCTTTATCTGTGGTTGTAAACCTTGTATAAAGTATGCCATTCTTTTTGTTTCATCATTGATGTCTTCTTGGGCATACGGTGCGAGATGATGGAATTGCTGCAGATACTCCATAACAGATTCGTCTTCTTGTTGGAGATTGAGAAAATCCTGATATTTCTCTGTGACAACTTTAGGTGGGATATAAGTCTTGCGAAATCTAGTTACAAACTCTTCCCATGTAATATCATTCTTGTTCAGATATGTCCATTGAATAGCCTTCCACCAGTTTATGGATGGCTCCGATAGTTGGTAAGTGGCGAAAAGAACTTTTTCCTTATCTGTACATTGGATAACTTACAGTCTCTTTTCAACACTTTGTAACCAGTTATCAGCGCTCAAGGATTCTGTAGTTGATGAGAATTCTGGTGGTTGAGTCTTCTGGAAGGTTGCAAATTTAAATGCAGTTGCACTTGACATTGATACTACTTCTTCTGGTGGCACTTTTGTAATGAGTTGTTCCAATATCATTGCTTGTTGTTCTAGTATTCTGACTTGTCCTTGTCTGCCTTCAATTCGGGTCTTCTCCATGGTAGATATAGCTTCTCTCATGTTGGATAAAGCTTCTGTCATGGTGGATAAGGCTTCCGACAGAATGAATAGTCCGTTCTAATTTCTGTTTTCCATAAGTTGCACCATCAATTCTTTAGTTTATTCATTGTCACTGTTTGTCTGAAATCATAACTTAAGAATCAGTTCTGTAACATGTTTGGGCTAGCAGATGATATGGCAGCCACGTGTCCTTAAACCAACACTTGGAATTAATCGATCAATCTATTTTTGCAGGATGAATGATCAATTGATTATCTGTCAATGTCGATGCAGTTGAGGCTCAGTGCGAGGTTGTCAGCGAGGTCAGTGAGCGTCTAGATACCCCAGAGGCTCTCGAGCGAGGGCTGCCCTGCTCTGCACCTCATGTTGGTCTCGTACGTCCCATAGCCGACAAGCCAAATACCGGCGCCATCGCCGTGGCACACCAGGGAGCGCACCTCCGCGACGGTGTGCTCCATCGTATGGGGACGAGGAGGGAGAGCTCACGCACAGCACATTCCCGAGGATGGAGATCTGTTCTTGTGGATGAGAGGGGTAGAGGAAGCGCCGGGGAAGGCTGGTGTCGGCGACGAACATGGCGGTGCATAGGGGCTTGGCAATGGCGAGCTCCGATAGTGGTTTGGCTTGGTCTTCGGCACAGAGAGCCTTAGGAGGAATCAATGGTCAATGTGACGTAGACAGCAAAGTGCGGAAAGGCTAGGAGTAATGGGCCGACATGCATGGCGGCCCAGCCAGAGCAAGGCCATGGTGCAACTTGGTGATGAAGTGCCTCCCAGGGAAAAAGGTAACAGGGTAGTGATCTAGTGAGGGTGCCGAAGAGTGGGAACGGTGGATAAGGGCTCAATTTGATGAGGGGAGTGAAGAAAAAGACGAATTTTGGTGGATTGCGATAGTGATTCAAGAAATAGGGTGGCGGCTCACCGAATTTAGGGAAGACGACGGAGTACAGCAGTGGCAGGGCGTGGTCTCAGGGATGCAGAGGAGAGGGAAAGGAGGGAACGGCCGAGTCGGCTTTTGGGCTGTTCGTAAAAGAGTACGAAGTAAGAGAATTTATGTGCGATTTTGACCAATATAAATCAAGTCGCTTCAGTGTACTACAATCAACTTATAGACTCCTTAAAAAGACACTCCATTTAAAAACTAGTTACTGTAGAAAAACAGAAAAATAGTTTTTAGAAGCTAAAAGAAGCGCGTAACTAAATTTAAAAATTTAAAAAATATATATCATCACGAACAAGGTTAAGGAATAAAGGAAAAAGAAGCTAAAAAAGCTAAACAAATGACGAAATTAAGAAGCTATAAACCTGAAACAAAAGCTCAAATGAACAGGTTCTAGTTTAGAGGGTTAAATCAACTTTTTGCAAAGTTCAATATGTAAAATGAACTTATTCATAAAACTAAATACACAACTCCAAGCATACAAACACCAACACATAAGAGACGGAGCATGTATCAATCCCAACTCCTAAAGGGTAAGCAGAGCAATGGCGCAATATCCACGATACAAAGTACAAACACAAAAAAACCTGGCAAAGTACAAACACAAAAACCTGGCTTAAAAAGTAAGTCATTCGGTAAACACTAGATAAGACGGAAGACGACTTGAATAGTGAAAAAAATCGAAAATCCTAGCTTGCAGCGAACAGGCCTGCCACCACAAATACTTCAGAGCAATGACCAGCTTAGAAGATCAGCATTGCAACATGTACATGGTGTACAGCAGCCAGCCAATTTCTTACCTAAAAAGGAATTCTGGATTAGACCACACCACAACTTGCAAAACAGCATGGAGAGGGAGGGAGAGAATTCACCTTCTATACAAAGCCTTGATATCCTGACACATGGCCTTGCACTCCAACAATTCATCTCCAGAGTCACCAATATCAACTTGATGCAGTTCGAAGTCTTCAGTAGTGCAGTGCTCACTCCATTCAAACCATAGCTTTGGTATGACTTCTTTCTTGAATGCGGTTTCATGGAACTCCTCCTCTGGAGAATCAGCAGCGACAAGTCTGTACACAAAGACTTTCTTCTTCTGTCCAGGCCTGAATGCGCGCCAATTGCCTGACGAGTAACAGATGGGTTCAGGTGAACATCTAGAATGACAACTCTCGATGCGCCCACAAGGGAGATGCCCTCCCCACATGCCTTGATGGAACCAAACAGAACTTTTGCATCGGCAGAGCTATTAAACCGATCCATCGCCAATTCTCTGTCTTCTGTGCTAGTATCACCAGATATCACAAAGATCTCCCTTCCTACATGCCAGCCCCTCATCTTAGCCAGCAGCCTTTCCAAAAATTTCATGGGAAGTATATATTGACTAAAAGCAAGTACTTTCTCTCCTGCAGAATTAGCAAGGGACAGAATATTGAGGAAAAATCTGGCCTTCACCCCATCTCCCACCTTGATAGACCTGATCGAACTATCAACTGTGGCATCTGTCAAGTTGTTAGCCCTATCCACAGCATTGCCTTCTGAAAGTTCTGACAGACAAGGATGAATGTACAGTGCAGTCCCTACTGCAGTTCTTTTGAACTTATCATAGGCTTCAATCTTGTGAAGCATGTCTTTCTGCTTGGGAGTGAGCTCCAAGAACACACTGAAGTCTACTAAGCCAGGTAGTTCATCTAAGATGTCACCCTTATAGTAGTGAAGCACATCTTTTGTTAGTTCTCTAAGACTTCTAATAACATGAGCTTTCCTTCTGAAGTTGTCATCATTCAGCAGGGTATTTTCTACTGACTCAGTGAATGCGCTACCAACAAGCCCTTTTGAACTCCAGCCACCTGATATTGCTGCCTGACTCAATATACGTCTAACAATAGGACGGGATGACTCCATCCTGAGAAACTTTGGGCGTACAAGATTCAAGATGTTAAACACTTCCTCGACATGATTCTGGAAAAGTGTACCTGACAGGACCACTTTGCGTGGTGTTTTCACTCTCCTCAGTGATTCTAGTACATTAGTGTCCTGATTTCTAGGTGTATGACCCTCGTCCATTATCAGTAGGTTGGGCACCATAAGCAGCCTGTCCCGGCATGCCGCTGCAACATTGCCACCCCCCTCATCGCAGACGATTCGGGAGAACTGCGTGTATCCAAGAAACAGGATACTTATATTGGCTTCCCAAGATTTGAGGACTTCCAATTGTTCTACTCTTTTGTCAGCCTTAACAGAATAGAAATCATACAGTGGTATGCTCTCCACTTGCCACCGTTGAAATTCCTTCTTCCATGTACCTAATATCCCTTTAGGAAGCACAACAAGGGGCCTTGCAGAGGGATGCCTCACCATGAAGCTCTGAATGAAGCTGATAAGCATAAATGTTTTCCCTGAGCCTGGAGCATGAGCGAGAATGCAACCTCCAGGATTGTCAGTGACCAAATTCTTAACCAGGAAGCTGAATCCTTCCAACTGATGCGGTCGCATTTTCTTAGCATGCCTTGGATGAATGGCAACATCTGACACTATGAAACCCTCAGAGACACTAAAAGCACCACAGTCTATCTGATCAGCATCCTTTTGTCGTGCTTCATAGACACTCGTTCTTGTCCTTGAAGCCTGATATGAGTTAAACATTAAGGTCACTTAGTTTCCCAAATTATATTCTCTTCTATGCAAATGTACACAACTACACATTTGAATTCCATGATTACCATGTAAACCATAGCAAATAGTTTATGCAAACGTTCCAATATTGTCACTGAACCCATGTCTTGCATAGTGTGTCCTAACTTAAGTGATGTATCAGCTTCTCAATAAAGTTGTATTGTTGATAAATAGACTGTTACTAAATCCTCTATGGTAATAACAAAAGATATAATGACGAAATTATCCCTACATGATAAATCTCTTATAGTTTCACAAAAGACCTATTTTTTATTGTTCAGTCGGCATTGTGATCACGTTATGCCTCACAACTTGTTGCATGCTCGTAGGACACTGGTGTGCAGCGTGCAGAATAAGCAGATAAGCTAACAGCAGGGGTGTTTGAAAGTTTAAACTGTGAGGGACATGTAGGGGGATTCATGTCAAAAATTAGGGTTTTTCTTATTAAAAAAACTCCCTAATTTGGGTGTGTGCTCATAGTTTCCACAAATGAAAACAACATGCATAAACAGGACATTTTTGTTGCTAAATGAACCAGGAGCTGCGAAATCATCACACAAAATACAAACCTTTTTCCATTGATAATCAATTATTGAATCAGCTGCTCTCACAATCATACCACATACACGGCATACATGGCCCAGATCTTCGTGAACACGAACATCATGATTACAGTCATTGTCCAGATCTTTTTCATTGTCAACTTGTTTATCATTGGCTGCGTCATCAGATGTGTCAAGCTGGACAACAAGTATAGCTAAATCATTAAGGGCAAACAGCACAAATTGGATAACAACAATTGAACTTAAAAGCAAGTAGGCAAATTTGTCATGATAGATGTGAAATCTTAAAATGACAAATGAATACATTTTCAACACACTAGCTTTGGTATAATGCCATATATTTCCTCGAAGAAGCAAGCAGACAAAATACACTAGCCATGATAATTGCTTTGTGCAAAGCAGTGTCCAATCTTCAAATGAAATTATGAGCGACACACTACGTATTTAAAAGCACAACTAGCAGTTAACAGGCAAAAGAACTTAAAATTTTAGATTTTAGAATGTTGCAGCCACAAGAGTCAAAATTCTGTGATTTTAGCTTGTACCTTTGTGCTTTCCTTAGCCAGTGCAAAATCATTCCAAAGATCCTCTAGACCATCACTTGCTTTTTTTGGTTTCTCCTCTTCCTCCATAGGCTTGTAGATTACTGAGGGGCTATCAGTTCATTGTAAACCAAATGAGAAATCAACTGGTTCTGGATTTGGCTCACCTTTTCTTTTTCTTCGTCTTGGGCCAGTTGCAGCATCTCCATTCACCTGGGAGCTGTCGTCTGATTTCCACTGTTTTCTGTCCATAGAAAGAGAAGCGGAAACTTGTATTTCCACTATCTTCTCCACATTGCTAGCAGCCTACAGCGAGTAACAAGAGTTACAGCTGGAATATGAAGTCTTTCAGCTTGCAAATGGAATAGACTCAACAAACATAAAACATTTCCATTAAAGCATTCCCTACGTCACGTGCTTGGGAACGAATAGGATAGCTGTGATGGACCGGAGGCCGAGGACCCAGATCTCTGGGCTTGGCTGGTGCCGTGGTGGCAGTGCACCCTAGTCCAAAGGCTCGAACACACACACACACACACACACACACACACACACACACACACACAGAGGTTTGATAACTTCTAGCTTAAAGAGCAAATAGCAATCCGCTGGCATTATATAGCCGCCCCTAACACATGGTTTCTGGGAGATAAACTAATCCCTAACAAACTGCATCCTAATCTGAACTCTTTTAACAAACGAATCCTAACTTAAGAAGATAACTACTCAGCTTCTGCTGAGTTTGGAGTGACCTGGGCAGCCTGTGCATGCTGGTCGCCTGCTCCTGTGCGCTTGCTCCGCTGAAATGTCTTGCCCCACATAAGACCCTACAAGAGGAGAGGACAATTTCATGCAACCAAGCTCTATTGAGCATCTAGATGGAGGAGCATAAAATATTAATGACACTGAAAAAAAAAGGATCGCAATGGTCTTCAGAGAGACCAAACGTACGATGATTTGATACTACTTGTCTGTCAGTACATGTATGTAGAACAAGGAACAAGAGTACCAAAATGTAAAAGTGAATAGTCAGTTGAAGAACTGCAAGTGAAAGTTACATACCACCAGATCTTGAATACGCTCCTCATCAGGCCTTTTCTGCAACACAATGCTCTCAAACTGAATAGATGGTTGCCAGCTGGTTTCCAAAGGATTCATTGAAGCTGCGCTATGACCATAAGGAACAATTTGATTGTTTTTGTCTCCAGCCAATTCAGATGTTGTCAGTTGTTTCTTTTTCTCAGCTGTCAACTGTTTGCTTCCTGCAGTGTTTCCTCCCTATCAGCTGAATCAAGAGTTATTATTACTCTCTCCTGTTTTTCTGTTTGTTCCATTGAACGATTTGTCATGTTGGCATCTGCCATTTTACCGTTTATCACAGAACTTCCAGTGGGATGATGCAGAGTTGAAAAGGATCAGTTGGATCTTGCGGAAATGAAAAGTTCCCCAGTCCTTGCTAGCACTGCCGTATCCCCAACCACAAATCCCAACTGCAACAGGAAGTGCAAGGCAACCAGAACAGGTTTCAATTCCAGCTGTAAGTACTGAGAGAAAGCAAACTTTGGACTGGTTTTGTGCTGCTTACATTCTGCTCTTTCTTCCCCTTTATTTATAGCAAGAAACTCACAGATAGATAAGGCCTTAGTAACTCATCCATGCAGAATACTAAGAGATTACATGTAGGATACTAAGAGATTACATGCAGAATACTAAGAGACATGCATGCAGGATACTAAGAGATTACATGCAAAATACTAAGAGATATGCATACAGAATACTAAGAGATTACATGCACACAGGATTATTCTAACAATATTCCCCCTAATCCTTGTGCACTAACTCTGAATTGATTCGGACCATTCCAATTCTTGCACGTAGCTCTTGAAATTTGACTCGCCCAAGTGCCTTTGTTAAAATGTCAGCGAGTTGGTCTTTGCCTCTTTGGTCCCAATGAAATCAGCGCTGACACTCCCATCCTCCATGCACTCCCTGATGAAATGGTAGCGTAGATCGATGTGTTTACTACGTTCATGGAAGACCGGATTCTTGCTCAGCGCCAAGGCGGATTTACTATCCACATTTAACTCGACTTTCTCAGCTTTTCTCCCATAGAGTTCACCGAGTAACCGAGCTAGCCAAAGTCCTTGTGTTGCGGCAGTAGTGGCAGCTACATACTCTGCCTCACAAGATGACAAAGTCACCACTCTTTGCTTGAGCGATTGCCAACTCACGAGCTATTGCCCAAAAGAACAGCGTGCGCTCGTGCTCTTTCTTGCGTCGATGTCACGGTGTGGTCACTTGTCATTGTAACCAATCAGCCGCGCCGTTCCATCCTTCCGCCCATAGTGTAGTCCATAGTGGATTGTACCGGCGACGTAACGGAGGATGCGCTCCATAGCCGCCATGTGCTCCTCTGTTGGTCGTTCCATAAAACGACTCACAAAACCAATGGCGAACGCCAAGTCTAGCCGCGTGTGGACAAGGTAGCGAAGGCTACCGACAATATGTTGATACTTCGTGGCGTCTACCTCCATGGCCGTGCTATCCTGACTGAGTTGAGCCTTTCCTCCATCGGGGTGTGGGCTGGATTGCATCTCTCCATGTCGTCCAACTGCAGAATCTGCGCAGCGTAATATGCCTAGCCAAGACTGATGCCGCCGCTGTCCTGCTGTACTTCAATGCTGAGATAAAATGACAACAAGCCAAGATCACTCATCTGGAATTTGTTTTTCATCTCGCCCTTGAACTCCACCATCGGCTACATAGATGGCCCGGTAATAATCAGATCATCCACGTGACCCCGACAAGCAGGGTCGTGCCACCACGGCCACGCCGGTAGACTGCATGCTCGTGTTCACTCTGCTTGAAACCAAGATTCTTGAGTGTGTGGTCGAGCTTCGCGTTCCAAGCCCGCGGCGCCTGGCACAAGCCATAGAGCGCTTTGCACAGCCGCAGGACCTTCCCTTCTCCGGTGATGATGAACCCCGGCGGCTGCTTCACGTATACCTGCTCCTTCAATTCTCCATTGAGGAAGGCGGATTTCACATCCATGTGGTGGATGGGCCACCCTTCAGGCAGCAATAGCGAGCAACAAGCAAACGGACTCCATGCGGGCGGAGCAAACACCGTCAAAATCAATGCCCTTTCTTTGGACAAAACCCTCGCAACAAGCCTCGCTTTGTGCTTGATCACGCACCGGACTCGTTCTTCTTTAGTTTGAAGACCCATTTGAGGCCAATCGGGCGGTGGCGTCGGCATTGATAAGCTCCCATGTCTTGTTACGTTCCCGGCGTCGATCTCCTCACGCATGGCGCGCACCACACCTCGTCTCGTTCAGCCTCGGCAAGCGAGCATAGCTCGCTGCGCTTGCGGATGCGATTCGGCTTCATCCGGCTCCACAATCACGAACCCGGTGGCGTAGCTCCTCGATTAAATTTTCCACGGTGCGTCTTCGCCGGTGTGTAAATCCTGTATTGCGTCGAGCTGTGGTCGTTTGCCAATGGTGAGACGAATTCCGGCGCAGGCGCGGCTGAAGCGGAAATAATTGTCACCGAAGTGCTCGGAGTGGGTGCTGTAAACATAGGCGGTTCTGGAGCTGGCGGTGAAGAAGTTTGAGCTCTTTGCGCCGGCTGGGCAAGCTCGTCTCCCGCCATGGCATCGGAGTCGCCGCGGCGCGGCATGGGTGAAGGTGTACTCGATGGTGAAGGTATCTGCCGAGGCTCGCAGCTGTCAGATCGCTCGAGGCCTCCCAATCCCAGCATGCATTCTCGTTGAAGACATCACGCGAGACGTGAACTCGGCGCGCGCGTGGATTATAAAGCATGTACGCCTTAGTTCCCGGTTCATACCCGAGAAACACCATTGAGTCTTGTGATCGTCAAGCTTGGACAGATTTGGCCTTGTTACCTTTGCATGTGCAACACAATAGAATGCGCGAGAACAAGACATCGGGCTTCCTCCGTGCCAAGCTTCAAACGGTGTCACGCCACTCAAGCTCTTCGTGGGGAAGCGATTGAGCAGGAACACTACGGTGGTCACCGCCTCGCCCCAGAATGCTGTTGGCATTTTCTTCGCCTTGAGTAAGTTCCTCGCCATCCCAATGACGGTCTGATTTTGCCGCTCCACAACACCATTCTGATGTGGTAAGGTGCTGTGAAGTGGCGATCAACACCTTGTTTCGTGTAGTACTACCGAACTCAATCGAGGTGAATTCACCACGCGATCGATCCGCAATACACGTAGTCGCCGCCCAGTTTTCGTCTTGACACACGCCTGGAACTCCTTGATTGCCGTGGCCACCTCGTCCTTCTTTGGTGGCGAACCACGACCACATGTAGCGACTGTGGTCGTCCACCAGCAACAGGAAGTAGCACCGCCCGCTGTGTACACATGTAGCGACTATGGTCGTCCACCAGCCACATGTACCAACAAGAAGCTTATCCCCACCCCTATTGAACACTAACCTATCTCATTCTTTGGAGAAGAACATTGTCGACAAATAAGAGAACGTGCGAAGGTGGTAGCACACTAGCACATTCATCTAAGAGCACTACTACTAGCGAGAAAGCATTTCTCTAAGAAAACGTAGCTGAATATATATGATATGCTGCCTACTCATGGTGAACCATGATGGGTGTTGGTTGGTGAAACCAAATTAATGAGTTAGAATTGGCTGGTGTTGCTGCTGATTTGCTTTCTACTGATTGTACAACTATGATAGAAGAATGATTTAGAACATAAGTTTTTTAGAAAAAAGTTGTTTGGACACGATATTTCTAGAAAGTAGAAGGATTTGGAATCTAAAGTGGATAATTTTAAAATTGTGATCGGTTGCAATCGAGTAAGATTTTCAATGGGAAGTTGGATCTAAGCTATGAGACATGGCACAGAGCGCATAGCCACGCGTGCAAAAGGTATACAAAATTAGAAGTTGACAGAAAATAAATAATACCAAATATAAAATTAAAAAAGGATAGCAAATTATTGATGAAATTGCAAAAAAAAGTCATAGGAGATCTCGGGCTTTGATTTTTAAGGCCCAGAAACCTCAGCCCAATCAGGTCCATACCCAAAAATACACATTAAGAGATGGGCTTTTTCGGGCTTTGATCTGGGCTTTGGGCCCAATGCAGCCGAGCCAAGCCAGCTTTTTTGGAGTGGGGCTGAAGTAGACCCAACCCAAACCCTGCCCTGCCCCAGTTTGAACACCTCTAGTTGACTAGTCAGATCTGATCTACCATGTATAACAAAAATCCATGCAGAAGCAAAAGAGGACTACAAATTCTTAAATGTAACTTAGAGAGAGTTACCTTAGACCAAGAATGAAAGCATCATTGTTTGAAGAGGAGTTGAATCTCTCACTTGTCGTGAAGGCACGAAAAATAGATCTACAACAATGCACAACCCTGAGAAACTTAACAATCAGACTAAGAAACATAACATTTTGATGTGAGAAACTTAACAGTGAGATCTGGGAAACTTACGCTCTTTTCATGATAAACATGCATCGATTTCCATCAGCTTAGGTTGGAGCAATGCCTCGGTATCAACTCGGTGTAGGTGGATTGATAGTGGAGCACGCTCAAAGAGGAAATAGAGCGGAAGAAGAGGCGGCGCTGTACTCTTGAGAACGAGGATGCGTGGTTTAGGGCAAGCACTCTCTACCTTCCCTTTTATATTGGTTGACACATGAACCCCACGAATCCCAGCCATTAAAGACAAAATCAATGATTACTGTTGCTAGAACTAACCTATTAAACATGGAAAGAAAATCATGCTTGATAATGGGCCGGGTTGATTTAGGTTTAGTGGGTCCAGTTTTCATGGGATGGTGTGACACAAAATGACCTAAGACTACAAAATGACTTAACAGTTGGATTAGGTTTATTTACATACGGATAGAACTAGGGTGTTGGAATGGGTAGCAAATCGGAACCAACTCAAAGCTAGCCCAAAAGACAATACATGTTTGGGTCAACAAGGTTGTTGTTCATCATTTTGTGAGCGCAAAATTGTTTCTCTAGATGTTATCTCACCGAAATTCCATTCAGTTGATTTTGTGTTGCCAACTTCTTCCTTTTTAACCGGGGCAATTTTTCAAGACCAATTCCTCTTTTGGCAGTGGTAAGCAGTTACCTTCTCCACCTCTTACCACCAAAGCTGTTAAGAGTGGTTTGCTTCCTTGTGCAACAAAGGCGCAGCTAGCATTCTCTCCCACTGCCGCAACTTTCACAGAGCTAAGCATTCTGCCAACACAAAGGTCAAATCAAATTTGAAGAGGAAGGCTCTTTATGCATTTTGAATGGTTTTCAATGGTATACTTTGACCAAATCCTACTTTCTAATTAAAATAGTATGGGAGGAGCTAGCCAACATGAGTTTGAAAGCATAGTACTTGCTTGCCTCTAGTTTGCAATGGCCTTTTTTTTTTTGCAAACAACCATGTTTAAAGTGTAATATATGCAACTTGCATTAAATATTTGATATAATAAACAGTTTGCAATGGCTTTTTTTTTTGTTGCAAAGAACCATGTTTAAAGTGGTATATATGCAACTTTCATTCTTGCATTAAATATTTGATATACTAAACTACTCATCGATGATATGCCCCCTTAACATAAACAACCCATTTTAATGATAACACTTCAAGCTCTCTATACTCACGCAAACACATGAGAAACCAGCATTGTACAAACTTACAAACAACTCTACAAAAGGAGAAATAGAATCCCTAAACAATGAAGGAATTGAAAAGGATGGAAATGGCACAAACCATGGTTCAATTCAGCCCCTAAACATGTTCCGATCATTTGAATTTGAAAAATCAAGAAAAAATAATCCAAAGAGCTGCATGGTTTCCAGAACTGGGCAGGTTCCAAAACTTGCACTGGTTCCGGTTACCTAAACCCTGGACATAACGAGTAAATGAGAATAATTTTTAACTTTACCTCATTCTGATAAAATTAACCAACCGAGGCACCAAGGGCAGTTTGGTCTGTTCAGATGGGGTATAAGCTCATAAATGAATGGAATAGGTTGAAATACAGTGTGGCATATTTTGACTATTTACCTCTTTGTAGTGGGCATTTTATGAAAACAATTCTTTATAGTGGAATTTGACAAAACAACATTATTCGGGATTGTGTATCATGGAAATTTCAAATTTATGTATACAACACCCAAAGATGAGATGAACATGTATACGGTGTGTTGTTCAAAATGTCTGAATCATAAGTGGAAGTGCCTATTTTTCATGTGTATCATGGAAATTTCAAATTTGTGTATACAACACCCAAAGATGAGATGAACATGTATACGGTGTGTTGTTTGAAATGTCTGAATCATAAGTGGATGCGCCTATCTTTCAAGTGTAGATACAATTTTTTCTTATCTCCACTCACCTGCCCTTTCTTTTTCTCTTGTTTTGAGGGCTAACTGAGTTACAATAGATTGATGTCTCTTTACTTTTTAGACTGAGGCTTTAACAAGTTGAGTTGTATAATAAAGGGATTTTTGAGGAAAATCTGTAGGGAGGCCCCAACAGAATATATAATTATAAATAAAAAGAGTATGTGTACAAGCAGCAGGAAAGAATTTACAATGCCTTAAAGGGCAAAATCAAGTTTGAGACTCTAGCCAGTTCGAGGTATCAATTTTCAGCATTTCTTTCACTCTAAACATATGAAGAGTGATGTCATTAAAGAATTGGGTCTTCCAACTATTAAAGCTTGGATTCTGGTGCTAGAAAATTTTGCCATTCTGTTGCTTCCATATATGCCATGATGCTATGCCATGACCGAGTTTGCGAACAAGAAAGAACTTAGGAAATAAGAATGAGAAGGAAGCGGTCGAGGAACCGAGCGCTTGCGTCGGCGGAGCCGTGGTGCGGCAACCGAGGTAGAAGGGTTTTCCTATTAAATTCTTACTTGATTCCTTTGAAGGCAATTGGCGTGGTTTATAATACCCACCTAACAGAAAGAGTTAACTAATTAACCAACCGAATCTTATCTCTAACTTGGAAGCAAAGAAGAAAACTATTCTCTTGACTTATCTGCTGGTGCGACCATGGCTTGATTTGGCGCAGTCGTGGCCTGGTTCTTGCTATAGCGCTCATAATAACGCCCCCACATGACATCACTCCCTCCCTTCGAGAACAGCCCGTCCTCGAGCTGGAAAGCCGGATAGTGGTGCTTGAAAACTTGTATATCCTCCCAAGATGCTTCAATAGCTTCACGCTCTTGCCACTGAACCAAAAGCTGCCATTGCCTTCGTCCCCATCTTGCACGGAGAACTTTGAAAGTTGTAGGAATCACCTTGCCATGGAGAACGTTTGGCAGTGCTGGTGGCGACGAAGGAGGATCACCAACGAATTTCTTCAAGACGCCCACATGAAAGACATTGTGATTGCATGCTCGAGGAGGAAGTTCCAATCTGTATGCCACCGAGCGATCCTTTCGATGATTTTGTAGGGCCTGTAGCCGCAATGGAGCTGAAAGCAGAGAGGAGAGAGTTTACAGGAGGCAGCGTGAAGGCACTCAGCGTACACACCAGTGTCGTCCAGACAGACCGCCATGGCTCAAATGGGTGCTTAGTAATACAACAAAAAATATTGAGAGTGAGAGAGAGAGAGAGAGAGAGAGTTTACAGGCGCCCCTGTGGCTAAGTTCGAACGCCCGGGAGCTCTTCGAGGAGGGGCGGGGCCAGTACGCGGTGGACGATCCCGACGGCGCCCACCAGGATGACTTCCCTAGTGCGTCGCCTCCACCGATTTCGTCGCTTTGATTTGGGCGCGGAGGCGGCATGGCGGCTCGCGGAGGAGGGGGCAGCGCGGTGCCGGGAGGAGGCGGCGCGTCGTGGGGAGGAAGGCGCTCGGGCGAGGAGGAAGGTTGCGACGCGGGGAAGGGAGGCGGCCAAGCGAAGAGTAGGAGGCAGCGGCGCCGGCGACAGCGGCACGGGGAGAAGAGAAGGCGGAGTCGGCTTGGATCCCGGCGGATTTGAGTCGTGGCCATCGGATCCTGCCTAGTCTGGTCGGCGGCAGCGCCGGAGAGTGAGGGCGGTGGGGAGGGCAGCAGGTGGCGGCGCGGGGGAAGGAGAGACAACCGACCAAGGAGGCGGCGGCGACGCAGGCAAAGGTAAGGTAGCGGCGCGGAAGAGGAGGTAGAGGCGGCACGTAGGAGGAGGAGATGGCGACGCAGGAGGTGAGGCCGCGGCTCTGTTGAGGAGGAGGCGGTGCCGTCGAGGAGACGGGACGCCGCCGAGGAAGGAAGGAGCCGGGCGAAGTGAGGACCGGATTGTAAGCGTAAAAGGAGGAGGAGGCGAGTGAAAGATATGGATGATTCTCAAAGGGCTTGATTGATATTTTGCATCAGTGGAGGACGACCGGATCCAACGGCCAGAATGGAATTGGAGCAAGATCGAATGGCTGATAATGACTATATGACGTGGCGCGCTATTTTTGCTGGAAATCCGCCGACGACAAATATATAGAATTATACCCAATTATATATATATAGAATTAGATCCATGTTGGGCAGCACTTCTCTTCCGCCATTCAGTCTGGAGCAGGATTCGAAAACCGGTTACGGAAAAAAATGCTGTGATATAACATTTTTGTGCATATTTTATGCACCGACTGCACAAATTTCTTAGAAGTATACATACGCTAGTATGTTGCTATAGAAATGGCCACCGTTGCCGCACGGCCACTGGCAACTGTTACATACATAATTAGTATTAATTAATTTCTAATTAGCGAATTTAATTAGGAATTTTGAAATATAGCAAACAAGCTCGAAAACTTATGAAATTTTTTGGAGAGCCTCTGACAAAGTGTAATTGATTGTGTAATTTTTCATGACTTTATCCATCCTAATTTTTACTCAAAAATTCATTCAAGTATACAAATTGTAAGAATTTTTGAGTAAAATTTAAAATGGATAAAATTATGAAAAATTACACAATCAATACACTCATCAAGAGGCCCACAAAAATCATAAGTTTTTAGCTTGTTTGTTTTATTTAAAAATTCCTACAAGTAGTACACCTAAGCGAATTCGCTAATTATGAGTTTTGAGCTCGTTTGCAATATTGAATGTTGTTGCCGTCTCTATGAAAATTATTTTACATTACTGGAATATATTTTGTTCATGCATATTTCATGGCACGCTCTACATGCACATATTTACTAGACATGATCGTACATTATTTGACGCATGTAATTGTTCGGTGCGTACTTCCTTCATGTAATATGGTAGTGTTGCATGAGGTCTTTTCCCAATGGAGCATAGTTGTGATGAGTGCAATATGGCTCACAAAGACGTGGACATTTCTTAAAAATGCACGTATGTTATTTAACGTGCATGAATATTCGGTCCGTACTGCCATATTTTTATAGTTCAGTAATGCTCCTTATGGTATATAATTTACAGTCATGTAATGCATATTTTATAGCATGCTCTTACTCCACATATTTCTTAAAATTGCATGTATGTTATTTGATAGATATAATTGTTACTGTCATCACTTCATATTTTAGGAATGCACAAAGGTTAGTTTCATCTCTACGGCACATATTTAAAAGAATATATTATGTTCATGCATATTTTATGACGCGTTGTACATATTTTGTAGAGCTTATTAGTTGTTCTCTGTTTACAGCAATGGCATATAATCTACCACCCCTACTTGAAGAGTCATGGGACACCCAACATCGTGATCACGCTTGGATTCTTTGGCGATGGGCGCCAACCACAGTGACACGAGGACCGAGAGACCTAGCCATTGGATGACCGATATGTTGGGAGGCTTCATTAGTCTAGCTTTGATTACATTCGCAGTATGCTGAAAGCGGGTAGAACCTCTAATTGACACCTCTCTTCTTTTTGTCTGGTTGATCACGGGAGGCGAAGACCCACATGTTCCACTTCCAGTGGGGGTAAATGATTGTGACACTACAGGACATCAGCTTCATCACCGTTCTGCCGTTGTGAGGCCTTGTAATTGTTCCTCTCTCGAGATCGCGAACTAGAAGGCGTGTCTCGCTCATCGCCAGGCGGACTATCCCCAAGAGGTGTAAGGGCATTCCGCATGCAGGCTGCGATGATTTATGCATTGCCCGGATGATGCAACGGAGGAGGTGGTGCAACGTCACCTAATTGCATATTTGTTGTTTACGTTCGGTGTGTCATGCTCCTAGCATGCGGTGGCATGGTGTACCTAGTTATATTCACCTTATGGAGCCCATCATGGACTCGGCGATAGGGATGTCTTTGCAGTACAATTGGGGTTTAGCTGTACTATACTATGCACAACGTACCACGGCCTATCGGCGGCGCGCGGCGTCACATGGGAAATGAGCCGTGCTCTCGAGTTGCCACACCTGCTGTTGCAGCTATGGTCATGAAAGTACTTCACAGTCGAGCAAGCTGTACTTTTGCTCCCAATGCACACTTACCTCGCACATAGCATTTCTATGGTGGGGTGAGCAGCGAGGATCTGTGGAAGGCCCGATTATGGGATCCGATGGATTGTGGCGATACTAGGGTGGACTAGGGACGAGTGCATCGGATATATCCCGAGTTCCACAGCGAACTCAAGGCCTGCATGAGGACAATATAATATGGATTCCTTGGGCGAATGCCTTTGTGCGGAGACACGGCGTTGAACGACTTGAGTTTGCTATGCCACCGGGATGTGGCGTACTAGAGGACAACTTGTTATATGGTATTCTCCCATATGGTTGAGTCCTACAACCCAGCGGTGATGAGGTAGTTCCGTTTGCACGGGAGATCCCCTAGCTCCGGGGCAACCGTTTGCGGCGATCGGCACCTATAAGCATGTTATATTGCTTTATATTGTTAGCTCGATTATTCATTTGTTATGTTAGTTAGTATTGTAATTTATTTATTTTGTTCCACCATCGGAGGACGAAGAAGGGCTGCAAGAATGATGACTAGCTTTTGGCGTAGCAACAATGGATATACGCATGGCAATCTACCCTTGGTAATATTTTCCATGAGGCACGACCTTATGATCTTTGGGACATCTGACACGTACCTTGAATTATCGTCACGACACATGTAGGCGAGATTGATAGGTGCGCCCTTGGCTGACATGCAAATCCTAGCCATGCTGAACGCTTGGGCTTGGGGCTGGAACTGCACCGTGCAGCATGCCATGATGAGTTGGTACGTTGAGCACGTACCAGGTAAAATACCTTCTAAAATAGGCTGAACTAACAAAAATTTGTTTGTTCAGTAAAGATGCAGCTAAACCATTTGCAGAGCGTTGTGCAGCACGACCATCGGGAATTGGAGTGGGGAAGGAATAATACAGTTGAATGACTTCATGCGGTCATGAAGTCTATTGGGGATGATGTTAAGCACGTCATTCACAACATGAGTTGTGGAAGGCCCACCGATGTCGACTTGAGGCACTGGACAGAGTATCATCGCACACCCTCGCCACCCCCATCTTCCTGTCCAAGCGAGTCGACCCAGTAGCGCAACGTCGTGACCAATCATCCGCACAACAAACCTCATCGGTGAGTAACAACGAGTTTCGATTGCGCTATGTCGAACTACTTCATCCTTGATTAATCGTGCTTTGTTTTGCGCGATTCGATGCATGGACTCCACGTTGATGTTGTCGTCGTCACGGAGGCAGGAGGAGGTTGTACCGGAGAGCAAGGAGGCACAACCCACAACGCCTGAGGTTGTCCCAGATTCTCCCTCCGACTAGTACGAGGGTGGAGGGGCAAGCCAACTACTGCACTCTACAATATCAAATGTGTGATATGGCCCCATGGTATTAGTCCAGCTACACGCGGTACCCCGAGCCTTTGGACACCTACGGGTATGAGGGCCATCCAGTTCGTAGCAGTAGATAACAATTTTACCAAACAAAAGTACAACCTTCATTTGTATTTCTATCCTAATAGCCGTTCGCGCAATTCACCTGCAAGCTCCGCCAAGTTAGTGCCCTCCACAGATCCTACTATGTAGCTAGGGATTGGATCACCAAGATGTTCTTAACGCCACTCTCCGGTGATCCCCAACATGACCACATGCCGGGTGAGGAGCCCGCTATGACTGCGGTAGAACCCACGATCACCCAAGAGGTGATGTTCCCACATGAGCAGATTCATTGGAGATGACCGACGAGATCATTAGGGCGTCTACAAGACATGAGCGCTCCTTTGTGAGCTAACCTATCACGAGGACCATCATCGGTTGAATCGGCATTGCCGTTTCGTTTCTAGTGGTAATAAACCTTACGAAACAAATGCACGATACATCTTCTACATGTGATTTTAGGCGTTGCACAATGTTACTTGATAGTTCAACTTGTTGCAAACTGACGCGACGCAATGTTGCAACAAGATTCTTCCTCGGGCTTGCTGCCTTGCAGACAGAACCACCATTGATCGAATTGGAATTCACCCGCGTACACTGCGCTGGCTCGGTGCATAAGTACTACCCATTGAGTGGTGGGTTTTTCTGCAACTACACAACAACACAACCTCACACCCATGGAGAAGCAATGGGAGGAGCTCGCTCAACTCGCAAGGGATGCTACTGACCGCGATGAACAAAGCAGTGCGCTAGGAGGTCACCTCCCACACGGCGGCCCCATAGCTCCAACCCCTACTGTACATTTTCATGAAGCATTCGCGCAAGATCGCCCATGGGGAGAGGTCACCCTCTTCAGTGCGTGGACACATGCAAATTCTTCAAGTCAAGGAGCAGCTCGGCTGGACATGTGTTACTAGGGTTGCCCTACCTCGCTGGGGCTACCCGACCGATGTTAGGACACGGGGTGCTACCGCTTGACCTATAAGGGCGATTCTGATACATTCCCCATTTCTCTTTGAAAGCATGTACTAACATCCTCTTCAATCTACTTGTAGTCTCTGGATCCGCTATGTACGTTCCGCAAATGGATCAACCAAGACATCCATCCGCAGGACCAATGGCATTTGGCCTACGAGGAGTGGGATGCCGAGAAGGACCGCGAGAGGAGGGAGAAGCGGCGGTGCAATAAAGAGCACAATGAGTGTATCTAGCGGGAGATGCAAGCTCATCTCGAGGAGTGCAGGCATAGGGAGCACGAGGCTCGCGAGGATGAGCACGAGAGAAAGCGCAAAATGACGACCAAGGCCAGGGCGGCTAGCGAAGACTATAACGCCGGCCTCACAAGAAAGGGTAAATGGCCTCAGTCCACGTAGTAGATCAGTCCATTCCATACTAGACCCCATCGTACCCGTCATACTTTTGCTTTGCCATAAAGGCATGTATTCGTGTAACCACATGTATTATGTGTCTGTTCTACGACTCTAATATATCTCAGTCATCATCGCTCTTACTCCAGGTCACCCAATTTCAGTCATAGCTGTTCTTGTTCCCACTCCCCACAGAACTGTAGCACATGCGGTGGCCAGCACCCCATGTAATACTTCATAGGTTGCAGCTCAGACTAACTAGCATTGGTTGGTATTGTAATCTTTAGCGTTGCAAGCACTGTTGTCCCCTTTTGTACTCCCTATTTGTAGACGTTGTGGTACATATCCTTTTATCTATTGGATGTTGCTTTGTGATCCACGTTGTGGTGTGTATTTTACTATCTCTATCAACATTTAAGTACTATGCAACAAAGCATGAAACAAAAAATGCTACCATCTTTTGCAAAATTGTACACATTACTTGCTACAAATAAGCTGACCAAAATAAAATTATACATTCAACAACATGACTTGATAAAAAGTGTAGCACACATTGCTATTTTATTTCATTTCTTTCAACAGAGACACCACAAACTGAACAATATTTGCATCATATCACCAGCAATACATCTCACGGCAACACATACACATACAAAGTGCTAAAATCACCACGAACTGCACAACAATCACTATGTTTTTTTGTTGAGTATGACACATCTATGGTATAACTTCCACTGTGCTGCAATCGCCTAGTTGCACTACCATTATGAGCCGATTCACCATGCAATGATCCATACACCCTGAACGCCCCCATTGCCTCTTCTTCGGTGCTGAATCGCCGGTAGTTCGCATTCGGGAACGAACGGACCAATCTAAATATTTAGAAAAATATTATTGATTAAAGACTAAGTAAAAGTGTCGAAATATTTTGAAATGGAGGGAGTAGTACAAATCGGTCTAAGTCCGAAGTACCAAGTATTTTCAAACGGGGGGAGTATATGTCTCTTTCTGGATGCCAAGTGACTACCGGATGAGTAGTAGACTTTGCAAGTTGCATCGTTTTTGACCGCTACAGCAGCTTGCGAAGTGACAGATCGTAGTTGCCGCACTAATCCCCGATGAACTGCTCATTTTCTGGAGAGGGACTACACTGCATCAGATCAGATAGTATGTTACAACTAATTAACAAATTCTACACCCGTCTCTCTTGACCTGTGATACTTCCGGTGGTGAAGTATATGGTACACGAAAGCCCGAGAGGCCTCAGTTTTCAGAGTGAAGATACCAATTCGAAGGAGCGCCCAATACAATCCTCTTATGCAAAAACAAGACTTTTCTAATACTGTATTACTAATTTTAAGAGCGGTATATCGACACTAGTACGTATGTCACTGATATTGGTGAGACCCAGAGTCCAAGACATCAGAATCTACTCAAATAAATCAAACAGAATGACTTGCAGATAACATAATCACCACAAGTTTACTTTTCCGGTGGTCATAGAACCAAAATCTTACACCATAAGAAGGGCCCCAAGTCCAATGATTAACTCACCGAACAAGCTGAGTTTCGCGATTGCGCAGTTCGGTACACCTGCTCAAGAACCCACGAGCTAGTTTTCCAGCAGCAAATCTGAGCTCACCATGCTGAAAATTACAGAATTGTGAGAGAGAGAGAGAGAGAGAGAGAGAGAAACTGCAGGTATACCCGAAAGGAGTCGGACACTATCATCGGCAACAGAAAGCAGTTTGGGCTTCATTACTTTATGGGAGTCTCTAGACATCATCCGGATATTTTCTTTCTAACTATCATCTAAATTTGTGATCCTTGAATTAGAGATCAAGAGGCTTCTTGTTTTTAAAAGGAGGAGATTTTTAGGGAAATTTATGGTCATTGGATCTCTAATCCAACGGTCTTAAATCTGGATGATGGTTAGAAAAAAATAACCGGATAATGTTTAACAAAACCCTTACTTTATTTGATGTGGAGATGAACGGTTATTTCATAAACTAAAGGTGAAACTGAAAAAAAAACTAAACATGTGATAGTAGTCAAGTTACAAGACGTAAAATGCACACATGTTAAAGACAGTAAACTAGAGCAATTTGGTAGGGGGGAACATAGCAGCTGGCTCTCGGCAAGTCTGCGTTCGAAAGATGTGACCATTGCCATCTGTATTTGCAGCTGCACATTGTGCAGTAGTAGCGGATAAGTACAAAAAAAAAACCTGTATCAAATGAACATCTATCAGAAAATGGATTGCAAGCACAATGATGCTACATCATCACAGCTCCTTTTCTTAACTTAAACCAGTACTCTGATATTCCTAAAACAATTGAATCAGTCTGACTTGGCCTCACAAACATGCAAGTCAAAACATGAACATGTTGTTCCATTAAACTGGGGTACACCAGCCTCACCATTGACATAACATGTAATTACAACACTGGACGATCTAACAAGTACAAACAGGTCTAAAAATGCTTCTAAACCAGGTAGCATGCTTTTACTGCAATAGATTGCATCATTTACACAATTCAAAATAGTACAATCTTACTCAAACTTTAGTATCCTTAGTTGACAACAACAAAGTACATTACCATGGAACCTCATTGCTTACACCTAACTGCTGCCGTTTCGACTAAACAAAAGCTTCAAAAACTCATGCTGCAGCCTCCTGCAAGTTCAGCTTGCGGTAACACAGGGATGCAGCTATCAATCCAATTTCCCACAAGAAAAAGTGAAACGAAGCCACCACCATGTTAAACCAAAACAAGATTACCTCAAGAAGCCTTCCCAGCCAGCGTCTTTCTAATTTTCTATCCTGATTGAATCATTGATTTACCATAAAGTAAAAATTGAGAAACAATATAAGTAATTAACTTAGATATCATGCTACCTTATTTATCATTTCGCAAAGTGTATAAATATTTATTACTTTTTTGTTTCCATTAAGTAACAGAGGCTGAAACTACAAATTAGCTTGAAAAAGGTCAAAACTGTTAAGGATAGAATAGGAAATAGATTAGGTCTGTTATTTGTTTCCTAATATGCCTTGTATTCTTTCTGTACATCTCCCTTGTACCTCTATATATATTGCCCTTTGGGCCTTATGAATATATGCACAATATTCATAACATGGTATCAGAGCAAAGGTTAGGGTTAGGGCTCTGACCTATTTTTCTTCCGCTACCTCTGTTGCCGCCGCTGCCTGGTCTGTGCCGCCGCCGTCCGGGCCCCTCTGCTCGAGCCGCCTGGACCGCTCAGTCGCCGCCAGACCAGATCTGGATCTATTCTTTGCCGCCTTGATGCCGCCGTCGTCGCCCGCTCTGCTGGCCGTGTCGGGTCGCCGCCGCCGTCGCCGCTTCTCTGTAACATCCTAAAAATTCAAGAATTCAAAAATGTGGAGTTTTTAAAATTTCTCTTGCATTTGCTAGCACACCAATTTCTTTTGAATATTTGTTTGAAATCTTTTGAGTTTTATACCATACAAATTAATAACCAAGACTACTCCCAAATGCAAATAATAATATTGTAAATTATAAATAGGAAAAATGTCATTCTGAGATCATGAATTCAAAATACCAACATCTTGAATTCAAACTCAGGTCAATAAAATGAATTCATAAAGAATATTAGAATATATCCATAATTACCTAAATCAAAAATTTCTTCTTTTAAATTCAATCATGAAATCAAAATCCAAGGGCAAATTAGATAAAATCAAAGCAGATGACTATTAAATTTTATATCTGGATACTTGAATCAAAACTCGAGTTAAAAGTCAAAAATTGAAATCAATAATTTTAGATATGAAAAAGAAATATAAAATCAAAAGCATTCAAATTGCAACAATTATTCCTAAGCCTTTTACCTCCATTCCTTTCCTCCTTCTCTCTTACATGTGGGCCCTCCTCCCACCCTTCCTTTCCTCTCTCTGGCTCTCGTACGTTCTGCTCTTTTCTTTTCCCTGCTCTCTTCTTCCTGCCCTCTCTGCGTGGCTGCCGTGCGTCGCGTCGCCTCCTCCTCTCTTCCGTTGCTCTCTGCTCGCCTCCCCATGGTAATCATGCGCGTGCTTGCTTTGTCCCATCGCCACCTCCTTTGCGCGGCTCTGCCCATTGCCGTGCGCGCGCCGTCTCGTCGGCATCACGTCCTCTCCTCGGGACTATCGCGTTGCCTCGAGCCTGATTCGCCGCATCTTGTGCTCTGCGCCCTCGCTGCCACGCGTGAGCCCCACCGCACCTCCCTCTCGCCATAAGAGCATCCACCACCCCATCCAGCGCCGCCCCTCTTTCCCTGCTCCTTCACTCCGCTTCGCCGTCGCGAGCCGCGCCTCCACGCCTCCCGACCGCTCGGCGAAGTTCCCGCACCTAGAACGCGTCATGGCGCGCCCGGCAGCCTCCTCCGTTCTCCCACGGGTGTCGGACTGCGGTGCCCCGGCTTCGCCGCCACGGCGGTTTTCCTCACCGCCGACCGAATGCGCCTCCAACGTCGCCGCTTCTTTTCCGGAGCACCATCGCCCGATTCCACGCTCCAGGAGCAACTCCCCGCCGCCACGAACCTACTCCAACCGACGCCGGAGCTCCTCCCCACCCACTCGCCCGGCACGCGAGCTGCCGCGCCGCCGCAGGTCGTCGTCGCCAGCTCGCCTCAGCCCCTCCCCCGCTCGGCCAACCTCGTGGTAAGCATGCCCCCACCTCCCTCATGCTCATGCACACCTCACTTCCCCCTCTCCTTCACTCCGGCGCCACCGCCCCGTTTTCACCTCGCCGCCGGCCGCCCAAATGAGCTGCCCGAGCCGCCCACTGCTTCCCCGGCTTACACCGCCGCCCCTCCTTGGTTTACGCACTCCCAGAAACCCATTTTGCCGGTTCCACCCCTCTCTCCGGCCATCGCTCGCCGGCGGTGCCGCTGTCTGCCCCCGTTCCGGCCGTTCTCTGTTTTGGTCGGTTCTTGTTTTGAGCTCTAACGCTACACTCACTTGTTCCATTTAAAACCCCCCTTTCATTCACGAGTGGAGGCAGCGTCCAGTTGGTCAATCGGCCGAGCCATTCGTGCAAACACCAGATTCCGAGTTCGAGTTTCTTCCCCCCCTACGGCCACGTTCCTGTTTATTTGTTTTGTTGATGCCTTTTGCCATTGTAATCCGAAGGTAATTGAGGGAGCTTAGCATTTTATACATAGAGGCTAGAAAATTTTGATTAGAGCATAATTAACATTATCAAGATGTAAGAATTAGATTAATTGTCAGGTATAAATAGTCAAGGAACATGAATTAAATAAAATATTTAAAGTATATGAAGCAGGATGTTCATTTACTGATTAGAGACTTTTATAGGCCAATATATAGATATAAATAGTTAGAAAAATGCGAATGACATATATGCACCCATTAGTAAAAACATTAGTACAAATTTTGCATTCACCATAGACCCTATTAAAAATATAGACACTATCATTAGTATATTGCGATTATGAGATTTTAAGTCATCGCCTAGCTTAGTAACGATCTGAAATAAGCGGTGTGCAGCGCTCGATCAATCATAAATAAATTGAGCCAAGTAAAGAGCAAAATATCAACATCATTAATTTCGAGCACCCTAATTTAGAATGGGCCCCATTGTAACAAATTTCACCAATGTCTAAATACACAAGTAAACACTTAACCACTACGAGTAATTAATTAGGACCGCATCAAATGCTACGTATCAAACGACTAGTAATATAAGTTAATGCGATAAGTTCAAAGTTGTCTACATCATCTATAAAACCTCGCCTAATCTGCAAATGTCAACACTTCATAAACGCAACACTTAGTACGACAAAATTCATACATCTGTCTATATGTCGGTATGACTCATGAAACTTTCTTAACAAAAATAAAAGTAAAATGAAATAAGTTATAAATAAAAGAATCGGATCATTAGATACCTAGCCACCTCAGGGTATTAGACAAAAACAACCCATGAGTATATCTTTAGCATGACCTATCTTTTGGCCACCATTTTGGCGGGTTCTCGCCAAATTCCCTTCCCTCTAACCACTATGCCACCGACAATACTCGCGTCCCAAACAACCTTATCTCAAATCATCCAACTCATCCATTAACCCATAATAAAGCTAAATTGAGTTTAGTTGAACTTATTTGGGCTTTTGAGTTAATTGCATTTGCTTGGATTGATTGCCTAGCGCATAACTAGAAGTGGAGTCCGGAAGAGCTAGGGGAATCAAGTAAGAACCAGATCCAGATAAAGACGAAGACCAGAAATTCAAGCCCATCACATGAGAAGCTTTGAGTGAGCTTGAGACCGCGGAAAACCGCGCCAGGCGAGTCAATACTTTGATCATGTTGAACCTACATTTTCTGCAAATTATTTTGTTTTAAATTATCAAATTGCATGTTGTTATTTCATATGCAAATATATGTTTAATTTGAGATTCTAGTTATATGCCCATTGTTACCTTTGCTAATATTACACCTCCTTTGGAATATTTGATTACGTGAACCTTGTCACCCTAGTAAAATTATAGTAGTAACTTTTGGAAATAAGTTCGTAATTATACGCCATGCTTAGTCTTGCATAGATACTTGGGGCGCTGAAATGTCCCAAACATCATTGTCATTTTAAATCATGAGAAGCTGGTTTGGCGGTCATGGTGGGAATGATGGTATATTTGGACATGATTATTTTATGCTCCCAAAAATCCTAACTTGCTTAAATATCGAGCGGATGGTTTGGGGTGGTATGTGGTGCGGTGGGAGCACAAATTATGGAGTGTGGTAGAACCGCTCGAGATAATGCTAAGGACTGAATCTTGTGATGACCTCCTGATGTAAAACCGTACAACCACAAGTCTGTAAAGTACAACTTGGCTTAGTAAATTTATCGAAATCCCCGGACTCATCTCACCGGTAGTGGATAGAAGTGGATATGCTATGGCAAGGGGCTGAAGGACACCGGTGTAGGGTGAAGTTTTTCCCGGATGTTCTAGGCGTTGCGGGGAGTCGAGAAGCCAGTGCGCTAATAGCTGTAGGGGAAAAACATCCCGCGCATAGATGAGACCCATCGCAAGTGGGCAGTTTCCCATAAGGTGGATGACAAAAGGGTCTAGATACTTTGAAAAGTCAACTGTGATGGTGCTGCTCAACCACATGACTAAGGCATCATGTGGGGCAACGAGTTGACTATCTCTTGTGGTGAAAGTGTACAAACTCTGCGAGTCAAAACTATTCGAATAGCCGTGCCCACGGTCATGGCGAACATGGGAACTTAACTAGATATAGTTCTATTTAAAAATGTTTGGAAAATGGGAATGGAAAAGTGGAGGCGATGGAAAGCCTGATTTGAGTTGTCTGGGTGTCGTCCCGTGGTAAGTTAAGCGGCTATAACTTTTGAAAGGTGTTATACGGTGTGATGCCATATGTATGGCAAAATTATGGTGTTATTAGGCATATGGTGTGATGCCATATGTATGGAAAATCATGTTAATATTCCTTGAACATTATGTTTTGTGCCAAAGCTGCTAGGTCTCAGAAAATTTTATGTATTGTATTTCAAATAGTGGCTTTTCTATTTTTACAAAATAAAATATGGGTGGAATAAACAGGGTCGTGAGTAAAGGAGATGGATGTTTGTAGTATGCACTTAAAGGTATTGGTGGATTCAGGTCGATCAAGAATGGGAAATGATAGTGTGGATTCTGGGAGAAATAAATTAGTGGGGTCCAGGTGAATGGATCGGCTAGATAAATGATCTAATTGAATTTTTGGGAATTTGGAGGAATAATACGAGTATTGGATTATAACTCTTGATTAGTGATATTTTTGGTGGATATATAATGGTGAGTCGTAGAGTTGATCAATGATATTCTTGGTGGATATATAATATTGAATCGTATGCTTGATCAATGATATTCTTGGTGAAGGTACCATAGTGAAGTAGTTAGAGATGGAAAATAGAAAATAAGGTTGATAATTGGAAGAGCAAAATTATGATTGTGGATCAATAACAAAAAGATTGGATTGATAGGAATGTAGAATACAAAAGATGTTGGTGGATTAATTAAGTGATATTAGATAAATGATGACACTAGTTGTTTGGAGTTTTTAGGCGACAATTGGTGGTGGGTTATATAAATAGTGATACTCATTGTTTGGGGATTAGCGACATTTGATTAGTGGATGGAATAATTGATGATATTATTTGTATGGAGTTTTAGACAGCAACCCATATAGAGAGTGAATGATCGGTGGATTAATTAAATGATGTCGTTCATTTGTTTGAGTATTAGATAGTAATCAATATAGAAAGAAAGAGATCGGTGGATTAGTTATATGATGTTATTATTTGTTTGGAGTTTTAGACAGCAGTCCATAATTAAAGTGTATTTTGGTGGATTAAGTCAATTCGGCAATTGTTGTGTGGAGTTTAGGTGGCAACAATAATACTATAATTAACTCATGATAATGCTACTAAAGCGATTTTGGCAAATAAAATAACGAGCCTTCCTTTGTTAAGCCATGCATACTATTTATTTGCATTACGTGTATTGGCTCGCGAACACGGGGTGGAGTGCTCACGCTCGCTTTGCGACAAAATTCAGAATCGGGAATCAAATCACCTCGCCTCGACAGAGATTGGACAAGCTGGCGAGAAGATGAAGATGACAAGGGCTGAGTCGCGAACCTCCGGTTGGTGCTGTGGGCATGTCTGAAGGTCCCACTGTGTGCCGTTCTTCGTTGCTGCAATTTCATGATTTCGGCCTAATCGGCCCATGAGTAAGTTTACTATTATATTTACGCTTCCGCATGATATGTACTTTGATAATCGAAGCGTATGTCTGTGAGCACTATCTACGATCCGAGGAATAGTGCGGTGGAATCCTGAGAGAATCCGGATGTTAATATCGGGTCCCTACATTCTCTGGCGCGACGGGCGCCGTCGCGATCGCCGCTTCTCGGCGCGCCGAGTTGCGCCGTCGTAGCCGCTCTGCGGCGCGCGGGCCGGGCGCCGTAGCCGCTCCTCCGTCGTCTGGGCGGGCGCGCCATAACGCCTCCTCGGCTGCGCCGGCCAGACGCCGCCGCCGCTTCGCTCCGTCGGCCTCGCCGAGCCGTCGCCGTGATCCGCAGCCGCCCGGCGGCGCCGGCTGCCGCCGCTGTTGCCCCTTCGCGCGGCCGCCGGGCTGCCGCCGCCATCGTTCGCTCCTCCGGCCGCGGCCGTCGCGCCGTCGTCGCCTACTCCTCCGGCGGCGCGCGCTCCATCTCTGTTGGGCTGCGGCTCTGTGATGGCTAACGACCCGGTGAGAGGACCGACCTATATAGCCTTGCAAAAAAAAAGAAAAAGAAAAAAAGGAAAAAAACATTGTTCTAACCGCTTGCTGTCCAACGCGCTGTTAGACCGTTGCCTTAGTCGCGCGCCGTCGGCGCCGCCTACTGATGGCTTCCGTTCCATCTGCTGCGATCCCATTCTGGGGACAAAGCTCCATGGAACAAACTATAGGCTATGGTCTTCCTCATGGAGATTACGCTTGATGGTCTTCGCCTTTGGGGACATGTTCTGGTGCTCGTCCTTCTCCGCCACGCCGGTTGACCTCCTCTAGGCGGCCTATCTCGCACCTCCACAGGCGAGATGAGACCGCTAAGAAGAAAGCGAGGCGTCTTTGCTGCTGCGGCTGCTGATGAGGCTTTCGGTATGCCATTGATGCTTTGGCGGTGTCTTGATGAGGCCCGTGTTCGTGCTATCCTTGTGGTCGGCATCGGCGACTCCATTCGGCCGGATATTGTTGGTGCGGTCTACTCGGCGGTCGGGAGTACTTGCGTGGCGATACCGTGAGCGGTGATGCTCGATTTTTAAGCAGGCGTGAGTTGGAGATGCTTCACGGGGAGATTCTTCCGTCGGCGACTTCTTAGAGCCACGGCTAGTATCGCGGCAGCTAGATGGTAGCTTCTCCAGCATGCGCGAGTGCCACAAAGTTCGAAGGCGGATCATGATCGCCTCGTCTTTATGATTTCGTCTGCCGTCTTCGCCCGAGTTTGAGCTGTCGAGCTCAAGCTGCTGAGCCACTCGCCACGACCGGCTATTCAGAGGCTCTTCGACACTTGGTGAGAGCTTAGCCTTGGACTAGCTGCACGATGCATTCGAATGTGCTTGCGCTTCTTCGACTACACCGCGGTTCTGCTACGACTACGGCTCCTTCCCGGTGCTGTTTCGCTCTGCTTTTACACCAGCGGAGTTCAATGCAACTCTGCAAGAACCGGGCATGACTACCAGCGTTGTGCGGTGCGGAAAAGCGGAATAAGCGCGCGAGGATGGAAAATCAAGGGGGCGGGAGGCCCTTCCTTCACGGGAGGGCGAGACCAGCTCATCGGGATCTCGTGAGGTGACTCTTTAGCGGCTCTGCCGAGCTCTTCTTGGCGGCTCTCTCACGGCTCGGTGGGTTACGCCAGTCTAGCTCGAGCGTCTCCCAGTACCTCTTGGGTTCTAGATTCAGTGCCTCTTTCCACATGACACCGGATTCCACATCTCTCATTTGGTGGGACCTCCTGCCCTTCCTATCTCTGTACAGACTGCGGATGGTACTTCTTTGTCTGTTAGCTGTCAGGGCACTCTTTTGACCACTGATTTTTCTGTTCCAGCTGTTTCTCATGTTCCCCAACTCACCATGCAGCTTCTTTCAGTGGGACAGCTCACTGACCTTGGTTGTATGGTTGGTTTTGACTCTCACACCTGTTGAAAGCATCTAGACCCCTAAAAAGGATTTTGGTAATTAATGAAATTAAGAGAATATGGAATATGGGACTAACGTGTTTTTATGAGTATGCGAAGGGTTAGTCCACACACATGAGCGACAAGATGCAAGCCAAAGGATACGCGTGAAAATCAAAATTGGCGCAAGACAAAGGTATACTTAGAATAGGACCCCTTTTTGAATTTTACCGGTCTTAGGTGAATGGTGGAAGACAGTTATAGGATAAATGATCGTACCATCAAGGGGATCTTGGCTAAGTAGCTTGAATACTTATCTCATGTGCCAAATGGTTTTGTCCTAGAACTTGCATCCATTAAAGAAATCTAGCTTTCAAAAGAAATCTTGCTCTGTGCGGAAGCGGTAGTCTGCATGATTTTGAGCGTCGGAACTACGGAAGCGGTAGTTCCGCAACAAAATGCGGTAGTACCGGCCAGCGGAAGATCCGGTTTTGGAGCGGACCGATATTTCGAGAGCACCCTTGGCTCATTCCAAAATCTTGCGGAGCGGAAATGCCGGCTGCTTGAGCGCCGGTACTACGCTGCGGCGGTAATCTGCATCCTAAAGCGGTACTTCGGACCGGAAGATCCGGAGGAAGGCGGATCAATTCTTCGAGGCGTCCTCGGATGAAGCTGGATTCCTGCGGGCGGAAGTACGGCTATTTCAACGCGGAACTACCGCGCATCGCGGTAGTTCCGCCACTCGAGCGGTACTTCGGTCGGAAGATCCGACTTCAGCGGATGTATTTTTCGAGCGCCAAGTGCGGGACCCTTTGGAGTTTGGTGAAGCGGTAGTACGCGCCGACTTTGCGGAACTACTGGGTGGCGGTAGTACGCAAATATCAACGGCGGTAATACCGCGCGCGAATCAACGATCGCTGCGGGCGTCGACATAGCCGTTCGGCGCGAAGATTTGGTAGCGGTAGTGCCGGTCTTTGGGGCGGTAGTTCCGCTCGACGAAAAATTTTACGGAAGCTGAGTCAAGCGGCTAGTTTTGGTTGGTGGAGGCTATAAATACCCCACCACTGCTCAAGGGCTAAGGTTAGAGACTCATTGCATATTTCTCAAGCCCAAGTGCATTCATTTCATCTCAATTCTTTCTTTGCACATCAAAGTGAGGTGGTTGAGCATTTAGTGCTAGATTTCCCTTGCAAATCCATTTGGCACTAGAGTTGCATTCAAGTGAACAGGGATTTATTACTCTTAGTGCTTGCAGGCACTTGGGCGATCGGTGGAAGTTGCCTCGGTGATCTTCTCAAGAAGATTGTGAGAAGACCGGCAAATTGTGAAGGTTGGAGCTCACCTACCGGGTGGGAAGAGCTACACTAGTGATCGAGTGCTTGGCTCAGTTCGTGGGCCGGTCCGATCGTCGGGCTTACCTCAACGTGGACTAGGGAAAGCGGCAAGTTTCCGAATACCACGGTAAAAACATCGGTTGTGTTCTTTGTCTCTTTAGCTCTTGCTCGTTTGCTTCATTGAGATCACTTATTTGTTTAGAGCTAAATTGTTGACTAAATTGCATAGGATTAAATTGCTTTGCATCATTGTCATTTAAATTGTGGAGAATTAATCAAGTAAACAAGAAAAGTTTAAAAACCTCCTATTCACCCCCCCTCTAGTCGGTATCCTTGATCCTACAAGTGGTATCAGAGCTAGGTCTCTCACTTTTAGACTTAACCGTCTAGAGAGATAAGGATGGCTAGTGAGGGATTTGGTAGGAAAGGCACCTCTATTTGATGGCTCAAATTATGCTTATTGGAAGATTAGAATGTCAATTTATTTAAAGGCCATGAGTCCTAATATTTGGAAAATCGTAAATGATGGTTACGTCATGCCACTTGATCCCGACAACCCAACGGAACAAGATGGGCGTAACACTCATTTAGATGCCCAAGCCATGAATGCTATTTTGGGGCCTTAAGCGGATGAATTCAATAGAGTGAGCAATCTTGAGGCGGCTCACGCTATTTGGAATACCCTTTCGGAAATACACGAAGGACATCCACGGTTAAGGAGGCAAAATTGCATCGACTTAGGATTAAATATGAGACATTCATAGTGTTGCCCCATGAGGACATCAATGAGATGTACACACGGCTCAACAACATTGTGAATGAGCTCAAAGGCCTTGGCACTAACCTCTCGGATCTTGATGTTGTGAGAAAGATGCTTAGGGCTCTCTGGGAGAAATGCGAGATGTTGGTGACTCTCTTCCTCAACTCACCGGAATTGGCAAGGATGCGCCAACACAACTCTTGGGTAATCTAATTACCAATGAGTTGTACAAGAAGGACAAGGAGGAACTTTTGGAGCAATCCACCTCCAAAGGAAGAAGATCACCGCCTTCAAGGCAAAGCGGTGGCAAGTGAAGAGTCAGAAGATGAAGAAGAAGACTCAGAAAAGAACTTGCCCTCCTTGTGAGAAGGATGAACAAGTTCATGAGAAGGCGCTCAAATCGAGGAGGAGGCTATGATAAAGGAAAGAAGTGGCAATCATCCTCAAACAAAAACAAGTATAGCAACATCCGTTGCTATGAGTGCGATGAGAAGGGCATATAGCTTCACAATGTCCCACAAAGAAGGATGACAAGGAGAAGTCATCCAGAAGAAAGGCTATCATGCCAGAAGAAGCTTTCAAGAAGCTCCACAAAGATGGCAAAAATGAAGCCCACATTGGTGAGTGGGATTCCGATGAGGAATACTCAGACTCGAATCTAGTGAGGATGAGTCTCCCAAAGAAGGGACTTGTCGGCATCGCCATCAAGGAAGCTCCATCGCTATTCTCCACCCCCACATGTCTTATGGCAAAGGGAGAAGGTAAAAACTCTAGATGACGATGAACCCTCCTATGACGATTTGATAGACATGTTGGTAGAACTGAATGAATTTCTTGGAAAAGAAAAGTCAAAATTCAAGGTTTTGAAAAGGAGCACATAGCTCTTCAAAAACCTATGAGGAGCTAAAGGAAGCTCATGACTTGCATACAAATAAGTCTAGTATGAGTATTGGCATATCTTGCAATATTTTGAATGAGATGCCTAGTGTAGAAAAAGTAACATCTAGCATGTCTACCTCTTGTGATGACTTACTTTCTATGCCATGTGCTTCTAAGATTGATTCATCTAATGCTTTGTCTCATGTTCATGATGATATGCTAGTAGATGAAAACCAAAATTTAAAGGAACAAGTTCTAAAATTGAATAAAAGTTTGGAAAGAGCATACAAGGAAAAGACACCCTTGATAAATTGTTAAATACCCAAAGATGCTCTTTCAATAAGGAAGGACTTGGATACATTCCCAAGAAAGGTAAGAAACCGATATCCAAACCTCCAAGGTTTGTAAATGAGAATGGTAAGTATTGTACAAAATGCTGGAATGTAGGACATATGGTAAATGATTGTTCTAGAAATAGTATGCATTCCATTGGCTTGTATAATTCTTGTTATATGCTTAAAAAATCTAAAAATGGAAAAATTATTGCTCATTTCATTGGTACCTCGATTTTGGGTGCAAAGAAGAAATCCATTTGGGTACCCAAAACCTTGGTCACTAACCTCCAAGGACCCAAACAAATTTGGGTACCTAAAAGAACTTGATCTTCTTTTGTAGGTGAACTACAAAACCGGTGGAAGGCATTGGGTGTTGGATAGCGGTTGCACTCAACACATGACCGGAGACCGGAAGATGTTCACCACATTTGAGAGTGGAAGCAATGACAAGATCACCTTTGGAGACAATAGCAAAGGAAAGGTGATGAAGGCTTGCGCAAAGCTATGGAAAATATGCAAATTGGAGACATCAAGCCAAAAGAAGATCCATCTTCACCAAGCTCATCAAGACAAGTAGTGCCACCCACATCGTCTACTTCAAGTGATATTCAAAGTGTTGAAGATGAACAAAAGGATCAACAACAAAATAACATCAAGATTCACAATGCAATAGCCAAGGATCATCAATAGATCAAATATTGGGTGACGTGAGTAAGGGTGTTCAAACTCGCTCTAGAGTAGCTTCATTTTGTGAACATTACTCTTTTGTTTCTTCTCTTGAGCCTAAGCTTGTAGATGAAGCTCTAGATGATCGGATTGGGTAAATGCCATGCACGAAGAATTGAATAACTGCGCAAAATGAAGTATGGACCTTGGTGGAAAGACCGAAGAACATAATGTGATTGGCACCAAATGGGTCTTCCGGAACAAACAAGATGAAAACGGGGTTGTGGTAAGAAACAAAGCAAGGTTAGTAGCTCAAGGCTATACTCAAGTCGAAGGGTTAGATTACGATGAGACATTTGCACCCGTTGCTAGACTTGAGTCAATTAGAATCTTGCTTGCTTTTGCATCTAGCTTTGATATTAAATTATTTCAAATGGATGTTAAAAGTGCCTTCTTAAATGGAACAATCTCGAACTTGTATTTGTTGAACAACCTCAGGGTTGAAGATCCTAAATGTCCTAATCATGTCTATAAACTTTCAAAGGCTTTGTATGGCTTAAAACAAGCTCCTAGAGCTTGGTATGAGCATATAGAAATTTCCTTGTCTCAAAAGGATTTAAAGTTGGTAAGGTAGATACAACTCTATTCACAAAAATCATTGGTGATGATTTCTTTGTATGCCAAATTTATGTTGATGACATTATATTTGACTCAACTAACCAAGATTTTTGAAGAATTTGGTAATATGATGTCTAGGGAGTTTGAGATGTCCATGATAGGAGAATTAAGCTATTTTCTTGGACTTCAAATCAAGCAACGCAAAGATGGGACATTCATAAGCCAAACAAAGTACATTAAAGATCTTTTCAAGAAGTTTGGCATGGAAGATGCAAAACCCATCAAAACACCAATGGCAACCAATGGGCATCTAGACCTCGACGAAGGAGGTAAGTCGGTAGATTTAAAACTCTATAGATCCATGATTGGTAGCTTGCTTTACCTTACGCATCTAGGCCCGATATCATGTTTAGTGTATGCATGTGTGCTCGCTTTCAAGCCTCACCAAAGAGTGTCATTTAAAGGCCGTGAAGAGAATCTTGAGATATTTGAAACACTCTCAAAATATAGGGCTTTGGTATCCCAAAGGTGCTAAATTCGACTTAATTGGATATTCGGATTCCGATTATGTGGGTTGCAAAGTGGATAGAAAAAGCACCTCGGGAAGTTGTCAATTTCTAGGTAGATCCTTAGTGTCTTGGTCCTCAAAGAAACAAAACTCCGTAGCACTCTCAACCGCTGAAGCCGAATATATTTCCGCCGGGAGTTGTTGTGCTCAATTATTATGGATGAGGCAAACATTGTTGGATTATGGAATAAGCTTCGATAAAGTGCCTTTATTGTGTGACAATGAAAGTGCCGTGAAAATATCCAATAACCCAGTCCAACACTCAAGAACTAAGCACATAGATGTACGCCACCACTTCTTGAGGACCATGTTGGCAAGGAGATATTTGCATTAGCCACATCGGACCGAGGACCAATTAGCGGATATTTTCACCAAGCCATTAGATGAGAATCATTTCTGCAAGCTTAGGAGTGAATTAAATGTCTGGATTACTCAAATGTTGCATAAATTCATGGCAAATTTAAATGCATACTCTTAGAAGAAGCTTGAAAGGTTATTTGAAATTATGTCTCTATGCAAAGGACTTTGATTTATAAAGGTAAAATGCAAAAGTATTTGATTATATTATTTTGTTCATTTAATGCATAATGATCCTTAAAGACTTTAGTTGAATGCAAAATCTAGGGATCATTTGCATCTATAGTCCTAAAGTTCAAATTCTGAAGTCTCGGAAAATGCGGAACTCTGCGCCTTCTGCGGTACTTAGAGATATGATACTTCCGTCAGAAGCGGTACTACCGCTTGGCGGTACTACTGGCGCATCCAGCGGTACTACTGGACCTGCATTTGAGGGGAGCAACCGCCCAACCTCGGGGTTCCCTCTGTTGGCCCCACCTTGGACCCTCTCTCGGTAGTTCCTCTCCATTTCCGCTTGAGCCGTACTCCTCTCCTCGTTCTCTCTCTCACCAAAAATCCTCCAAATCGCCTCTCGGACCTTCATATCTAGCGGCATTTTCTTGATTCCTTGCAGCGAATCCTTTCCCGAGTTCAACTCCTTGATTGCTAAGGTATTTGGATCGAAACCTCTTTTGATCTTCATTTTCTTGAACCCTAGGTCATGCTTAGGTTAAATCGAAATATAGTTGTTTTGCCAAATATTTCTAGGAAATTGAGCATATTTGGTGTTTAAGGGTATATACAAACCCATTTCATGGATTCAATCCAAAAAACACCAAAGATTCATTCACATTTCCAAAAACCTAGAATCGAGCGAGAAGCGGAACTACTGCTCGGCGGTTGCGGTACTACATTGGCGGTACTCTGGCCCGAGCAGCGGTACTACCGTTTTAAGCGACATTTTGGCAAATTCAATTTATTTCTTTTGAATCTAATTTGGCCATATTCCTCTATCTCATAATCCATTCTTCTTGTGCCTAGATGCCTAGAACAAGAGCGGCTTCCAAAAAGTCCTATGCCTCGGGAGTTCCTCAAGCCCTCGTGCTCTTCCATCCCAGAGGTGACTCAAAAGGCAGCCCGGGACGGAGGAAGAGGCTGCGCCCGACCCGAGTCGACTGCGGATGCGAAGCAGTGCGAGCATCCTACCCTCAAGCTCTCCCATGGAACCTTACGAAGAAGATATAGCTGGAAGGAGTGTCTTGAGATTGATCTGAAGAAGATCTCGGTGATGAGTATGCTCGCTGCGTCACACCAACGATATCGTTTCCATCAAACTCAATCAATCCACAATTCCATACTAAGTTCGGGAGAAGATATTTGATGAGATGTATGGACGGATCGCGGTTTGCGGATCATAAATATATTAAGCGGGATCACATTGATGATATTGACAAGTATGATGGGACTTTCCGGTTATTCGAGACGATCGGTCTCAATCAGCTCGTAGCACTAGGGCGTGACTACAATGAGACCTTCATCCGCGATTTTATGCTACGATGCATGTCTCTCCGACCTTGAACATGACTTGGATGACGGTATGTACGGATATGAGGCCACCAAACATGACTTTGAGGTTGTCTTAAGGCGAGAACTAAGTGCTTATGAGAAGGTTTATGACAAACTGCTCTCGATCTGGATGCCATACATCCCTACTATGACAACTGCGGGAAAATTTACACTTGGCAAGAATGTTGGACTTCAACCCATTCCCGGCTTGATCAATCGCATCATCAATCATACCATTCTTCCAAAGGTGGTAACTATGATGCCATTCGAGGACATGTGCGGAACATCATAGACTATATTATGAAGGCGCGAAGTTCGATGTAGTGGATGTCATCATAAGGAGATAGTTGCCTCAAAAATGATCGCTACAAGCGCATTAACTATGCACCCTACATCATGGCCTTGATTGATTCTAAGTTTCTCTATCGTGGAGGTCGCGGTGGTGTGCATAAGCCATACAAGCCAAGATCGGAGCCTCCCATTCCCACTTTGTTTTTAGCTGGCGGGCGGCGGCCGGAGGCGAGTTCATCGGCGGCGGCGGGAGCGGCGGCTCGATCCACGGGAGCACTGCGGCCCACTCTCAGCAGATCTATTCTACCATGATTGAGGGCTTCTCTACTCTCAACTCTAGGATGGATAGGATGGATGAGCGTCTCGACTCCATTGACGAGTTTGACCTCGTTAGATGGTGGGTTGCGAATCTTGGCGCTCACCCTCGCCTGCGTCGCTATGGTCGTCGCCGTAAAGCTGCTCATGATCCTCCGCAGCCCTCTCAGACTTGATCTTTTTTTTGGTACTTGATGCCAAAGGGGGAGAATATTTTGGGAGTTTACTTATGATATTTGGACCTATGGGACTATGTTTTTTAATTATCTATGGATGGTTGTAATGAACTTATGTTTGGTGCTTGGATGTAATGAACCTTATGGTCATGAGTTGATGATATTACTTAGTTGTCTATCTCTCATTGAATAACTTTGTCTTGTGCATCTTGTATAAAATATCGTAATCTTTATCTATGCACATGTTTAGGGGGAGTCATATTCCCTCTTGGACTCTAAAATGAAAATAGTTGTTTTTATCTAAATAAATCTTATTGCATAAGAACTACACTCTCATTTAGAGTTCACATAGAATATACAATTTGTTGTCTAACAATTTGATATATTCAAATCTTTCATCTCTCAAAATTTGGGTTGTCATCAATTACCAAAAGGGGAGATTGAAAGCATCTAGACCCCTAAAAGGATTTTGGTAATTAATGAAATTAAGAGAATATGGAATATGGGACTAACGTGTTTTTATGAGTATGCGAAGGGTTAGTCCACACACATGGCGACAAGATGCAAGCCAAAGGATACGCGTGAAAATCAAAATTGGCGCAAGACAAAGGTATACTTAGAATAGGACCCTTTTTGAATTTTACGGTCTTAGGTGAATGGTGGAAGACCGGATTATAGGATAAATGATCGTACCATCAAGGGGATCTTGGCTAAGTAGCTTGAATACTTATCTCATGTGCCAAATGGTTTTGTCCTAGAACTTGCATCCATTAAAGAAATCTAGCTTTCAAAAGAAATCTTGCTCTGTGCGGAAAGCGGTAGTCTGCGATTTTGAGCGTCGGAACTACGGAAGCGGTAGTTCCGCAGCAAAATGCGGTAGTACCGGCCAGCGGAAGATCGGTTTTGGAGCGGACCGATATTTCGAGAGCACCCTTGGCTCATTCCAAAATCTTGCGGGAGCGGAAGTACGGGCTGCGAGCGCCGGTACTACGCTGCGGCGACAATCGCGCATCCTAAAGCGGTACTTCGGACCGGAAGATCCGGAGGAGGCGGATCAATTCTTCGGCGTCCTCGGATGAAGCACGGATTCCTCGGAGGCGGAAGTGCGGCTATTTCAGCGCCGGAACTACGCTGCATGCGATAGTTCCGCCACTCGAGCGGTACTTCGGTCGGAAGATCCGACTTCAGCGGATGTATTTTTCGAGCGCCAAGTCGGGACCCTTTGGAGTTTGGTGAAGCGGTAGTACGCGCCGACTTTGCGGAACTACCGGGTAGCGGTAGTACGCAAATATCAACGGCGGTAGTACCGCGCGCCGAATCAACGGTCCTGCGGGCGTCGACATAGCCGTTACGGCGCGAAGATTTGGTAGCGGTAGTACAGGTCTTTGGGGCGGTAGTTCCGCTCGACCAGAAAATTTTCGGAAGCTGAGTCAAGCGGCTAGTTTTGGTTGGTGGAGGCTATAAATACCCCCACCACTGCTCAAGGGCTAAGGTTAGAGACTCATTGCATATTTCTCAAGCCCAAGTGCATTCATTTCATCTCAATTCTTTCTTTGCACATCAAAGTGAGGTGGTTGAGCATTTAGTGCTAGATTTCCCTTGCAAATCCATTTGGCACTAGAGTTGCATTCAAGTGAACACCGGGATTTATTACTCTTAGTGCTTGCAGGCACTTGGGCGATCGGTGGAAGTTGCCTCGGTGATCTTCTCAAGAAGATTGTGAGAAGACCCGACAAATTGTGAAGGTTGGAGCTCACCTACCGGAGTGGGAAGAGCTACACTAGTGATCGAGTGCTTGGCTCAATTCGTGGAGCGGTCCGATCGTCGGGCTTACCTCAACGTGGACTAGGGAAGCCGGCAAGTTTCCGAATACCACGGTAAAAACATCGGTTGTGTTCTTTGTCTCTTTAGCTCTTGCTCGTTTGCTTCATTGAGATCACTTATTTGTTTAGAGCTAAATTGTTGACTAGAATTGCATAGGATTAAATTGCTTTGCATCATTGTCATTTAAATTGTGGAGAATTAATCAAGTAAACAAGAAAAGTTTAAAAACCTCCTATTCACCCCCCCTCTAGTCGGTATCCTTGATCCTACACCTGTTTTGTTCAGGATCGACAGATAGGTACGATACTTGGGACTGGCCGGCGCCGTAGGGATCGTCAGGGTCTCTACATTCTCGACCGTCTTCATCTTCCGTCCACTTCAATTGCTCCTACCACGTCTCCCGCCATGTCTACCTCCACTTCCACTGCTGCCACCACCCACAGGTTTTTGCGCGATGGCATCACCGTTAGGTCACTGTGTGGGTCTTGTCTTTCGTCATTAGTCCGTCGGTGTCCTTGGGCGTGTTCTTGTTGACACGTCCATGTTTTGTCGAGGTTGTGGTGGGCAGCGGCTACAACTTCCTTATCATTCTAGTGAGTCATTGTCTTCGTCCTTTTGATTTAGTTCATTCGGATGTATGGGGACTGCGCCTATTATCTCCAAAGCGGGCATAAATTCTATGTTATTTTCATTGATGACTATTCCCGTTTTACTTGGCTTTTCCTATGTCAAATCGTGGTGACTTCTTGCGATCTATCGTAGTTTTGCCATGATGGTCCGTACTCGGTTTGAGTCCTCTATTCGTACACCGTTGTGATTACTGGGCGAGTATTGTTCTAGTGCGTTGAGACAATTTCTTTACGGCGGGGCACTCTTTATCGATCTTCTTGTCACGGTGCCCATGCTCGAGCGGGGTTCTTGAGCATAAGCATCGTCATCGATTGAGGCTGCTCGCACCCTTCTTCTTGCTTCTCACGTTCCCCCACGATTACGGTGAAATTTGTTTCTCTGGTGCATATCTCATTAATATGCAGCCTTCCACTACTCTTAAGGATGTCGGTCCTATAGGCGTCTCTACTCTAGAGCCCCGATCGATCACCTTCGTGTTTTTGGCTGCACTGTTTTGTCCTCTGCCGCCTCGTGGCGCACTAAGCGGCAGACCTAGTCGATCAGTGTGTGTTTCTTGGGTACAGCTCTGAGCATAAGGGTTATCGTTGTTATGATCCTTCTACTCGGCGGATTAGGATCTCACGAGATGTTGTCTTTGTGAATCTCGACCTTTCTTCTATCGAGATTCGGCTCCTCACTGCTGCTTCTACCATCGAGGCGATCTCTGGTTATCTCTCACGACTCCTCACCCATTTCCCCCTTTCCCGCCTTGGTACCTTCACCTCTGTGTTGTCTCCTGCAGCACCGCCTCCTGCTCCTATGGCACCACCGTCGTTTCTGCGGGTGCACTACTCGAGCGTCCTCGTCCTTCACGATTCTTCTCACGGTCTCTTGCCGACACCGCGTCGATTCATCGATGATGCTCCTTATTCGCCCTTCGTGACCGGTCAACCATTCGGCCTCCTGCTCGTCTTGGTTTTGCTTCGCCAGCTCATGCTCTCTCTGTCACTGAGCCTAGTTCTTATCGTGAGGCTGCTTCTCATTCTGAGTGGCAGCTCGCTATGGCAGAGGAGCTTGATGCGCCGTCGCCGCGGAGACTTGGGATATTGTCGACACGTGTGCCGCGCTCGTCCTATCACGTGCAAGTGGGTGTACAAGATTAAGACCAGGTCTGATGGTACCATTGAGCGCTACAAGGCTCGTCTTGTGGCTCGTGGTTTTCAGCAGGAGTATGGTCGAGATTATGATGAGACATTTGCTCCTGTTGCTCATATGACCACTGTTCGCACTCTTGTTGCGGTTGCTTCTGTTCGCCGGTGGTCTATCTCTCAGCTGGATGTTAAGAATGCCTTTCTTAATGGCGTCTTGCATGAGGAGGTTTACATGCAGCCACCACCCGGGTATTCTGTTCCAGCTGGTCATGTCTGTCGTCTTCGTCGTGCTCTTTATGGTCTCAAACAGGCCCCTAGTGCCTGGTTTACGCGTTTTACCTCAGTGATCACCGCTGTCGGTTTCACTGTCAGTGCTCATGATCCTGCTCTATTTATCCATGTCTCACCTCGAGGTAGGACACTGCTTCTTCTCTATGTGGATGATATGCTCATTACTGGTGACGATCCCTCGTTCATTGCACATGTGAAGCAGCATCTCAGTGAGCAGTTTCTGATGACTGATCTTGGCTTGCTTACATACTTTCTTGGGATTGAGGTTTCTGTCACACACGAGGTTACTACCTCTCCCAGCAGTATGTCGGGACCTTCTTGATCGGTGCAGTGCAGCGATACTCGCCTTCTTTGAGACTCCTATGGAGCTCTCTCTTGACTCCGTGCTCACGATGGTGATCCTCTTGAGGATCCTACTCGTGTCGCCATCTTGTTGGCGATTTGGTATATCTTGTGAGCACTCGTCACGATATTGCTCATGCTGTCCATATCTTGAGTCGATTCATGGCTTATCCTACTCATCTTCACTCGGTCATCTTCTTCGTGTTCTTCGCTACTTGCGTGGGACCATCTCTCGTCGCTTGTTTTCCCTAGCTCCACCTCACTCCGGCTTGGCGTACTACGATGCGACACAGGCTAGTGATCCTTCGATCGTCGTTCTGCATGCGCTTATTGTGTTTTCTTGGCTCCTCCACGATTGCACGGAAGACAAAGCGCGCTGCGATTCCGTTCAAGTGCAGAGGATGAGTTGAGAGCTATGGCAGGTGTGACAACAGAGATTACTTGGTTGAGATGGTTACTTGCAGATTTTGGTGTACTGTGAGGGGACCTACTACTCTTATGGTGACGATGCAGAGCTATCGGCATTGCTCGTGATCGGTGAAGCATGAGCTCACCAAGCACATTGGTGTGGATGCTTCATACACTTGCTCTCAGTGCGGGAGGGTGTACTTGCTCTTGATTTGTGTCCTCGAGTTCTGATTGCTGACTTCTTCACGAAGCCACGGACTAGGGCACAACATTTGTATTTTCTCTCCAAACTCGGTGTGTGTGATCCACCATGAGTTTGAGGGGGTGTTAAGGATAGAATAGGAAATAGATTAGGTCATTATTTGTTTCCTAATATGCCTTGTATTCATACATACATCTCCCTTATACCTCTATATATATTGCCCTTTGGGCCTTATAAATATATGCACAATATTCATAACAAAAACAACTAAAAGGCCCTATGGTTTTCTAATGCAAAATTCTACTTCATGACAATTACTGTTCTTTCTGCTTGTTTTATTTTTCTAGTAAAAATAAACTCTACGTGTGAACTTTTGAAAAGCCTATTCATGACGTACTCTAATTGTTTGGGTGTCAAAATAGGTATATATTCTATTGGTAAGAATAAGACAATTTTTGTTGTGGTAATAATTTGATTCATTGACGTGAAATATACTACAATATGCTAAGTCAAAATCACATAATAAAACACTAAATAATCTTCATAGGAAATATTAAAGGATGTATTGCCCGTAAGTTAAAAATATATAATTTACTGTTGAACAACAAGACCAAACCGAGTTTGTTTAAAGCGAGACCATCTAATCTCATGAGCATCTTCGACGTCCTAAACTTACACTTTGGAGTAAGGGTAAGAGAAGAGATGATTAAATTTCCTTTGAAATCAACGAAGGTAGAAAGCATTCGGAGGATTTGGTTGTGACAACACTCCCTCTTGTATTACCATTTTTGGTAAATGAGGCTTTGGGGCAAAAATGGTTTTCCAATAGTGATTTTGAAATACTCAACTTGGAATAGCTATTTTTGAAAAAGATTTTTTTCTGCAAAGGTACTCTAACATCTCCCATATTCGAATATCAATCAACGGGCTAATTCACCCCCATATTACTTTTATATATAGGTTTAGAATCCGATAACCTTATTGATTTAGCTTCTACTGCTTGCTGTTTATACCTATGTCATCTCCCTTTACTACTTGGTCATGGCGGTACTGCTGCCTAAAACTCCATATAGCAAGTGTTGTCATTTATCTGATTCATCGACCATTTGCCTTTCCATTGAACCAACCACAATTGCATTAATTAAATCATGGCTATCCAAATCTCCACATAAATCTCAATTTTCACCATAAATATTATAAATCCAATACCAAATCCTCTATTTACCAACTTATTCAATTCTACATTCTAGTGACAATATGATATTCTCACTTTTAAATCCACTGATATCATTTGTATCAAGTCTTCCTAATAACCAAATCCCTTCCATTATTGATTCAAAATCATAATTTGCTCCTCCAGTAATCAACCTTACTTTCTATTATCTATCTCCAACTAATTCACTATTATAAACACCCATCGAGAATGGTATTATTAATCAAGCCTATAATCCAATAGGTATTATCACCACTCCAAATTCTCAAAAGTTCAATTAATCCATCTAGTAATCGACCATATTCTATTATCCCACTATTATAAACATTCACTGAGAATTGTACTATTTATCAAAGTGTAATTAAATAATTATTATCACACTTCCCTCCATTTTTTTGGAATTCAATCACCCCATGAATCAAGTTAATTCAATCAATTTGCATATTCAAAACAGGCTGTGGACTGCATACCGACTCTGGTTGAGGGGATGGCCAAACCAATCAATTTGCCCCCTCTGAAAAATCTCCCCGGAAACTTCCGTCCACCTCTTCGCCAATTGCCACTACACGAAAAGAATTTAGACCCTTATCGGCCAATGGATCACCTCGGTCTCCATACAACCAGCTTCTTGGCACAACGCTACCTCCATTCGGCATTGGTGGGAATCCGCCGTTCTACAGCCATATATGCCCCACAAATCTCTAGCGTCTTTATTGATGCTCGTCGTGTGGGAGATCTGGAAAGAGCAGAATTCTCGTATTTTTCGATCCGTAGAGTCTTCCCTCACATCACTCCTCACAAAAATTAAGGATGATGTTCAAACCTAGATCCTAGCTAGGGCAAAGAGGCTAGCGGAGCTTTTACCTCCTTCTGTAACGCCTTAATTTTTTTTCCTTTAGGGTGCAGTCCCCTTAGGCTTGCAACCCTCAAACTTGTATATAAACTCTCCTTCCGGCTTTAATATATTTGGCAGTGCCCTGCTCGTTAAAAAAAAAGAATCTCTACCCCTCTATAATACACCAAAATTTTCTTTACTAAATCCACCCCCTCAACCACCCCCACAGTCATGCCTAATCTAAGTCCACTCAGATTTGTATACCAAAGTAATCCAACTTCATACAAATGAATGGCCTGGATCTCTCCTCAAGCCTTCTTCTCTTACTCATTGAAGATCCTAAGGCCAAAATCATTCGGATCATGCACATCAACCATGCCTCACAAAACCGTACGCTGCCCACCCCCGCCCCCCGCGCGAATCCCGCGCCTCCCACGTTCTCTCCGTTCTCCCCGTCTCCCCTCGCGTCGCCTCGGTTCTCCGCGCGCCTCCTCCCCTCCATCCTCGCCTCGCCTCCCCCTCCTCATCCGCGCTCCGCCTCGCATACTCCTCCCACCTGCGCGCGCCGCCTCCTCCTCCCCACTTCTTCGCTCGCGCCTCCTCCTCCCCGCTCCTCCGTTCGCCGCAAACACAACAACCCATGGCGGCGACCACTTCTCCTCCGCGTCGTCGCCCGGCGCGCGCGGCGCTGCTGCTTTGCGGTGGTGGGTCGCCGGTGATCCGATCGTGAACAAGCTGCAGGACATCTTCGCGCGTGGGAGCGCTCCTGTCGACTGCCGCGGTCGCGGTGGTGAGGAGCGAGCGGCGGTAAGTCCAGCGTCCTCGGCGCTCGTCGACGCGACTTCCTCCGCGGGGCTCCGACATCTGCGCGCCGCCCCTCGTGCTCCGGCTCGTGCACCGGCCGCGCCGCCTGCCGCCGGCAAGCGAGTGGGCGAGTTCTGCACCTCTCGGACGCCGCTTCTCGACTTCCGCGAAATCCGCCGCGAGATCCAGGTCCCCCATCCTCTCCTCATAATTTATCATTTCCATCGGTGATTGAGTCGGTTAGGCTTTGGAATGGAGGCTCAATCGATAGCGAGATAGATTTGGTTATGCGGTTTGTGGATTGTGTTCGTGAGTTTAGTGGCAATAACATTGCCTTGTGTCCATTTACTAGATTGCTATCTCTTTGATTTATTTAGTGCCCTTTTGATTTTGGTACGCTAAGAGCTGGGATATATTATTAGCTTGAACGTCTTAGTGGTTTGCTTGAATGATGAGATTGTTTGGATACTTTTATGTGGATTTAGTGGGGTCAATCCTATTGCGTCTGATGTAATTACATTTAGTGTTTGTTCTAAAATCAAAATAAGCATGTAAACTTTAGTGGTGAATTAAAATCAGTAGCGAGAAGTGTGTAGGAAGCAATTTTTGTTTAAATTTTCTTTCCAGTATTTGGAAGAACAATGATAGTATCATCAATGATACACCCCTCCGTATCAATGCGAGTGGACCCGAGGAAGCGGGTGGTAACAAGGGTGTGTCGATAAGCGAATCGCTTGAAGATTTATTCACCAAATGTGCTAAACATCACTTTGGTCGATTTGCTTGGAATCACTAAGGTGCGGTTGGTGACCAACCAAGTGACATTGAGGCGAATAAGGACTATGATATTGTCATACATCAAGCACAAGACATGTATCATCTTGGTTGTTTCTCCGGCAAATGCAGATTTAGCAAATTCGATGCTCTTCAAATGGCTCGAACAGTGATCTGATGGTATGTATGCCCTTCAAAGTCCATGTGTAGTCGATAGAATATTTCTATTAAGATCTTGTATCTTACTAGGTTGATTTATTGTTCTTGTAGGTTCTCGAACAATCGGTGTTATCACAAAGGTTTGATCATGTATCTTAAATTTTCTACGTTCTTGGATTGAAAAGGCAACATTCTATTCATATTATCTTTTTACGTCTTGGATTGAAAAAGCAACATTCTATTCATATTATTCCACTTCGACCTTGCATTGCTCTTCTATTTCCTTCGGTTGGACATAATGGGCGAGAACGCGATGCGCAATTTTTCTTTGGGAAATGTGATCCCATTACGACTTGGTTATGTTGGCGTGGTAAACGCGGCCAGCGGTACTTTAGTTTGCAGCATGTTTGTTTAATTTAAGGGTGCGGTTGTGTTAATATTCCTCTTGCATTCTTTGCCTTTCACAGTTTGATAGCTATCTAACTTGGTGATCACTGAGTTCATTGTGTATAATGATCAGAACCCCCAGATGGAGTAATTGTGTGGTATTACTGCTTGTTGCCTGCTGATAAATAGCGGTTAATAACAATAGCTCTAAACTTTGAACTTCTTTACATCCATGTTTTTTCCCACATGTAAAAAAAACAGGTGTATAGGACATGCATATTATATCCATGGGCAAAGAGTGATATTAATTTACATAGCCATTGCTGCTGCCCTGTAGGTTATTCCATGGAGAAGTGTAATTCGTTTAGCATGTAATGGTGTTGGCCACTTAAGTCACATTTTTATTTGGCATGGTTGCAGGTTGTCATAATCTTTTACCCTGTGAGTTCTATTTCGATACAGTAGTTCTTTCTTTGTCCAATTTTCACTCACGTTGAACATCCAAATTTAAGCTTTGTTTCATCTACCCATTCATTTCTGGCTTATGGATATATTGATCTTAGAAGTTGTTAATTGTCGTACATACAATTAACAGTTAATTGTTAAATAGAGTGTAAACAGACTGTTAACAATTTTTTATGCTTCTACATCTGTATCAGTACAATGTAACTTGAGAATGCTGTTAATTTTTTAGTTACATACTAATGTAAATGTAGTTCCTTTTAAATTGTGTCTTCTTTATATTGCCATGGCTTAATAGGTACCATGTGGTCAGAAAAGTGCACAAATCACTTGTAACTTGAGATCTCCGTTTGCCTAGGATTCGTGATGTGGCCTTTTTTTCTATTTCAGAGAGTTGAATAGTGAACATGAGGCCACTCGGATTGAGGCATTGCATTGGTTTTCCACTCTGCTGGCTCCACTTCTAAATGCACTCTCTGATCCTTCAGATGCGGTGAGTTGTTCGAAAAGCCTACCAAACTGTACTGCTTGTTTCTAATATTTCACAACATTGCATTGTGACCAGTTGATATTACATTGCTCTATATATGGTGATATGTAGTCAAGTCTTAGAAACAAAATCATGCAAGGTTTGAATCAGTGCGAAGGATTCATGTAATTGATGCAGAAATAGTTGGCCAATGCACATAGGAATACCAAAATAGCAACACGTCTCTGTTACATGATCTTCACATCCACGAGATGACGATCTGAAACCACTGGCCTTCTCGTGAGATGCCAAGGAGTTGGAACTAGATACGGTGAGCTTAAAATTTATCACATTGTAGGATATATTTAATTCCTGATGGTACAATTGTTTGCTAATTTTCTGATGAACTTGTCCTAGACATCTTGTTGAGCTATCTAGAAGGGAGAAGGCTGCAAATATCAAACCAGACCAGATCTTGATGTCTACATGAAGGTTAGTTTAGACATTTATGTCAACACTTCATGATGTTCTTTGAACCTTTTACGGCTAGGAATATTCAGATATAACGCAAAGTGTATTTTCAAAATAGTAGTTATTTTTGTGCATTCTCATAAACTAGCATTGTTACAAGTGACACCGTTATAAATTTCATTTACTCTTTTGGACTAATAATACGTGGATAGACATATCGGTAAAACTTTCCATTTCACAAAAACAAACATTGCTTTGTAGATATTTTTGCTCACTTGCATTTAATCTGCGATCAATATCGATGGGTGGTCGGAGACAAATATCATCACGATTCGTCCTCAAGTCTGCATCCAACAACACTCGGTTTTCTTCAATGTACTAAGCACTTGATTGTTCTATTGAACTCCCGGATATTAGGACTTGACATTTGCTGACACCATAGTTGGAAATGAAATCTGGGGAATCTCGGGGGCAAGCATAAGCGTGTCTGGCGGTATTGTGAAAACTCTTGAGCGTCGATTGTCATGATTGCATAATTCTGGAGTTTCTTTTTATGTTCAACTGTCATGATTGCATAACTATTGAGTTTTTTATGTTCAATCTTCATGATAATATGAAGTCGTGCAAATTTCTTGAACATCTCATTGCCATGACAAAATGTGAAACCATAAAATTTTCCTTGAACACCTCATGTCAAAAATGTCAAAAATTTTAGCATGAAAAATTTAGTTGAACATCTAAATTCTCATGATTCTTCTCTTCTAAATTATAAAATTTTCCTTGAACATCCCATCTTGTTATCATAGCAGAATGTGAGATTTGAATATATGTTGACTCTTGGCTCATGTTTCTTTTTTCTGGAAGGTGAGATGCTGGTTGGACCAGAAAGAGCACTCTTCATGGATGAAATCTCCACTGGCCTGGACAGCTCTACCACATACCAGATAGTGAAATCACTTGGACAAATCACTAATATCCTTGGTGGCACAACTGTCATCTCCTTGCTGCAACTTTGTACGAGAAACATATAATTTGTTTGATGACATAATCCTCTTGTCGGATGGGCACATTGTGTATCAAGGGCCATGTGAACATGTGCTTGAATTCTTTGAGTCCATGGGCTTCAAATGTCCTAACAGGAAAGGAGTTGCTGACTTTTTGCAAGAGGTAATTCAGCTGAATATCTATGTTAAATTGTACTCATTTTGGAACCGCATGTTTTTGCGATTTCACTATTTTCAGTTCTTGCATAGTTACTAATTTCAGGTTATTTGAGTTGTATCTTGCTGTGCTCATTTAGCTATTTGCACGATTACTCATCTTGGTTCTTGCATTTGCATAGCCATTAATTTCCCTTCATTTCAGTTCTTGTGTTATTACGCGTGTCGCACATTTCAGTTCTCTCGAGTTCCATCTTGACACATTTCAGTCTTTGAATACTGCATTCTTTATAGTTATTGTTCATTTAGTCGAAAGTTGGAAACTGCGGGAGGATTCGCCCATGCAGTTCATTCGAGCACAGTCGAAAGGGTTTACGACCACGTTGTCCGTGGTCGGAAGTTGTTCTGACCACATTGGCGTGGTCGGAAGCTGCTAAACGATTTACGACCACGTTGTGTCGTTCTGAATACTTTGGCGCTTACGGCCACGTTGGTATTCGACCACGTTGGCCTTTATGACTACGGTGGCATTTTTGACCACTTTGGCGCTTACGACCACATTGTGTCGTTCACGGATACTTTGGCGCTTACGGCCACGTTGGTATTCGACCACGTTGGCCTTTAGGCGAAAAGTGTTGTATGTGGTTGGGAAGGTGTTTAAATCATGCGATAAGCGGTCGTAGCCACATTAACGGTCGTATGGTCTCGCGAAGCGTCGCAAGACACAGGAATCGGTCGTAGGCTTTTGAGCATTGCGTGTTGGGTGGTTCCGACCGGTCACGTATTTATGTGACATTCATTTTGTGACAAAAATATTTGGTTATACAATATATGAGACGTGAATCTTAATGAATCTGATTGTTCGTTTTATTTTTTACAAATCTTATCTTCTTTTGTATTTTACCGTAGCGTTAGCACGGGCACACTACTAGTAAAGAAATTAGCTCAGTAAGACTGCAAACGTTACATGTTATAGAAAATAACAATCAATATATGTGATGCTGACAAGTAACGCCCAACCATTACTAACTAATTTGCCACGCAATAGTAAAAAGATTATCTTGACAAGAAATTAAATCTGAGAGCCATAATTGTTCTAAGTAAATTTGTCCACATGGCAACCTAACCTGGCATCCCTGGCAAATATATCTTCTCTCCCAAATGCATCACTACCCTCAAAATACTCAGCCCCCATAGCGTCACACCAACCCGTAGTGTTGCACCCATCATCAAATTGCATGTACGTCTCTAGCAAATTAGACCCCTCTAGCAATATGGACTCCTTATTTGGGTTCACTTTGAGGTGTGAGTACTTTAGATTCGAGTTTCTCGGCCAAGAGGCAGAGATGGACCTCTGTCATTTCATTCCCATCTTTCTTAGCCATGGCGTTTGCAATTATTTAGAAAAGCGTGAACATGGCATGTGTATGCACCACCAGAGGAGAAGCACAGATGCATATCAAGGCAGAACTGCAATTAATTGAAAAAACTAGCATGGTTTTAAAGTCAGGTTTCATTCCTAGTTTTCCATCATGTCAAGAAGCTCTATCTTGATTCTAAACAGCATGGATTCCTTGGATTGTTTCTAGCATCACCATTCTTGGCCTCACGAATGGAAGGAGCCAATTTATGGGAAATTCAAGTAAGTCCTGAACACATCAAGCGGTGCCATTATACCGAGCTGTACGCAGGAGGAGCTCATCGATCTCCAAGAAATAAAATGTGGAAAACTACAAGGCGGACGATAATCCAATGAAACTGAAACTGAGAGGAAGAAAAGGTGGTTTCACTGAGGAAGAGGAAGGGAGATCACCAAACGGGGTTTGAAAGAGCAGCTAGGATTTGGCGGCATTGAAGACTGGGATCACAAGCGTGAGAATCTGTAGAGTCCGTGGGAGGAGAAGGGTGGTCGAGGGAGGGGACGACACAGCTCACATGTTAGGACCCACAGAAACATGTCCGCAACCATTTTCTCGGCTCCAATGCTGGGTTTTCTCATCTCTCAAGCAGGCTGTGAGCTTTTGTGTCCACATGCGTTGGCTACGTTACCACGCTTGATGTTGAATTGTTGATGAAATGATCTAGCTTGGCTCCTATGCTGCCTCGAAGTGACTACTACGAGGCTTGGTTTTTTTTTATATTATGGTTTTTGGTTTCTTCGAATAAATAAATGGAACGTTTTTTATTACTATTTCAAAGTGATTTATCGAGACAACCTTTTCTAAATAGCTTATTTGTATTTGGTTCGTTCACACAAACGGTCATGTATGGACATCAACCTCTTTTTAAATTTGAACGAGGATGGCTGTTGCGAGATGGTTTCTATGATTTGGTGGCAAATGTATGTCATTTAGAAACCAAAGGATTCTCAGCCATAGAGAAATGGCAAAATAAAATAAGATCTCTTAGGAAATTCTTAAGAGGGTGGGCCAAAAATGTAGCTGGTCACAATAAAAAGAAAAGCAGCAGCTAGTCTCGATGCTAGATGAGCTAGATAAAAAGGCGGAAAATAATTTGCTCTCACACCAGGAAATAAATTTGAAACGCCATCTCAATGAACGATTAGTTCATCTGCTGAGGGAAGAAGAATTGAAATGGTATGAGAGAGCTAAAACAAAAGACCTTCTGGAAGGTGATAATAACACACAATATTTCCATTTGGTTGCTAATGGAAAACACAGGAAGCAACGAATATTCAAACTAGAACAAGAAGATGGAGTAATAGTAGGTAATGCCCAATTAAAAGCATACATCACAAATTACTACAAGGGGCTTTTCGGATCACCAGCGGAAAATAATTTTCGTATGGTGGAAAACCAAAATCAAGATATCACCCAGGTTACAGAAGAAGAAAATAATATCCTCGTCTCCCCGTTTACGGAGAAGGAGATAAGAGAGGCGATGTTCCAAATGGAACATAATAAGTCGCCAGACTGATGGGTTCCAGAGAGTTTTACAGTGTTTTGGGATATTATCAAATGTGACCTTATGGCACTCTTCAATGATTTCTATGAAGAGCGCTTACCTCTGCATAGCCTTAATTTTGGAGTAATAACTCTTCTCCCAAAAATAAAGGAGGCAACAATGATACAACAATATAGGCCCATTTGTTTGCTCAATGTGAGTTTTAAGATTTTTACCAAAGTAGCCACAAATAGACTCATGGGTGTGGCCAGAAGTGTGGTAAGTCCGTCTCAAACAGCTTTCATGCCAGGTCGCAATATTATGGAAGGGGTTGTGGTTTTACATGAAACTATTCATGAACTTCACAGCAAAAAGTTGGATGGGGTGATCCTTAAGATAGACTTTGAAAAGGCTTATGATAAGGTTAATTGGTCTTTTCTCCAGCAAACCCTTCGTATGAAGGGTTTTAGCCAGAAATGGTGCAGGTGGATTAATAAGTATGTTTCGGGAGGAAGTGTAGGCATCAAGATAAATGATGATATAGGACACTACTTCCAAACTCAAAAAGGCCTTAGGCAAGGAGATCCTTTGTCACCTATACTGTTCAATATTGTAGCTGACATGCTCTCGATATTAATTAAGAGGGCAAAGGATGATGGTCAAATTAAAGGAGTCATTCCTCACCTTGTGGATGATGGATTGTCTATCTTGCAATATGTAGATGATACGGTCCTTTTTATGGACCATGATTTTGAGCAGGCTAAGAATATGAAGTTACTGCTCTGTGTTTTTGAACAATTATCAGGTCTCAAAATTAACTTCCACAAAAGCGAGATTTTTTTGTTTTGGAGAGGCCAAACAGTACGAACAAGAATATACGAATCTGTTCGGATGTGATATGGGTATGTTCCCTTTTAGGTACTTAGGAATACCGATGCACCACCGAAAACTTCGCAATTCGGAGTGGGGTGCTATCGAAGAAAGGTTTAACCGGAAATTAAGTACTTGGAAGGCTAAGCATTTATCCTATGGGGGTAGACTTGTATTGTCGACTTCAGTTCTAAGTGGCCTACCTATGTTCATGATGTCTTTCTTGAAATTCCAAAGGGTGTTCTTAAAAGACTGAATTTCTATCGGTCAAGATTTTTTGGCAAGGCGAGTAATGATAAATACAAGTGCAAATCGGCCAAATGGAACATCCTTTGTCGTCCAAAAGATCAAGGTGGGTTGGGCATACGACCTTTGGATCAAAAATAAATGTCTTCTAAGCAAATGGCTATTTAAATTGTTGAATGAAGATGGAATTTGGCAAACCTTACTCAGACATAAATATTTGAGTTCAAAATGCCTTACTCAGGTTCAATCTAAACCTGGGGACTCGTAGTTTTGGAAAGGTTTGCTAAGGGTCAGGGAGGATTTTCTGGGTTGTGGGTCTTTCAACATAAGAGATGGCTCGCAAACCAGATTTTGGGAAGATACGTGGGTAGGTTCTTCCCCCCTTAAAGAGCAATTTCCCAGTTTGTACAATATAGTCAATTATCCTCATGTAACTGTTGAGACGGTTATGAATCAAGTACCTATTAATGTCTCTTTTCGCAGAGCTTTAACTGAGGATAAATTGGTCGCATGGTTTAACCTAGTAGCTAAAATAGCTAATGTTCAACTTTCAAATGAGAGGGATGTTTTTAAGTGGGATCTACATAATCATGGTCAATTCTCTGTACGGTCAATGTATGCGTACTTGATAAACCAGGATATCCCTTTCACTAATAAATTCATTTGGAAATTGAAGCTACCTCTTAAGATAAAAATCTTCCTTTGGTACCTCCAAAAAGGGGTTATCTTGACAAAGGATAATTTAGCTAAGAGGAACTGGACTGGTAGCCAAAAGTGTGGTTTTTGTGATCGCAATGAAACAATAAATCACCTTTTTTTTTATTGTTGTCAGGCTAAAACTATTTGGAATATTGTTCATATTGCTCTTTGGGTTAACCCCACCTAGATCTATTACTCACATGCTTGGAAACTGGCTTACGGGCATTGGGCGAGAGGATAAAAAACAGATTTTTGTGGGGGCTACTACTATGCTTTGGGCAATTTGGTGTACTCGTAATGACATTGTTTTTGAGTACAAAAAAATATTTCTTTTATGCAGGTGTTTTGAGGAGCATATTGGTTGCGGTTACAGTACTGCTGCGCGTGAGGATAAAAGGGAGCGTTTGTTTGGCGACAAAGCTCTGGAGGTTATCGCTTTAGATGTGTTTGCTAAGAATGGATGGCAAAGTAATAATAGACTTTGCATATGATTAGTTCCTATTTGAGTATTCTTCTTTCTTATTTTTGTAAGCACATAAGTGGACAACATTGTAAGAGTTGGTGTGTGCGGTTGCAGAGGCGGAATTTTTCCATTTTCTAAAAAAAAAACACAAATGGTCATGTTATGGTCAAAACCGTAAGTCACACTATAAAATCATAAGGCACAATAAAAACCCATCCTAAAATTAGCATCTCATTTACGGGATTCTAATATACTGCCGCATGTTAGAAGTTTTCTAACGGCCAATGAATCCTTTGTGTAAACAAAGTCACAAACGATCACAGGCTCTATTGCCCAAACCCTAGCCGCCACTCGCTCCCCTCACCGCCGCCACATGAGACTTCCGATTTGAGAACCTAAACTCTCGACTTGAGACTATCAGCTTTCAACCCAAAATTTCGACCTTCAAATAAAAATTCCAAACTTTCAACTCAAATTTAGATCTTTTAAAATGGAGGAATAGGACTTTTCATTAGGCAAAATTCTCAAACTTTCAGGCCCACCCCATGCAAGGTGGTTGGTCACCAGCAGAGGGCTTATTAGAGCAACTCCAGCAGGGCCCCTACTTGAGCCCTCAAACCTCATATTTGAGGGCTTGAGGCAAAAATAGAGGTCAGCGGGGCCCTACTAGAGCCCTCAAATTTGAGGAGCCCTCAAATCCCCTCCCACCCTCATTCCTAGGGCTCCCCTCCACCCTCATTTTCTGTTTTTCCCGCATCGTGAAACTTCTCCTGCTCCCCGCTTTGCATCTTTCCCGCGCCTCCTCGCCCGACTCCTCCCGCGCCGTCCCCTCCCTCCCTCCGCCATCCGCCTCCTCCTTGCTCCTTCCCGCGCGCCCCCCCCTGCCGTCCCGCCTACCCGCCGCCCCTCCCTTCCTCGGCGTCTCCACCTCCACCGCGCCTCGCCCCCTTCCCCGCCGTCCCGACTCCCCTTCCCGCCCTTCCCCTTCCCCGCGCCTCCGCCCTTCCGCCATCCCCGACTCCCGCCTTCCCACGCCCCTTCCCGCGCCTCGCCTCCCCCGCCGTTCCCGGCGCCTCGCCCTTCCGCCTTCCCACGCCCCCCTTCCCTTCCCGGCGCCTCGCCTCTCCTCGCGGCTCCTCTCGAGAGCGCGCGGCCGTGGGAAGAAGCGGCGGGTGGCGTCGGCGCAACATAATGGCCGAGGCGCGTGTGTGTGCTCGGCGGCGGCGAGACACCGCTCTCGGCGTCGCCTCAGATCCCCATCCATTCCCGAGTTCCCCTCCGATGCCCCCTTGCTGCACCTCGCGCGCGCGCGCCTCCGCCGAGCTGCGTCGTCGGCGTGCGGCGGCGGAGAAGAACTGCTGGCGGCGAGTGGGACCGCGTGGCGGCGAGGTGCGTGTGGAGGAGGCGGGAGATGCGGCGGCGGTGGCGTCGCGAGGAGCGGCGGCAGTGCGATCTGTGGCGGGCGGTGGCGATGAAATTTTGAGAATGACGAGTGGGCCTACATGTCATTCTCACTTGGATTGAATTTGAGGCCCCGATTTGAGGGCTTGCTGGAGTTCAACTCAAAAACAGGCCCTCAAAGTAGGGGAAGCCCTCAAATCAAAAGTAGGGGCTCTGATTTGAGGGCTCCTGCTGGAGTTGCTCTTAGCGCGGAGGAAGGCGACAGTGCACATGGCTGAGGTGGTTGGTTCCTACTTGGTGTTTGGAGAGAAGGAGAATGAGGAAGCAGTGGAGCTTGGAAGCACGCAACCTCGACGTGGTGGGGCACTCCAATCGTCGCCGCTTTAGTAAAATCTAGGTAGGTATTTCTAAATGACTTGAAAGGAGATCGAAAGCACGATATTTTAATGTGAAGAAAAGTGAGTGGTATGGTGGTCTCGCACATAGGTTTGGCTCGTGCCTTTCCAATAAAACATTGGTTTTTGCATGGTTTTGTATGATTGTAATTAGAGGTGCAAACGGAGACCAACCAAAGGTTCACGGAACGAAAGAAGAGGTAAATAGGTATCGATATTATCCGTGTCTAATTCTGACTTCGAGAAAAAATATAGAGTAGGATACAAAATAAGTAATATCCGTTCGTATATATATGAGTATATTAAGTAATATAAGAAAGTTTATTGTAACTTCACTTAAGAACAAGATAACATCTAGGTGAATTATCACATCTAAACCGTTAGAGAATATTGAGTGCTCTTCCTTGACATCTTGTGATTAGTCTTTCCGTGTTCACTCTAATTGCACCCTCTTGTCTAATGTCTCGTGTAAAGAAACGAATAATTTCCGTCAGACTAACCGTCAGAAGGCTTTTGAAATGAATACAAAATGAAAAAAGGTATCAGACATTATTAGCATCGACTCCAAAAAAAGATACAAGAAGAATGATATTCATCCATATCTACTTTGATTGCACCTAATTATAATGCATCAATAGCCTATTGAACAATGTGAGGTGGTTTGACATGCGCTTATACTTGGAGAAATAAGAAAGGAAATAGTAAAGATTAATTATGTTCTTGAAAGGAAATTGTAAAGAGTGATTATGTTCTTATGTCCCAAATATGATGTGTAGGAAATAGGGGTGCAAGCGGGTGGGTTAATCCCGACCAGAGCGACTACCGAATCCGATTGATGCAGAATCAGAAGAAAAAATATGGGTTAGGATATGGTAACGACAATATCCGTCATGAATCCGATCGTCTTCAAGTTTGATTTCGAGTTAGTGCTACTATTTGACGTTTCATTTTCTTTTGCAATGGTAAAATAAAATCTTCCACATCGGCTATTAAGTAGTAACATCAAGTTCTTGACGATCGTCCTCCTACTCCATTTCTTTGTCTTGCATGTACAAGCGGGTTAATCCCATCCGATCCGCACGAATCCGATTGGTACGAATCCGGAGAAAAATATAGGTTAGGATATGGTAACAACAATATCCGTCCAAATCCAACCCGTTTGCACCCCTAATAGGAAAGGTCGAGGGTAGAGTTCTATTATTTACTTACACGGAAGCAAATCTACTCACACTCGTGTCACACTGTATACTGGACTAGGGATGCTAATTTTCCCTTGGAGGTGGGCCCCCGGGGAAAATCCCCATGAGGGATAGTGGGACGGGCCCCCCACAGACTCGTAGGACCCGACTATAATTAAAACTACATTATTTTACTTATAAATTATATTTTTTAATTTGTGAAATATCTTCTTTTCTTGTATATTTAAAATAAAAGGCGAATCTATATATTAATATATATATTCTAAAGATATAATTGTTTATAAATTAATAAATAAATAACATATTATTTATTTTAAAACTTGCGTCGGTCCCCCGCGCCGCCGAGAGGCCTAACGGGGCAGGGCGGGGGAGCGAGCGTCCCCGGGATCCCTCCCCCGTTGCTGCTCCTAATTGAAACTGAATAGAAAAGCAGGTAACCAAATTCATCTCAGGTATATTGAATCTTTGTATCACACAGATAAAATCCTTGCAATTGTGCTTCCTTTTCTCCTCCCATATGCAGCCCCATGTGTAATTTACCTGCTCGGCTTGCCTGAGCATGTGAATAACACCAATTGTGATTCGTAGTACAACAATGAATACTTTCCTGAACCGCATAATCATGTTTAAATGTCCCAGTGCTGCTTCACCAGCAAACACCAATCTGAGCGTTGTCATGCAGAGTAGATGAGAAATGGTACTGCAAAACACATAATTAGATTATCAAAATGGATAGAACTGAACAGTGGTACACATGCACGTCTGTTGCTCTTGCCAAGAGTTCCCAATTGTACAATAAAAATATACTTCAACATGATGTTGTAAAAAGATGCATAGTCCATTCAATGGAACCAAAAGTATCAAAGCAAACTTTTATACTTTGTTTTCAATTCATAGTTCATTCACTTGAATATGAATGGCCCTGCCAAGGGTATTAGTACATGACAACTGCACAACCACATGCCATGAGCCATGACCAAACACTTCATGCCCATGTTACGTGTTACCAGATAAGGAAAAATAACAAAATAGAACCATCCTAAAATATGGATGTAGAAGCAGTGTATGCTATAAGCTATTTATGGTAATAAACAAATCCATGTCAAACATGTAAAATCTGCACACCATGGAGACATCTATATTCTATACAGGATAGGATAGACGAATGTTCTCATAGCATAACAGATATAGGTTCCTCTTTTCTATATAGTCTGTGGATAAGTTTTCAGTAGAAAAGTAGATGAGTATGACACTAACCAATCAGAAATATACTCAACACCAGTAAGAGTGTGATCCGAATGGAACGGCCAAACTGAGTATTGTGTTGCTGGCCTTGTATATGAAGCCCACCCACTCTTCCAGACATTCTAGAATTTTCCTTCCAATTGCTGAAGCAACTCCTGCTTCTTTCAGTTAGCCCATTAAATCGCTGTAAAAGCATAACGAATGACACAGTTGCTGGAAATTAGCTAAAATAACACAACAGTTTCTCGAACAAGCTAAGATTGTAAAAATCAATTTGCTTGTTGCCTTGTTTGAATCTATTAGTTTAAGCAATGTATCTGATAAATCAAGTCAGACATCATTAACATCTCTTTATATTTCTTATGTCTACAATAGTGTAATGCAGCAGTATTAGTAGTTATACCTGTGCTAATAAGGTTATACCCCTGAAGTCAAGGTGATTTGACATATCATATCTTAGTGGAATATGTTCATCACTCTTGGGTTTCCACAAGTTATTCCTGAACCATCTCACTCTTGTTAATGATTCTGCGCTTTTCAGGATACCAGATAAGGTGGTAGTTTGACTTGACACCTCAACCCTGTTTGGGGACAATTTTCCATCTTCGTCCTTCTCATCAATATCGATCTTCCAATGAGCATCACTAGAACTCATATTTGTTCTGTGGCCATTTAACTGCTCAGCTAGACCGCAAGCTTTACTCTCAACATTAGAAATTTCCCTGGGTGATACTTCAAATTTATGTCGGTCTTTACTGATCTCAGCCACATCCCTGTGATTGTTTGCGCCAATTAACACATTCTTTTGTCTGGACGGACTGTCTCTTTTCTTCGTTTCTGGAGATAACTGTGCAGGTGCTGAAAGGAAAGCAACGAGATCATCTCGCTCCTCATCATCTAACTTCACCCAGCTGAGTCCTCGCCTACCATTGTCAACTGAAGAATCATTTATCGCCTTCTCTACTCGAGAAATCTGGTCCTCTATTGCTACAACAAACTGCCGACGCCTGGCCACTGTACCCTCTTCCAATGAGTATTTATCATTGCTCAAACTTACAGCTCTCTCGAACTGCTCCAACTGCGTGACAACCACTGGCAATCATTAGCAAAACAATGTATGAATAAGCTGACAACTACATTCTAGGGGAATACACACCTGCCATTTTGCTGTCCCTAAAGCTGTCTGAAGCTCCCTCTGCAAATCGTTTACCTCCTCAGAACTAGCTCCGCTACTGCGCTGATGCACCCAAGTTCTATAAACAGATTCCATTCTGAAATAACAATTCACCAAAGTCAAGAAACTTCACATTGATAGCAGCTCATAATTTATAATTCTTGTGGAGGCCAAATTGATAAACGCAAATTGTCAACTCGAACAAATAACAGCATGGACATACTTGCTCGCAAACATATAATACAAAAGAGCTACATAAATCAACCCAACATGGTAAATACAGACAAAATATTAACAACCAAGAAGTTAAATCTATTCATAATGAACATAGAACATTTACAGATGAGATGCCGCCAAAGACCTATCACTATGTGAGTTAAACTAAAAAGACAAAGGAATAGTACTAAAAATGTCAACAGCAGCTCAACAATCAAAACACACACATAATATCATTCCAACATGAGCATCACAACCAACAAAAAAAAATACCAATAAGGAAGCATCAGAATCTTATATTAATTCTGGTTGACAACCCCTAATCCCACAAGTAACACACAGTAACTAATCAAAACAGACTCACACAGAACCCAACTAAAGCATGCGCCAAAATCACGTCTTCACAAAGTAGAACACGCATAAGAAATCCAATAATTCGCCCACACAACATCTCGAAACAATCCTACGAGGCCAAATTCGTGGCAAAATAAATTACCCAACTACAAAACGCATCAAAATCGAATTTTTAGCCCCAATGCTTCGAAGTTCGAAGAGAACCCGAGAAAGGCACTCACAAGTCTGCCGACTCCTGCACCTCCTCGGCGGCCTGGAAGAACCCATCCTTCTGCCACTGCTCGAACCCTCCCGGCGCCGCCATAGCGGCCACCACCACCACCACCACAACGGATTAAATCAACAAACAGACAGCTCCAAGCGCCGAGAACAGCCGCGTTCCTCCCAAGCCCCAACTCTGCAACTCCAGTTGCCCCAATCTCGCAAGGCAGGCCAACCAGCGAGATCTCGCAGACCGACCAAGGAACTGCGCAAAGCCACGGAAAAGGGAGGGGATTGCGGCCACGTTTCCTTGGGGGTTTCGCCTTCCCGGCCGCCTCGTTGCTTCACGGAGAGGAAGCCGGAGGCGGAGGGAGACGTGAGTGGCAGAGAGAGGAGTAGGAGGCGGAGGGAGACGTGTGAGTGGCAGAGAGAGGAGGAGTAGGAGAGGAGGAGGCGGCGGAGAGGAAGCGAACTACTCCCCAACTATCTCGCCTTCTCCTTCTCTGGTTGGCCTCCTCTCATGCTTGGTGTTGTTTGGCTTGCCTTCTTCCTTCTGGTGCCGTTGGGCATCTCTGTATCTTTTTTTCACCTTCTTTACAGCAAAAAGTTTTTTCTTTTGGATTTTATTAAATATTATCTAAAAATTTTCTTCTTAACTATCATTCAGATTTACAATTATTAGATTAAAAATCCAATGGCTATAAATTCTCCTCCCCCTTGAATTCTACCCCTTCTTGAAAAAAATCTCCTCCCTTCAAAAATAAAGGCTCTTTGATCTCTAATCTAAATGTCACAAATGTGAATAATAGTTAGAAAGAAAACATCAGGATGATACCTAAACACTTCCTTTTCTTTTATATTTTCCGCATGTGTTTATTTATATGCTATTTTATTTTGATGGAATCTCATCATGATCTTTTTTCGTTGTTGGACAAGATTCTTATGATTTTTCATCTAGGACCAATGTGAATGTTTTCCTTTGTTTTGTAATTTCTCAAAAGAATCCCTCGGTACAGAACCTACTTCAAGATGCTTGTATTTTTTTTAGCTGTGAGAAGTTTCCTTCAAATGTTTAATCTTTACCCTATTATGTTACCATGAAATTTCAAAAATGGAATGCTAGAAAAGCGTTTCTATGAGAAATGTACTTTCATAATTTTCTATTTACCAATCTAGATACATATAATATAAATGTTTTGGTAGATTAGAGAATATTTACCAGATAGTAAAGTGACACCTTGGGACCAAAAAGTAATGAAACTTCTTTAGTTTTTTTTCTGAAAGTGTAATGCCATATTTGGCCTAGACAGGTAGCTATTTTTTTCTTTTGTTTCTTTTAACGAAGTTGCGAGACCAATAGGAGTACGTGGTAAGATTGATTGAATCATATGCAAATGCATGAAACTCAAGGGACCTAAGATGCAAAAGATAAATAAGCAAGAGAATAAACAACATCAAGCAAATAAATTAAAAGGTAAATAAAGTGTCGGCTGTTGGCGGCAGGTGCGGCGCCAGCGCCACAGGGCAAAACGGGAAGCAACAAAACAACCAGAGGCTGGTTTTGATGGCGACCGCGGGGACCCTGACTGGTGGGACCGGCCAATGGGGATGCGTGGATCGTTGGATGCTGATGCGCCAGCCACCTCTGTTACACTGAAACATGGGCCCCACTGTTCTCTGAGCTTGTCCTTTCTTGCATCTCCAGCCACTAGTATTCTTGTCTGTAAAGAATGTTGTTTTTTTTCTTTCGTCTACGTACATTGTATTGTACATCTGTACTACTGCCGGAACTGAAATGGAAGAGAGGTATATATTTCCTATGTACTCGACTCCTTACTGGGATCGAACTGAAAATCCTGCGAAATTTCTATGCTCCAAATGGCCCTTATGGCCAGAACTAGATGTACAGCTATTCTGGCAAATTTATGTATAAATTACAGATATTGCTTTTTTTTTGCTATTTTTAAATAAACCCCCATGCTCACATATCTAGCGATGTAGGCTATGTTAAACTACTACGTCTGTGATCTGTCAGAAATACTTTTTTAATCAGTATAATCATGTCATAGTAAGGCTGGCAATCTGGCACGATTTGATCCTTAACCAAGAGATAATCCTGAGCCACGATCGGATGTCATTGTGTGGTCCAGTCATTTTTAATCAGGTTGTGATTCGGAGGCACCAGCCAAATTACACTGTGTGCCTCTGTTTGCACCCCAATTACACGCTGGTAACCTGTCCTGCTGATGCGCCAGTTCCTCTGACCTCAAAACCATTAATCGCCGTTACTAATTTTCTTCACTTCAGTCAGAAAAAATTGGATTGATTTTTAATATCCACATGTGTCGTTATTTTTCTTTCTTAATTTTGGCACGTAAAAACATTCGGATACTTGGTGGTGTATGACAGAGACAGCATCAACCATACTTGAGAGGACACCTATCATACTACCACCAACGAGAAATTGTGGCCACAAGGCAATAATATACTTTGTTCATCTAAAGTTTTATCACTTCCAAAACGGACATGATATGCAATCTATTAGTGTACACAAAACCTGGATCACCGAAAGTGGCCATCCGAATCATGTCCCAATGGATCGTACAAAGGCAAAAATGAAGTAACATTGCCATTAAATGTCCTCACCAAGAACAGATAGCTTTGGATCCAGACAAGTGTTTGGCATAAGTGGTTGGTCCCATTTTGTTTTCCAGAAAAACAGCAATTCCAATATGCAACTTGTTTTTTTTCAAGAGCAGCAAATCCAATATGCCGCGGAAAGGCTGAAGAGTATCCTTTTATCCACTGTCTAGTGATTTCGGCATATGGACCACATGGGAGAAATTAATTTAGCAGAAACTAATATCCAGGTCCATGGTCAGTAATATAGGGCATGTTCTTTTTAACTGCGGCTTATGACTTTTAGCTGGAATTTTTGAATTTTGACTGTTTACGGTACAGATTACGGAGAGATCGATACTCACTTACGATTTTGGCTGGTACAGATGTTGAGCTTTTAACGTGTACTACGTTTAACTTGTAGACCTCGTCTTGAGAAAATACTCCGTTTAAAAGTTAGGTATTGTAGCGGCTGCGAAAAGCCAG
>JAYEVI010000311.1:0-321403 GCA_036346575.1 Dendrocalamus sinicus | reverse complement strand
GACTGTGCTCGTGGCCGACGGACACCTACGGCCGGGTATAAAGGGCGAACCTGGTGTCTCCCTGCGTCCCAAGTCAGGCCTCACCTCGGGTTGTGCCGTAATGTGCGTGCGCCTCGCCAAAGCCGTGTAGGTCATCTACAGCGTAGCTTTGCCGTGGTCGTGCGGAGCTCGAGATCGTGTCGTCCTCGTGATCGTTTGCCGTCGCCGGTGAGTCCACCGCCATCCGTGGTCGTAGATCCGTGTGTGAGTAGATCGGTGTGGTTCGTCGAGTTCTCGACTCACGTTGCCGGCCTAAATGCGTAAGTCGTAAAACACGGTAAGTCCGATCATGTGGTGGTAAGCGACTTCATATGGTCGTAAGTCTGCGTGAATGTGCTATGGAGTGATCGTGGCGCCGATGTGGTCGTAGTCGTGGATTGTTGTGTGGAAATAGTAGGAGAGTTGACTACGTGGTCGTAATCAGTGGGTGATCGTCGATCATGTGCTCAAGCTGCGTGGTCGTAAGCTGCTTAAGTGGTCGTAATGGCCGTGAGTCTTAGATTAGATCACTGTAGTGCGTGGTCGTGATCGTGGGTTTCCTAGTGTAGTTGTAGATATAGATTGGTTTGTGGTCGTAGTCGTGGGTTCTCCGTGGTCGTAATTTCTCTGCGTGGTCGTAGGGATCCTTTGTGGTAAATGCGACTACATGTGCATCTCTTTTTCTCTGAATTAAAACTTCCAGGAGCTTCTCTCTCGTCCTAGCTCCGATTGTCCCGTTTCTTTTTCCTAAATTTATCTAAAACTGAGCTCTATCTTTTGGTTCAAGTTTGAGAATTTTTGGAGTTCATTTGAATTTTATTTGATTTTATTTTATTTTGTGTTTGATTGCGTTCTCTCTCGTTAGATCACGCGTTGAAGGAGCGGAATTGGATTTGAAGATCAAGAGCCGTCAAGCGAGCAAGGCCAAGGCAAGTCGTGTCCTTTGATCATGTTGAACCTAGTTTTCAATCTATTATGTATTATCTTGTTTCAAGTTATCATGCATCGCTATTTTATTATCAAACCCTTGTATTGGTAGTTATCGTCCCAATTGGTTATTTCCTCCTTGATATTTTGGAATACCTTGATGCCATTGTCAACTTAGGTTGGGAATTTAATTAGTGATGTTATGTTATTTGTCACATTGGGTTGATCGATTAGAATGCTTAGCCTTGCTTATTTTGCGAAAGGGTTCATCATCACATGTGGTTAATTAATCTTGACTTAATGATATACTTGAATGTGGTGGTTCACCACGATTATAAAACTTGTTCCCATGGCATGGGTAGTGTCATTAGTGTTGGTTATACAAAATTGGTTTTCACTTGGGCGATTGATCGTGCGATGAGGGTGCTTGAATGCACATGGGATGTGGATGCGCCGCTGCAGGTAATTCTTAAGGACTTAACTTTGTGCGCCGTTGACTGAGGCTTTATCGTGCAAACCACATGTCTAGTATGGGATAGACCGGCATAATAATTTGTGAAGTCTCCACTTTGGTTTGACTACCGATGTTGTTGTGGCGCAAGAGGGCAATTATCGACTAGGATTTACCCTAATCGGCGGTGAATCCTTAGCGAGTGGGATCGGTGGAGATGGATCATTGTAAAAACCTTGTTGTGATCATCTTTAACGTGAGGATTGTCACATCGTGTGGGTACAGTTGTGCAACCTCTGCGAGTGTAAAACTATTCGAATAGCCGTGTCCTCGGTCATGGACAACGCTCGGTGATCTCCACGAGGGTAGAGTCTTTATGAAATCTGGTTGGTTTGAGTGGGAAGTGAATGGGTAGTTCACTTGTGGTTATATTCAATTCCTTTGATTATTTATTTAACGTCCTTTGTTAAAGTTGCTTTTCAATCTATTTATTGTATTTACTTCAAAGTGTTGCTTTCGGCAAAAATTAACCTTCGACCATCCATTGGTAAGCCTTGCATACTATATTGCATTTTTGTTACAAGCGACTTGCTGAGTACCAATGTACTCACGGCTTCATGTTGCTTGCTCGATTGAGGAGGAAGGACCAGGTCAGCGGGAGTTGCTCGAAGGAGGCTACTATGAGGACTTCACGGATTAGGACTTCGCTCCCAGTCGATTGCACAGTGGGCATGTCAGTGGCTACTCGTTAAATTTTGGATTTCATTTGCTAGTTTCTTAAAGCCCTTCATGCTAATAATTGTAAAGCTTGGCCATAAGGTCGTACTCGATGGTTATTAATATAATTTGGATTTCCTTTAGAATATCGTGATGTGGATGATATTTGTCTTTGTTTTGCTTGTGTGCACTAGCGTGATCTGGACTAGTGCGGAATACCAGGAGAGTCGGATTGTATATTCGGTCTCGCGGCTATGGAGATGCAAACATTCCTCATCCAATCGGGACACGCAAAGGAACAAATTACGGATCAAGACAATGTATGCCTCGGTGGTAGGTGCTGCGGGGAGACCATGTGGCAACAGAAGGTGACCGGTGGCGCTTCATGGGCCAACTACATGGAGGTCATGTGCAGCCCTACGCGAGGATATATGCCGAGCCAATGGTGTATGTTCACCGTGGAGAGGACGAATCATCCGCCACGGTGGTTCTAGTGGTCTTGGCGGAGATGTAGTGCTTGGGTTAGTCTCGGCGCTCATGAAGATCTTTGGTGCAGGAGAAGAAGTCGGCGAGGCAATGGGTGATGGAGACATGAGGAGCGTGTGGAGAATTTTCAAGCGAATGATGGTGTGGAGAGGTGGTGGGCGCCTATGTTGATTGTCCGAGTACCTTGCGTACCAAGTGGAAGAAGTGCCGCAGCAAGGAGGAGGATGTGGAAACAACTAGTTCGGAAGGGAACGGCGATGGCGAAGCTATAGCGGGAGGTGTGTTGGGTGGTATTGTGACAACCGAGCGTTGCATACGTGTCGTCGGGCTGGGCGATATCGCAATGGAATCCCTAGTTCTACCACGGGCGGAGGAGGCGAGTGGGGTTCAACAAGGGCACACTCCTTTTAAGCGGTGCCCGTAACAAGAGTGATGCCCGACAAGCTATTGCTAGATACGCCCTCAACATTACCGGACATATCGGTACACGGTCCAACAGAGACACCTACATGCGTCAAGTGTGTCGACATATCTGTTTTGGCAAGATGCGTATGCGATGGTTTAGGGGTGCTACCACGGACTTCGGATAACGGTCTGAAGGATCACGGTTGTGAGCTTGTGGCGCCACTATATGAACCGCAACATGATGTCGCCGTATGTTGCGGAGTTGATAAGCCACCTCGTGGTGGAAGATGTGTCTATTTCTCTGAAGGTTCTATTGGCGGATGTAGCGAATATGGTGGGTTTTGATGGTAGCTACAAGAAGGTGTGGTGGGCAAAATAGAAGGTCTTTCTGCGTATGTTCGAGGATGTCGAGGAGGTGTATGACTGGTCCCAAGAATGCTGCATCAAATTGCAGAATCAAACCTAGGCACATACATTACGAGGAAGGAGCGGGTTCATCCTCATAAGACCGAATTATTTTGTTCTTGAAAGAGTGTTCTAGGCCTTAGTTAGGTGATAGAAGGGTTCGGTGGTGCCGTCGGTGCTAACAATGGCGAGATGTTCCTATCTAGGAAGTATAAGGGTACTATCCCCACTGCGGTTGCGGTGATGCCAATGACCGATTACTCCCGTGGCCTTTGCAATTGTGGAGAATGAGAATACCGATATCTCGGTGGTTCGTGGCCAATGTAAATGAAGTAACATTGTGCAAGATCTTCCGGATGTGTGTCATCTCGGACCGTAATGTCTGAGCTTGTTGTCCGTGTTGCGCATGATGCGAGCAGGCAGCCCCCCTTCGGTGGAATGATATGAAGAACCGTTGTGCGTGAGGCATCTGGCGAACTTCCTGAAGGTTCGTAGTAAGGACCTAATGAAGATGTTCAAGAAACTTTGTATGCAAAACTAGAAGCAAAAGTTCGAGGCCTTGTGGAGCAGCTCGATCAAAGAGGCAAACAAGCATATCTGCATCTCGGCGGTGAAGCTAGTGCCGTGGGGAGGCTCCACGAGTTGGGAGTTCTGCAATAGGTTGATCAACGCACTTTGACATGGAGATGTGGTCTTTGCTATCGACACCGGAGAGCAAGGTATAGAATTATGACAACTAACATGTCCAAGGTGTACAATGGTGTCTGAAGGCGTGAGATCCCTACCTATCACGGTGAGTCGTCGAGAGAGGCTGGAACCGTTCAGTTGGGTATTTTGTTAATAGAGCCATGATGGCGAAGAAACATTTGGGCGAAGGCAAACAATTCTACGAGGTAATGCAGGCGTACATAGACAAGATGATCGAGAAGGCTGGTTCCCACATTGCTCATACCATGGATGGCATAAGGAAGAAGTTAGAGTGCGCCTTAGACAAAAGTGCGTGATAGGTCACATTAGGGATCGCAGTAGGTATGCCGATTGATGAGAGAACATCTTGCACCTACAAAAGCCACAACTTCTACACAAGCCATGCTTCCATGCGTCTGCGGCATGTGTGGTATGGCACCAGCGTCGACGCATTACATCTCAACATACTATATGAGCACGGAGTGCGGAGTTTTATTAGTGCGGGGTGGACATGCATTCTGAGGACCTATGGCGGGCGGTGAAGTGGGTGCTAAGCGATGCACTAAAACCGTCGTACGGAAAGCGACATGGCGTCGCATCCGCAATGACATGGATGACAGCTAGCATGGGGATCGGGTTGGCGCGAAGTGCGGACTCTGCAAGGCGATTGACCACCCCTATAGCCATTGCCCAAACAGGTTGACATCAATTAATGCTCCGTAATGCGAAACACATAGTTCTTCTATGCTGATTGTTGGTTCCATATTTTTCAAATTGTGAGGGCTTTGTTGTGCACATTTTATGTATGTCGTGAACATTAGCTTGCAACCGTTGTCCTCTGTTGAATGTATCGTAGGGAGATAGTTGTGTGTATATTTTCTTTATGTCTTTAAATGCGTTTGATGCGATTAGCTATCGTTACGTTTGTTTCACATTCTATTATCATTTGTTGCGTATTTTGTTGTCATTTGTTGCATATTCTCTTACCACTGTATACTAATTTGTTTTCCTTCATCGGTAGATTTTGGTGTTCCTTCATGATGATAATTTCAGGAAGCCACCTCAAAGCTTTAATCTCAGTCTGGTTGTCATCCCCTGAAAAGTTTTGAGCTCTTGGAGTTTGTTTTGTTCAATTAGGTCATGAAGGCAAATGTGTTTGTTTTGTAGAACTCAATTTTGAAGGATGATATGTGCAATCTTTGGTGATCTTCCTATATTCACTATGTTGGTTGTACACTGAATGTTTGTCTGTTTTAATGAGTTATTCACTTGTAGATTTCTTCTTTGGAGGTGATCTCAGCATTAGTAATAGGTACTTTATGATTGATTTTAGTTGCAATCATTGCACATATTTGCTCATTTGAACAATTGAATATTTCAATCTTCCCAGAAGGTTTATCGGTCAGCAAAGGGTCACTTTGAAACAATTCAGACTACAAAATCACTTTATTTGTTTCCATCAAATGTTGCAATCTGTGCATGGTGTTCATTTTGTTCTGCAATCCATGTTGGTCCATATTGACTGTTGATCATGTAGGCTTAGAACATAAAGGCGATACATTGGGTTCAGCTGGCCCAATACAAGAAGAGGACACATGCTCATGGTAGAAAAAAAGCTACTACCCTCAGATCTGGATCCAATCAAAGTAATGAATCCACTAGCCTGGCATGTAAAACTTGTGTTGGGTTAAGCGATCACTCTTTCACACTAAATGTGCAATCAACTGGTCGGAACACATTGCTTGAAGAGGATGAGTTCAGTGAACTGGGAAACCTTTCTTCAGAAGTGTCCGCGATATATCTTGCTATGCAGCGGTCTAAGTTGGGAATGCATTGATGAACATAGTCAAGACTATATCAACAGAGGGCTGTGTTGAACCTGAGGAAACGGAGGAGTATGATGATTTTGACCCATATGCTTTTATCAGGGCTTTACCTGATTTATCTATGGTGGTTCCCAAGTTTCGCCCTGTTCTCCTTCCAAAGCAAACTCGGAGTTGCCCCACAACTACCCTTGTACTTGATCTGGGTGATAAGATATACTTGTTATCTAAGCCCTTAACAATCTTAACTACTGGATTTGGTAGCCTTTTGTTCCCATTTGTATGAATAACTGCAATTATGCTGGTCATTCGTATTATTTTGTTATTCCCAACTGGGAATGTCCTGCTGCCTTGAGAGTGCAAATTTTTCAGGCACGCAGGAATCCATTTACGTAAGAATACTTATTAGTGAATGAATGAAATTAGCAACATCTAATCCTACTATCAAGGTAACTGGAGCATTTTCCCCTTCAGCTAGGGTTTCGTGTGCGCGAGACAAAGATGAATTACACTATCTCTGTCTATAAGGCTGGAAGCTGGTAAAATCGGAGCCGTGAAGATTGTTGTATGCACGCTGATGGATTTATATACGTCATGAATCTTGATTATATGGCTTCACTACCAAGATCATTTTAAGTGTTAATTGAGATGTGCCTGCTGTGCAGCAATAATTCTGCACTTAATAGTTATTACCTTCCACAAACCTGCCTACATCATGCTTTCTATCCAATCTCTTTATTCATTTATGTTTGGTCTGCCTGTTTTCTGTGATGGCCAGTTAGACATAAGTTTGGAATCGTCCTTCCTGGCCCCTTTGATGTTAGCTTTTTGTCGCTCTGTGCTGCAATGCAGAAACACTCGTGCATTCTACTGTTGAACCCTGTGAGGATGCTGATTTCACATTTCCAGTTCATTTTAACTTCAGAGAGCACACTATATGTTCGATGCCGTCCCTATCTCTAAAGAGTTCTTTGAGAGGGTTGCCAGCATGTTTGAGACAATTATTTGCACTGCTAGTCAAAGCATTTATGCAGAGCAACTTCTCAATCTTATTGATCCTAAACGAAAGTTGTTCCGTCATCGTGTTTACCGGGAGTCTTGTGTCTATGTGGAGGGCAACTACTTGAAGGATCTAACAGTTTTTGGACGCGACTTAACTCGTGTAATGATTGTTGATAATTCTCCACAGGTATACACTTGATCATATCCATTTCTTTACACAGAAATTTTTTGTCCGTAATGTCCATTTCTGTTAGCAACTTAAATTTATCCGAGTGGTAGCAATTTGTTTTTTCCATTGAGGTACTGACATATTTGTTAGTGAATACTAACTGTGTTAGTTGCAGTGGTACATAGCTGCATCTGCATATATCAGTTGTTGAGATTTTGATTAAAACTGTTCACTATTCCTGGAATTGGTAGTAACCCCAAGTATTCACTTAACCCTTTTTCTCCACTAGCTACTGAGCTATGAAGACAAGGGTTGAAAGCTCACAGAAAACCCGAGAAGACAGACCGAACAGAGCAAGAAAAACTGAGGTGGTCGGAATCTGACAGTGTGGTCAAACCTTACCACATGGTCGAAAGTCTTGACTATGTGGTTGATGGCAGACCGAGAGAGGGCGGTCCGACTACTCGACAAAAGCGCAACGTGGTCGATGAGTCGAAGATACCTGAAACTAGAGCGAGGAAGCAGGCCGAGGTCGAGAGAGAACTCGTGGTCTTAAGCGACAATGTGGTTGATACTCGACCGAGGTCGTGTAATCGCCTAGTCGGCCACCGAGACGAGAACAAATCGTAGTCGAAAACCAGCGGTGATCGAGCGACTACCGTGATCGTAAGAGAGACCACAAAGATCGGAACCGCGTAGTCATAAGCCAATGAGTGGTCGAGCGACTACCGTGGTTGTAAAGCACGAAGAACAGAGGAAAAGCGGGAAGGCACATGACCACAAGATCGGATTTCGAATAACTTTTGATTCACGGATCAGCTGTTCATGAGACCTTGAGACACAACAAGAACATGACCAACCTTCTGGAAGCTTCCGTTTCCTTGCTTGTCCAAACCTTGCAGCCACCTGCAAGCCTAGTCATCCTTGGCATTTTCCCAACCGTTCTGGACTTCAACACCTCACTGTGTCTAGTCCCGGTTCTTCCATGCCTCTCCATGACTTAGCTCCAAGGTCCTGCAGCCATCACAAATAAGCAACACATCACATAGCATTGCACTATAAACAAGATTCAACAATCAACATATTTCGGTGAGCAAACATAGCAAAACAACTGGTCGTAAACCACATACGACCACTCGTATGCACTAGACATGAGGTGGTCGTAGCCCTAGAAGACTTCCTAGCTGCCTACGACCACAACACAGGCCACTACTACCATGAAGGCTGACGATACGACCATCGCTAGCATCTATGACTTTAACGCACATGGTCGCTCGACTTACAACTACACCAACCAAGTTCTATGACCATCGCTCAAGCCACCAAAGCTACGACTTATGACCACGCGGATCGATTTCGACTATCAACCACGGCCAATCAGATCTCGACTATCGACCATGTAGTCGTAAAGCGTTGCCGGCGCAAAAGACACACCGTGGTCGTCGCGAGCAAGTCGTAAAGACATTTCACGACCACCAAGTCATAAACTCGAATGCGATCACGAGAGGCACACAGCGTGGTCGTAAACAACAAGTCGTCAAAGCACTTACGACCACCAAGTCGTAAACTTATTGCCGACCACGAGGCACACAACGTGTTCATAAAATCATTTGCGACCAGCGTGGTCGTAAAATCTACTGCGACAACATGGTCGTAAATGCCACTTCCGACCACGATCTGCGCCGACAATCGTGGTCGTAAAAACTGCTTGCGCACGTGGTCGTAATGGTGCAGCTTCTTTGAACAAGGCGTAAAGGCTTAAAACCTTTCAGAAAGAATACAAACCTCAAAAACCAAACTCAATCTCTCTAAAACCAAGTGTCAATTACTCATCATAAACATAGGGTCACTTCTACGTGGTTTCTCAATCTCCCCCTTGATGAGTATATTGACAAACACAGAAAAAGCATGAAGATGGGTTTGTTTTTTTGTTTTTTTTTGAAAAAGAAGCAAGCGATTAATGGATCACACATGGTCTAAAAGAAGTGAGAAGGATACTTATGACCATGTTGACAAAGACAGAACTTAGAGCAATAAACCAGAAAGAGCAAGTTTTCTTCAAAATCTCCAAAATATCCCCTTTTTATGCCTTTTTCTCCATTATTCTCCCCCTTTTGGCAATAGAAATATCAAGATGCAAGGATGAAAATAGAGCATGGATGAAGTGGTGTGACTGTATTTTATTCATTTTAAGCATTAGGAGCTATGAAGATTATCCAAAAATGATTTTCTAAGTATTACACCAAACCATAACAACAGAAAGGGCTATCTAGATCAAGACAAACTATGTATAGGCAATCTAAAGCCAAATAAGCCATATTCTGAATTTAGATGGATTAATTATCATGACAAGTCACTCAAGATCATAGTCTAGAAAAAGGTAGCTAAATATGAGTCAAGTCATGTCAATATTCTAAGTGAAACCAAGAAGCTATCATTGAGTCAGTTTAGGGTGCTATAAGTTCAAGAATGAGATATTTGTTCAAGTACTTGGCAGGTTTGTAATTGAGCAATTTGAGCACTTTTGACATTTTTCAGAAATTGGTTGTTTTCAACCATTTTTCTTGTTGCTTAGCCATGTGTTAGCTCTCAAGCCTTATGCGATCACCGCAAGCAAAAATGTTAAGGAGATGATCTTGGTCATCCAAAACTCCCCCTAAGTTCATGCCTAGTGCAGTGGTAAGCCGTCTCATGAGAAAGAGTTGGTGAGAACAGTTTTTTCGCACAAAAGAGATCTTTTTTCATTTTCTAGATTTAGTTCAAGAACAGAGTTAATACTAACTCATGCTCCACTAAAGTACTAGCATAGCTCAATCTAAAACTCAATGTAGATTCAAGATTCAACTCGACCTATTTGACATGGCATGAATTATAAAGGATAACTAAAACCGGACTAGTCACAAGAGCAAAAGACATGATTGAATTCAATTGTTCATATTTGCTCAAACTAGTATAGTAAAGACTAGGCTACACATAGAAAGTCATGATAAATCTAGCACCCTAGCACAAATCATGGCAAAATGTAATGCAATTTTATCATGTCATATAGGGATAATAATCAAGGTTCCATGTAATCATATTACAATGCACAATGCTGAAATTAAATGCCATGAGATGCAAGAAAATCCAGCTTTCCCTCGACATATGAATCAATTTTAATTCAAGTTGAGTTATGTCGACATTAAATTCTAGAAAGTCTAAAATGAACTTCCTGAACCAAAACAATAAATAAGAGGAGGAAAACTAGGAAAGAGAAAGAAGAAAAGGCGGTCTTTAAAGCATATACAAGATACGAGAGAATATCATGGCTCAGATTGACTCTCATCTACCCCATATGACTCTAGAACTATTAGTGATTAACTAACACACTAGGGAGTAAACACGTTCCTTGTCTACCCAGGGGCCCAACCCTTGCTAGACCTATAAGAAGTGAGTGCACTCAACCTAGTGAGAGGGACATAACTAATAAGCGACATCGTAGAATCATAAGATGAGAGGAAGAAGTCTAAACAACTAAGAAAGAGAACCACTCTAGTCTTATGCTAGAAAGACTAACACAAATGCACCCTTATGAAATCAGCATATGATACAAAGAGTACAATGAGCACCCCTCAAATTAACCCATAGAGACAGACCACCCCAAGCTCTCCTCGCAAGGTCTAAAATCTCGAGCTATCCAAAGACTTGGTAAAGATATCAGCTAAGCGGTGGTCACTCTTCACAAACTGAAGCACTATGTCATCCTTCTCCACTGGTCTCTAAGAAAATGATATCTAATACCAAGGAAGAAGCTCAACTTGCCCATCATGCTCATCTCAAACTTTGTGCTCACGATATCAGAGAACTGGAAAACAAAAGCATGAGAAGAGCCACCAAAGATAATGTCATCCACATAAATCTGGATGAGTAGAAAGTCATTGCCATGCCTACGAATGAACAAGGTCTTCTCAAACCTATGACTCAATAAATAGGACTTAAGCCTCTCATACCAAGCTCTAGGGGCTTGTTTAAGTCCATACAGGATTTTGAAAAGCTTGTAGACATAGTTGGATATTTGGGGTTCTCGAAACCTGGAGGCTGTCTAACATAGACCTCTTCCTCAATAAACCCATTGAGAAAGACACTCTTAACATCCATCTGGTATAGCTTGAAACTCTTAGACACTGCGAATGCTAGGAAAATCCTAATGGCTTCTAGCCTAGCTATAGGGGCGAAGGTCTCCTCAAAATCTAAACCCTCAACCTGGTAGAAACCCTGAGCTACCATTCTAGCCTTGTTTCGGATGACTACCCCATCCTCACTCTACTTATTTTTGAAGACCCACTTGGTTCCTATGACATTATGACCGCTAAGGGCTCAACAAATGACCAGACCTTGTTTTTCTCGAAATTTTCTAGTTCCTCATGCATGGCATTGACCCAAGACTCATCAGAAAGAGCATGGCAAACATCCATGGGCTCGAAAGAGGCGACGAAGGCAGAATGAAGACAGAAGTGAGACGAGCCAGATTATGAGCATGTGACATGCTCAAAGAGATCTGCTATAATTTGCTCTGAAGGGTGACGATTCTAGATATATCGGGGAGGAATTGATGAGAAGAGAAAGTGGCCTCTACCTCATGGTGAGGAGGTAGAAAGCAGAGCCACTAGCTGCGAAAGAACTAGAAGGAATGGGTGATCCCCACGAGGTGCGATGGAAGAAGCGAGGCACCTCAAGGGACGGATGGACTGAATCGGTATACAACTTTCATCTCCATCCTCCTCAACATCATCTACAAATATGGTCTCGTTTGCACTACAAAACCTGAGATGTCGGGCCTATTGCCAAGGCGGCCTCATCAAAGATCACCTCATAGGTCTCTATAATCCTGCTAGTCTCGCAGTTCCAAACCCTATAGCCCCACGAAGAAGTCGAGTAACCCAAAAAGATACCATCACAAGATCGTGACTCGAACTTATCTAGGTTCCCATACTTCAAGATAAAACACTTGCACCCAAACACACAAAAATGTGAGGCATTGGGCTTTCGCCCATACCTCAACTCATAAGAAGTGCAATGCAAGTGTGCCCTCAGAATAACTCTGTTTGAAATATAGCACGTGGTGGCTATAGCCTCAGCCCAAAACTTCCTAGGTATAGCATACTCATCCAGCATCGTCCTGGCTATCTCGACCAAGGTACGGTTCTTCCTCTCCACGCGCCATTTCTTTGAGGATGTGCGGAGAAGAGAAGTGATGCTCTACACTGTCTCATCACAGAACTTCTCAAAGTAGGAGTTCTTGAATTCCGTGCTATTGTCACTTTGTGAATCGCTCGTAAGGCACTAGGGAGCTCAATAGATAGCCTACTAAATAATCCCCAAAAATGACTAAAGGTCTCGTCCTTGAGGCTAAGAAAAATAACCAAGAAAATCTCGAGAAGTCATCAATCACGACAAGAACATACCACTTCCCACAGTGTTGCACTCTAGCTGGACCAAAATGTCCATATGAAGAAGTGTCTTGGTGCATCGGTCGTAGTCACTTTGTGGTGGGGATGAGAAGCGACAACCATCTTGCCATGTCGGCAAGGAGCACATATTAAGTCTTTGACTATCATGAGTTTGGGCGGACCACGTATGAGACCGTGGCGCTAACTCGAGTCAAATGATCAAATCCAATGTGACCAAGTCTCCTATGCCAAAAGAGATCACGGGACTCTGAAGCAACTAAGCACTGAGAGAATCGCCAAAAGACTGACAAAATCAGCATGAAAGATCCTTCCAAATCTAGACATCCCACAAACAAGACTCCTCGAAGAATCAAGAAATTTGCAAGCATTTTCTCAAAACTTACCTCGAAATTGTCATCGGTGGTGAGAAACAAAAGTAAATTATAACGCAGCTTACTCACTAAGGCAACATCCTTAAGAATAAGAGAATCATTAATACATACAGTACCTTTGCAATGACTCGACCGGAAGAGGCGTCTCCAAAGTGATCATCTCATCACCTAGAGCTCGGACTAGGGAAGAGAACTAACGAGTCTCCGGTCATGTGTCGAGAACAGTGAGTCGACAAGCCAAACCTCTCTCTTCCTAGCCAGTGAACTTGAATCAATAGGAGAACAACATCGTGGCTCGATCTTGGGGTAAATAAGAATAGACTTTCGAACCTAGTCTTGAGTCACATGACGAGTAGAAGAAGTAGTCATAGCCGGTGACCTCTATCTACCCTACACTCTCTGCCTCTCGAAAACCGGAAGATCTAAGAGTAGACTGAAGCTATTCTGGGTCCTCTCTGCTATTGAGGCGAGTCGACCAACAACAACATCTTGATCACGCGCGGATAGCTATCTCGACGGGAAACAAGATCTATCCTTAGGGCGGTGGATATCCTAACGAAGCAACTTGAGGACCAAAAATTGAAGAGACAGAAAAACCAAGTCCTCGTCATTGCCTAAACATTTCGAAGGGTTTTCTATAACCCTAGATTTCGTGTTGGTCTTAGGTGCACTCCGAGCCTAGGGTGACCTGAATACACCTAAGAGCATGAACACGGTCTCTTCACGTGATCTTGGTGCACCTAAAACACCTCTCAACACCATGTCCATCCTTCGATAAAAGGTATAGTGATACTTGACCTTACGGGATGTCGAGCGGCATGATGAAGCTTCACCTTCTAAGAGGTCAAAGCAATAGGTGGTACACCCTTCTTATCGAAATCACTGGACAATGCCCGCAGATTTAAACTCATTTTTCTTTGATTTGGGCACAACCTCGATCACACCTCCTGCTATAGGTCTGACAACAACAGGTGGATGTTTTCTTACATTCTCTAAAAAATCATATCCTAAACTTTGATTGAACTTGCAAATTTTTGATTTGTCTAGGATAAGATTAAGCTTTTTCTTGCCTCCAACGAATTTTTCAAGGGTGTTTATGAGATACTGACACTCCTGAAAAAGAGAGGCACATGAAGAGCAAGGAAGAGGAAAAGATGAAGAACCAGAAGGTGAGGAAAAAAACCTGAAGCAAAAGATCGAATAGCTCATGCACATCTCTCCTTGTGCACGGCCACCTCAATCTTTAGGATTTCGCAAGATGCACAGGGGCAGTTTTAATCCTAGCCGTTAGGTTCTCGTGACTCTTTCTAAAGGTCTCTAGCATTTCCTTAGATTTCTCCCCCACTTCAGCACAGAAGGAGCAAGCAGATTGTGGCTTTTCTAGCAAGTCCTTAGTTAGCTTCACACACTTGTCATCCAAAGCAATCAATTCAAATTTTAGTTTTTCACAATTATTGCATGGTGAGCTAACAGGACCCTTAGAAGCATATTGAGCCATTTTCTTGTTGTGGTCAACCATTTTTTGAAATTGTTTTGAAACAAATTCAAGTTCAGCGATCGATTTAGGGCAGATTGGCGCAGAAGCGAGCATATTCAAGCAAAGCAGCTTTCATTTTAGCAATTTTGTGATCTGCCTTCTTTAGGTTAATCTTCAAATTATTGCAGCTTTCACAAGTTTCAGGCAGATCAAGAAGCATGGTATAAAGACCTCTAATAGCATTGTTCTTATCCTCACATAAGGTGCAAAATGTAGTCTCAACAGTACTCGATGAAAGAGAAGCTACCCTAGTCATCTCTAGCTCAGCTAACAGACTAACATTCTCCACCTTAAGCAAATCAAGCTCAGAAATCACACTATCATGAGAGGTCCTTAGCTTCTTCATATCTCCAACAAAGAAGTACAAACATCACAATCATCACGGGAGGGAGCAGATCTAAGTGAAGTAAACTCCCGTGACAAGCTCTCTACTTGCTTCTCTAACTCACTACACCTAGCTCTAGATCGGCATAAAATTTTCCTAACTTGAGAAAAGCATCATTAAGCTGGTCGCAGGAAGGGCCTACCTCATCGAGTCCTTTGTAGAGATCATCATCAGCGATGTCGTTCTCGTCGACCATGAAGCACATGCCAATGAAGTCGCCGCCATCCTTGGCGTCCTTGTGTTGATCATCCTTTCCGTCGTCGTCGCTCCAACCCTCCAAGATTGCGGTACTTCTTCTCTTTGCCATGAGCTTGGGGCTTCTTGTTGCGGTTTTGTTGATGTAGTCATTCTTGCTCACACCACCGTAGTCATTCTTGCCCTTCTCCGCTTAGGACAGTTCGCTGAATGTGGTTGGGGCCACCACACTCAAAGCAAATCAACGGTCCACCCTCTTTCTCTCCTAACCCTCTTGTATGCATGTGAGAATTTGCTAGCTAAGAGGGCTAGCTCACTTTCTAAAACTGCTCAAATTGATCATCAATCATTTTACAAAGAGCAACCAAAGAAAAACTAGAAACACTTGTCGAAGTGGGCGGGATCGGTGACTAAAGCCATCGATTGTGATTTCGACTTGCGAGAGACAATATTAATCTTGTGGGTCTTGAGGCGAGTACAAAGACGTTAAGTGTCAAAGTTGATAGGTCGATCGTGTCCTTGATGGTGGTCACTTTCATCTCCTATACTCTCAAGTCCAGCGGCCCGACATTTGATGAGCATTGTCCGAGTGCGGGTATGTAAGACCAACAGCTCGAGGTTTCTCAAAATCTTATGAAATCGGCAAATCACTCATCCAGGACTCACGGTGAGTATCTCAAACTTGTTGTACTCTCGCTTGTATTGGTCTGTCGGACAATCTTGATTTGGGTGATACCCTCATGGTATGCATCGAGGCCACCCAAATGTCATATGCTGACGAAAGATGAGAAATGCGATCAAACTCATTTCTGCTAAGACCTTGGATAATGATGTTCCTTGCCTTAACATTTGCTTCCACATCTGGACATATTTGTCACTATGATGTGCTCATCAGCGAGGAACAACAAATCTAGTATTAACTTTCCTCCAAATCGCATAGCCTTGAGCTTGGATGTAAGACCCCATCTTACTCTTTCAAAAGGGATAGTCGACCCCATCAAAGATAGGAGGCTTGGTGGAATACTTGTCTATTGTCATGACTTCAAAGACTGGTTAAGATCTACTTGAAAAGAGTTAACTGGGCTCTGATACCACTTGTAGGACCGGATAGGCAACAGAGGAGGGGTGAATGGTGCCTTCAAAATCTCCCCAAGTATTCACTTAACCCTTTTTCTCCATTAGCTATTGAGCTATGAAGGCGAGTTGAAAGCTCACGAAAACACGAGAAGGCAGGACCGAATAGAGCAAGGAAAAGCGAGGTGGTCGGGATCGATAGCGTGGTCGAACCTTACCACATGGTCGAAAGTCTTGACTATGTGGTTGATGGCGACGAGAGAGGGCTGTCCGACTACTTGACAAATGCGCAACGTAGTCAATAGTCCAAGATACCGAAACCGACGGCGAGAGAAGCGCGGCAGAGAATGCAGAAGGTCGAGAAGAACTCATGGTCTTAAGCCTGACAATGTGGTCGATACTCGACACCAAGGTCGTAAATCACCCTAGTCGGCAATCACCGAGACCAGAACCAATCGTAGTCGTAAACCAACAGGTGATCGAATGACTACGTGATCATAAGGCTCTTTGGTTGTCAACCACAAAGATCAGAACCGATGTAGTCGTAAGCCAATGAGTGGTCGAATGACTACCATGGTCGTAAAGCACTCAGAAGAACAGAGGAAAAGCGGGAAGGCGCACGACCGCAAGATCCGGATTCTGAATAACTTTTGATTCACGGATCAACTAGTCATGAGACTTCAGACACAGCAAGAACATGACCTCAAAGGATTGTTCTGAACTTTAATTGAAAACTTATCAAGACAAAGAGATCTTCCTGGGAAATCGACAAGAATGCTCAAAACCGAGACTTAGAGAGAAGGAAGATAGTCGGATCATGCAAATGGGAATAGATGGGCCAAGATGGCTTAGAGTATGATTTCCCAACTCCAGGTAGATCAGATTACCACAAAACAACCGAAAACAAAGTCTCAGATCAAATAAGGAAAGAGCGAACTTAAGAGCAGAGAAGAAATAATCATAGCAAACAATACCAACTCCACTCCACACATCTTGGCAAACACAAACATAGATTAACATGATGATATGTTGCTTACGGAGAAGAGTTTACAGCCACTCCATCGGGAGGACCAGGAGCACAAGCGTTCCAACACCGAATACAATTCACGCAAGACGAGAAACCCTAGAGACTCTCACAGGTGGAGCTTTCCATCCCTATTTATAGCCTCTAGATACTGGGGAACCCGTTAACCCCATCTAACATTGGGTTTTCCACACATGCTTTACCCTTAACGCATAAGCAGACAACGATGATTTGTGAGACGACTTTATGAAAGCTTTCTTTTGTAGGTCTTGAACATTTCTCCAAAATGCCCCTTTGCACCTTCCTGGAAGCTTCCCGTTTCCTTGCTGTCCAAACCTTGCAAGCCTAGTCATCCTTGTCATCTTCCCAACCGTTCTGGACCTCAACACCTCCCTTTGTCTAGTCCCGGTTCTTCCATGCCTCTCCATGGCTTAGTTTCAAGGTCCTACAATCATCACAAACAAGCAACACATCACATAGCACCACACTATAAACAAGATTCAACAATCGGCATATTTGGTGAGCAAACATAGCAAAACAACTGGTCGTAAACCACTTACGACCACTCGTATGCACTGGACATGAGGTGGTCGTAGCCCTAGAAGACTTCCCAGCTGCGTACGACCACACAGCAAGTCGTTACGACCACAACGCAGGCCACTACGACCATCAAGGCGGCGATACGACCATCGCTTAGCAGCTACGACTTTAGCGCACATGGTCGCTCGACTTACGACCACACCAACCAAGTTCTATGACCATCGCTCAAGCCAGCCAAAGCTACAACTTACGACCACGGTAGTCGAATTACGACTATCGACTACGGCCGATTAGATCTATGACTATCGACCACATAGTTGTAAAACTGGTTGCTGATTGCAAAGACATACCGTGGTTGTGCGAGTAAGTCGTAAAGATATTTACGACCACCAAGTCGTAAACTCATTGCCGATCACGAGAGGCACACAGCGTGGTCATAAAGAGCAAGTCGTAAAGCACTTACAACCACCAAGTCGTAAACTCATTTGCGACCAGAGGCATACAACGTGGTCGTAAAATCGATCGCGACCAACGTGGTCGTAAAATTCACTCGACAACATGGTCGTAAATGCCACTACCGCCACGATGCTGCCGACAATCGTGGTCGTAAAAGCTACTGCCGACCATGTGGTCGTAATGGCTGTTGCTAAACAAGTCGTAATGGTTTAAAACCTTTCAGAAAGAGCACAAACCTCAAAAACCAAACTCAATCTCTCTAAAATCAAGTGTCAATTATTTATCACAAATATGGAGTCACTTCCACATGGTCTCTCAGGCAGGAAAAAGGAGATTTGTAGCTCTGAAAATCCATTATTGACCTTTTCTTGGTTCATGCTCAGCTGCATATTTGCAGCACTTTTCTTGGTATGTTGATTTAGCATGCAGTCAACAAACTATTATGGCGAGGATATGAAACGAATACTGTCCTGCTTACAGGCTTTTGGTTTCCAGTTAGACAATGGCATTCCTATAGAAAGCTGGTTCGATCATGCTAATGACAAGGAGCTGCTGAAATTGATCCCATTTCTGGAAAGCTTGGTTGGTGTTGAAGATGATCGACCGTATATAGCGAGGAAGTTCAACCTTCGGGAGAAGGTAGCTGCTGCATCTTCTCTCTCAGTAGATTTGCAAGTGTGATACACTTTTGGCAAGGAGTATTTCCTTGTTAAGGTGGTAGTAATTATAAATGAAGAAAATGAACTGATATGCTGATTCTGTTGACTGTAGTACATCAGGATCCCCCAAATGTTGCAATCTTGTATGTCTTTTCGACCACCATGTACACCTGGTCCAATTGTAAATTTTGTACGGGAAGAATTTGGGGATCCGTGTAATGACTGATAACGTTCCTAGATTCATGGTGGCGAATTCCCAACAATGCAGATCAAATTTGTCCAAAAAGTACTCGACCATGAATGATGCTTAGCCTGCAGTCTCAACGAGAAGAGATTGGTTATGTGTAGTGTAAATTGCTGTTTCTTCCTTGGACCCTATCTTGAGTAGTTTAAATTGCTGTTTCTTCCTTGGACCCTATCTTAGGACCTCCTTGTGCTGTAAATACTGGAGATGCCTTTACATATCCTCCCACTTCGGTTGTTTTGGCAGCAGTGATGATAGCTTGCGTATCTTTTGCCTTCCCCGGGGAAAAAAGAGAAAAAACCTCGTGTACCTTTATGCATGTCCTGAAATAGCAGAGGAAGGGTAATTTAGCACCAATGTTCTTTGTATTCTTCTGAACCGAGTCTCAATTTACAAATGAGATGTGCAATGTTCATGCAATGATGCAATCTTGTCGGTATAGAGATCTTTGGGTGCAATATTTTATATGGCAATACAAAGTTATACTATCAGCTGGATAGTCTGTTATATGGCAATACGAAGTTATACTATCTTATATGGCAATACGAAGTTATACTATCAGCTGGATGGTCTGTTGTGGTCCAGTTCTGAAGCAGCTGTGAGCAACCTTCTCGATATCGCGTATTGGTCGTCTGAGGTGGATGGATCCCTCGCACCGTAATTGTTAGTGTCTACATGACGAATGGAGGGATGAAGCACGCTTATTTGATTTGATATTCTGGACGGTTTCCAGTCATCACGGATGTGCGAAGTGAACGTTACGGATGTTCTCTTGGATGAATGTATTAGGGCAATTGCTTGTTCCCTTCAGTTTCTGTACATAATATCAAAAGGAATTGTTGAAAGAAACGTGTTCTTCTATAAGCAAAAAACTGTCAAAATACCACTGTTCAATAGCAGATTTTTTATCGATCTCTCTCCATGCCGTGCCCTGCGCGCGTTTTCTGCATGCTAATTCACGAGTTCGATCTTTGGAAGTTCAATGATCGGTGAACATGCATGCATCTACCGAGTGATATACTCCGTATTTTGTTAGGTTAGCTTGGCATACGGAATCGGAACGAAGCATGCATGTGCAAACGGAACACTTTACGAGATCTCTTCCGTGCTACCGAGACCGACTGTTTCCGGAAAGGCAAAGCGGCACGCACAACGACGACCTGTCAAAGGTGTGTGTCATCGATCTCATCACTGGCTAGCAATAGCACTTCATCACTTTTTTTGTTTCCTCTCTTTCGGTTCCTTGCCTCCAAAGAATGGCATTTTCATGGACGCTTATCTTTCTCCATAGCTCGCCAAACCACTGTGAGCTCCAAAATTAGAGAGGGAGAGAGAGATGGCGACGACGGACTGGGGGCCGATCATCGCGGCGGTGGTGCTGTTCATCCTGCTGTCGCCGGGGTTCCTGTTCCAGCTGCCGGCGAGGGTGAGGGTGGTCGAGTTCGGCAACATGGGAACCAGCGGCCTCTCCATTCTCGTCCACACCATCCTCTACTTCTGCATACTCACCATCGCTGTGGTAGCCATCGGCGTGCACGTATACGCCACAAAACCGGATCCAGTAGATTAAATATATGTATAGGGTATATATACTCCCCGTCAATGGGGGTGGTGTTGGTGTTCTTGGGCCGTTCGGCGTGTAGATAGTACATATATATGCATACGTATAGCCTGTAACTCTGTATCAACAATCTCATGGAAAAATGTTGGAACTATTTTGTGCTTGTTATTTTGTGTTTTCTTGCATGTTGCTTCCTTGTGATTTTTTTTACCGTTTCCTTCTTTTTGGGAGGAAGGAACCACGAGTTGTGATTATTGATTTGTCGGTTTATTGGATCATATTTTACATATTAATTGTCGGTATGTTTTATACGTGCCTTGGTATATTATGTTATTGGGTGTACTGTACGCACATCAGGGGCGCATGTATCCAGACTATCCAGTGCATCCCATTTCTACGTGACTATCCAGTGCATCCCATTCTACGTTGAGTCTCAATTGCTTATGGGGTAGAGACGGAGCGAGGATTTTGTCCTAGGGGGCCGAGAACCGATCAGAGTTTGCTACTACAATTTTATAATAATATAGACGCTTTGAGCTAAAATAAATATTTTCTTACAAAAAAATTCTTTTACATTACGTGATAATTGGAGTTAAGACCTCTGTAATAGTATATCAACCAAATACAAATAGATAGTGATCATTGTGATGAGTTTGATGCACACTTACGCTTCACAATCACCTGACACCGTAGCTTGTGCATACATACATATTTACATGTCACCGAGTCAACCGACGGCAAGACAAAAACAAGATAGTTATCAGGCCCTGAACATATATAGAGAGATGAACGTGCACTTTTCGAATGAAATTACGGAAATATTGTGCACTTGTGCTGTTATAGGGTACAAATCAGACACAATAGAAGCTTGAAGTGTTTGGTAAAATTTAATAAAATCTGGATGATATATAATATAGTCTCATGAACCATGAATTAAGTCGTGTGCTTTTAGCTTCACACAAACTTCTACTTAGGAGCTGATACTAATCAAGTTCTAACATGGCATCTGTAGGACTAATGCTAGCAATCAGAGAAGAGAATGATTCCCAAACTTTTTCCTAAGGTATTCAAAATATTCACTCAAGTGACTATAGTAGTTACCAAGTTCAAATCACACTAACTAGGCTAAGCAAAACTAAGCTAGGACAAGAACTAACAAAATCAACAGTCTTGCACAAGTCGGTCGGATCGCCATTGCGAGGTCAGTCGACCAGTGGGTCAAGGGCAGTCTAATAGCTCCCTATTTTCAGACCTATAATATCAAGAACATGCCCAATTCTCATCTAAACATATCCAAGTTTTGTATGAGGCTTATTCAAAGAATAGAAATCTAAACCAATAAGTATCATAAAGTTATTGGGCTTGAGTTTACCAATTGAAGAGAATCGAATATAGTTCACACGAAGACCCAAAACCCTAAAATTACTTCTTGCTCCTGAGGATTTAAGGCATGATATCTTCTAGATCTATTCTCACATAACCTAGCACGGTAATTTAAGCAAGCAACCAGATTAGAACTCCCACGAACACAAAATCACAAATCTAGTTCAAGAACAATCAAAACCAAATAAGAACACAAATAAAAACATGATTAAAATAAAACTTTGATCTATTTTAGTGGATGATAAGATTTACATACTCATTGATGATACAAGGTGTAGTCACAACACCACTCTTTCGTCTCTCAAGTTATCCCTCTCACAACCATAGGAGACAAGATTGTAACACCCCAGGAACCACATTACCCCGGAATGCTACTAAACTACATGTACGACCAGCTGGATTACAAAGAAAACCCGGTAGCACTTCCCCAGATAAAAAGGCTATACAGAAATATGACAACATAACATATAATAGGGAATAGCAAAACATCATAAGAATATAAAACTTTGCAACATCCTTTATCGATCTAGCTTTGGGTACTCAAACCCCACTAAAGACAACCACGATCTAGCATTATTAAATTACATTGCTCAACGACTGAGAGAAAAAATTGATTAAAATATCCTCTAACTTATTACAGTAAAACTCATGTAGACTTGTGTAATGGTGCCATGTTGCTCTACCCTTTCTAAACATGTTCAAGGATCATCTGGGACAGAGAATACAGGGGTGAGATGAAATCTCAACAAGTAAATTGTTTAACAAATTAATTCAACTACAGATGATTAAACATCAAATTAATGACATTAACAATTAATTCTCGACGTCCAAACTGTAGCCTCGTTCATATCCAAAATCACAATTACTACCAACATCAACCATAAGAAAAATACCCCATGCCACAAGTGACTCTCATGAGCCCATTCCTCTACTCACATCAACAGCAACTACAAGATGTTATCTTATGCCACAAGTGACTCTCACGAGCCAATACCTCTTAAAACCTCAAAATAAGATTTATCCTCATGAAATGCATATGTATGCAAATGATCCACTGAACTCTTACCTGGCAGCGTAAGAATGTGCATCGTACTATGGCAATGTACGATGTTGTACCGGTACAGTCATGGTAAGGTGTGATGATATAGCTTCAATGTAAATGATATGCTATAACATGCATGATATGGCCACGATTGATTCATTAGGAATATAACCTATGGACAACAATATGTAAAATAAGACATATAGTGCAGCAGGTCATCTTTATTTAAAGATGGATTAATTACCAAACATCAACAATTATGTTGAAGGTAGTTAAATTAACAAGTTAAACTGTAGAAACAACCGCTACATTTAGTTGCCTCTACCGAAGGGGCGAAGAGCTGAACACGGTCAGGAGTGAAGCCACCTGTTCATAAGTCACCACTCAATATAAAACCTCAATATAACATTCATATCTAAAAAGTAAAGCGCCACTACGCCCGAAACCCAACAACTCTGTCTCAAACTGCCATTCTGATGCTCAGCTCACTGTAGCAGCACTGCCTGTCTTTTTCATATCTTTTTATCCACTAAACGGAACACTAAAATAAAAGCATTTTTGAAATCTAAAAAAATGAAAGCTACAACTTTCGCGAAGACACCATAATTTTATTTTGCCATTAAAAGAATTTGCCTCTGAGTTCTGACCAGTGAGATTCCATAGACTACCACTGACAGTACACTACTCCAAAAATTATAACTTTTTACCAGAAGCTATATTACAACATTATCTACAACTTCCATTATTATGAGAAAATTTATAAAAATCATTAGAGTCTCTGAATTTACCCATGAATAGAAATTGAATCCTGAAACCAAACTCTTCTACACAGCAGAATTCCGACCTCTATTGCACCCAATCCACTCATCCAAAAAATATGAATAAAATATAGAAACTAGATATCTGAGTCCTCTATAACTTTCCTATTCATTGTTTCTGCAGGAAAAATCGTCTTCTATTTTTATATCTTTTAATTCTGATCGACTGCCCGAACCTAAATGATTAGACTACACAACAACACGATGCGCACATAACTCCTAAAACGTTCATCGAATGACATGAATGACACCTCTACAAAGATAATGAAGTCCCTAATTTTCATTAAAGGTCCCTAATTCACATAACACAGCATATAGTGCGAAACAAACGATTAACCAAAAACTAGCCCGATCGGAAAATGCTAAGAACAAAGGGATAGGAAATTGTTGGTTACCCTTGAAGACCATAGCAAGAACCTCATAACACCAGCACAAATCATCCTACTCCTCTTCTTCTCCTCCTCCTTCCTCTTCCTCCTTCTCTTCCTCTTCTTCCTCCCCTCCTTCTCTTTTGCTCTGTTGGCAAGGGGTGGAGGTCTTGTGGAGTGGAGGAGGGATTGCAGTGAGAAGGGGAACATGGGGATGTGGGAGGCAGGGGAGGGTGGCTGTGGGGAGAAAAGGGAGGGGAGCCCCTAGAGTTGGGGGTAAAGGGATGGCTGGCCCACCCCTAATGGGCTAAAACCTTGGGCCAAAGGCCCACGCCTCTAAACACTGTAAAATTTCAAAAGTTTAGTCCTTGTTTGATCATCAAATATTTAGAATTTAATTCCCCATTGATGACCCTAGAAAAACTTATTTAACTCTCATTCGATTCTCAATTTTAATCGTTGAAATCTTCGAACGCTGTTCGGAATATTACTCCACGGCCAAAAACTCATCAAAATACTAAATTTTCTTCCCTTTTGCAAACCTTTAAAAATTACTTCTTTAATTCTATTATTATTATTATTTAATTGGCCAAATCTCCCGACTACCATTCGGGATATTACAAAGGTGTTAAAGAAAAAAATTAAAAATTAAAACTAAAACCTAGAATCCTTGAATCTCCCACCTTCTCCCCTCAAAATAGCCAGCAACTACCCTACTGGGTCCAACCCTTTAAGCCTACTAGGGAAACCCGTCAACCCCAAAAACACAGGTTTTACACACTCACGTACGCTTCTCAAAGTGTTTACAAGACTCAACCCGCTAACTCTTTAACGATTGATCCACTTATCAATTCTAGCTCTCCTTGACCTAAACCACTTCTACTTTTTGCCTCTCCACGCTGTGGTTTTGATCAATGTACCAACCTAGTATTTGGCAAAGTACCAAAATACCCTCAACATGTGCTATATAGGCTCCGGCATTTAGCTCATTAAGTTGTCTAGGTCTACCTTGCATTGTGGTAGGCACAGAAGTAGTAAGGGCACTCTGGTTAGGTTTGCTCGTAGGGACCCCGACACCATAGTGCTTGGGTCAAGGCTTTTAAGCAACAATGAATGCCTAATTAGGGACAGACCTAAGTGAGGGTCTTCGCTTAGGAGATTTACCTAAGGAAGATTTGAATGCTTTCTTAGGGGTGTATCTAAGAAAGGTTCGATGTTCATTTAGGCTGGTGCAAGGTTAGGACTAGATGACCTAAGGGTCATAAGATAATAAACTTTCATCGCACTTGCCAAGGAAGCGTGAACATATGGGAGCTTGGATGTAGCTATAAAGGGTATAGTTTTCCTTTTCAAAACTGTTTCATTGAACATATGGGATGACATGAATGTCTAATCGTGTGCCATGCCCATGGGTGGGGTTGTGCGATGTTCATAGCCGAGGAAGGTTGCGAATGGTTTCAATCTCATTATCGAATTTATGCAAATGTTATTTCATTACATGTCAAATGCTCTTTACAACTTCGCTTGCAAATTAGTACTTAATGTTATTGCAAAGAAACCTGCCTTATGCTGAAAATAACTTACTATAGAGCCTCATCCATTGACAACCATGTATATATATAAAACTTTGCGATACACTATAAGTCTTGCTGAGTACATAATGTACTCAACCTTGCTTTAATTTTTGTTGATCGAAGAATAAAGATCTTTTGCTGACGATGCATATTTCACCCCAGGCACCGGGGAATTCAATGAGGGATCCTTCTAGGGTTTGATTCCAATCGGTTGCCTACGGGTTGTAATGGCACATCATTGGATACTTTTGTTTATTAGACTTCCACTGTTTTTGTTCGAGACCCTATCGATCTTATGGCCAGTCAGCCTTTTATGTATGTATTCTTTTATGCCTCGTATAAATAATATCACCCCTTTTATGTAAGCTAATTATGTGCTTTGTGTATAGATGTGATCACAATAATGTGAATGTGTGTACTAGCTACTAATCATGGGACTAGTACAGAACACATGCAGTGACAACGGGTGCTCCCGCGCCTGGGGTCCCCACAATAGTCATGAGACCTCATGTTAGTTAATTTCAAATCTTTCATGGAAACAATTTTCTTCATGATGGTGGAGTGACCGAATGGAGCTTTCACACCATGCAAGCACTGACACAATTTAGTTCTTTTGGACTTAAATAGAGTGTAGCAAGCTGGAGGAAGATACGTGCGGTATTTATCGGTCTCTATCAGTGCTAACTTATTCCTAATGTTCATAGTGACCATGTCGCACCGTGCACTGACACCATCCATTGTATTGTCATGAATGTTCAGTAAGAGACCAATCAAGCTATCACATACATTCTTCTCTATATGCATGACATCGATGCAAAGCTTATATTCCTTGGTTCCGCACCGAAGTCTGTAAACATCGTATCGATGTTCCTCCACTAGGCAGAATTGCAATGTGTCTTATCATTCTATCTTTCTTACACTCTTCCGAATGCCAACACAGCAATCTTACATCCTTTCAGTTCACAAATAAATGCTTCAAATAGGGAATTACAGGCAAATAACACAACATCTTAGCAGGAGCTCCTTGCTTCACGTTGATGCCATCATCGTCATCTCATTCTTACGCTTGTATCACGATGCTTTGCACACCGGACAAACATGTAATTTTGCATACTCTTTACGGTACTAGATACAATCATTTGGACATGTATGTATTCTTTCTACTTTCATTCCCAATGGATAAAGAACCTTCTTGGCTTGGTAGGTGATTCTTGGCAACACATTTCTCTTTGGAAGGATGTTCGTTAGGAGACCTGACAAGGACATGAAGCTCTTGTTGGACCAACCATTGCTTGCCTTTAATTTCAGTAGTTCAAGAACAGATGATAACTTTGTGTATTGCAGCTTGTAGCCAGGAACAAAGGTTTCTCTAAGTCCTCCATCCACCCTTAAATTTACCAAATTTTCTCACTATAGTTCCCTTCGCATCGCGTATTATCTGATTTAGATTGTCATCATGCGACCTATCCTCATCGAAAGCACAGTCCATAACTGGCATATCATTCTCCCCCTCGACGGTGTCATAATTAACTTCTTGTATAATATTATTCTCTTCATCATGACTAGTTCAACATGTATACCCCTTTTGAAACCCCTTCGAATCAAGTGAGTTTCGATCTGTTATAAGTTGGTAAACATCTTTAAGTTATCACAATCAATGCATAGGCAGTACATATGTTCCATTTCCTTTTTCAACATATCCTGCTAGGCTGCTCTTCTAAAAGCAGACATGCCATTAATGTACTCTTTACTTACACGGTTCTCAACGTACATCTAGCTTTGGTCCATCTATACTACGCATGTAACAAATTAGCGTCAAATTGGATTATTAATGCTACTATATAGCTAGCCAGCCTAATCTCTACTGTTATATAAAGAGGAGTAGGTGGTCGTCGGTGCGTTCTCCTCTCTACAGCCATCCGATTTGATCTGGACCATTCGTCTCTCTCCTCCTCTCTCTCTTCTCTCGGATACAACCGCCCACCCCTCCACTTTCCCTATCTCCTCGCGCATTTAGCCACCCTTCTCTCGCTATCGCTTGCTCTCCAATATCGATGTGTAAAGTTGGTCGATAAGTAAGTTTCGTCTCACTATTTTTATGACCGTTGCAACGTCATGGTCTCTAACTAGTACTTACAAAAAATTGATATTCACCTTATAATAAATTGTCCATATCTAAATTAAGTAGCTAGCTATGTACTATTATTCATGAAGCAATGTATATATTAAGCAAGAATATATTAAAGTAAACTAGGAGTAGTGACTCATTCTTAAATTAGAGCAAACTACCAATTAAGCTATATCTAAACCTAGCTATCACCTCTTTTTATTACAAGGCATATAATTAGAAACAAATAAATACTAACCTCTAATCATCGAGAACAAATAGATCTACGAGAGTTAGATCTGCAAGCGGTATGCTTTCACCAAACTCCCCAAAGTCAGCTGATCCTTCAATGCAACGCAATGAAGACAAATCTATCAAGACCTGCTGGCTAGCCATTTAATAATGCGGCACATGTCTTGCACTACCATAGACAATTCTCATTAATAACCATCTGTCATATTGGAGATTTCATATATGGTTATTAATACAAACTGTCTGTGATAATTTCATAGATGGTTATTACACTACTAGTTTTCAGGTCTAGGACAACAGAGCGAAATCGTTGCAATAGGGCCAAAATAGATGCAATATGTACCTATTGCAACACATCACTTCCGTTGGCAAGCGTGGCAAGTACTTGCGTGCTTAAAAGATTGTGCAACGGATTGTGGTTACGTTGCAATACCTATAGTTATTGCCATGCAATGTGTTGTGGCAATTGTTTGTTGTTGCAACGAATGATGTCGTGGCGATATAGGCTATTGCCACGGCTGACTCCATGGCAATAGCTTCTTTTGCCACAAAGTTTATTGCCACGAAAATATTGCGTGGTAATAGGTTCTATTGCCACGCCAATGGTTCGTGGCAATAGACCTATTGTCACGAGAGCATTTCGTTGCAACAGGATATTGCTACGGAGGCGTTTCGTTGCAGCAGTTTAATTGCCACGGGGCGTTTCGTTGCAATATGTTTTATTGCCACGGAAGGCGTTTCATTGCCACAAAGTTATTGCGACGAAATATGTTTTGTGGCAAATAGATCCTATAACAACGTACATTGTTCATAGCATATAGTGGAATCGCAACATAGTAGCGGCGTTGCAACAGACCTATCACAACAAAATACCAATTTTGCATACGGTTTATCATAGCGGTAAAATTTGCGGTAGCATATTGAGCATATGATATTTTATTATAATTTGTTGTTGCAAATTAATAATCAAATTAGGAACACGGCTGAATCAAAAACACATATATTAATTCAACACATAATAATTTAAAAGTGCCACCACTCATGCAGGAATTACATATCAATCTCCAAACTTAAACTACAAAGTTTGTAACTAATAACAAAAGTACTATCACTTCCATTCCATTTGTCCTTGTTTCTTTGCCATGTTGAATTTCCTGACTCGACGACGCCACGACTCTGTTTGCTCTAATCAAATTGTTTCATCCTGATAGAACATGAACAATAAAGAGGGACCTTAATGTGAGTATTGTCTAGCAGCACATACGTAAGTACATCATAGTGCAAGTTTAGAGATATGAGTTACAGCTGAAAATAGCAATCCTGAGTTCTCTAGTTCAGTTGCGTAGCAAAGTATTTAGCAAGTGATTCCAGCAGAATTATTTAATTTCATTTCATTTACCGATATATAGTAGCCCTAATTCACCTGGCCTCCCCCGCGCCTCCCCCCATCTCCTCCCTCGGCCAGTGGCGGATCCAGGAATTTCGAAATAGGTATTCAAAGTTACAAAAATATTGTTCAATAAAAAATGTAAAGGTCCATTATAGCAAAAATTAAAGTACAATTGTTCGTACTGCAGACAACAACTGAAATAATACAAAAAAATTATAAAATAATTAAGAACTAAATATTAATGCGATGACGCTTCATGCCTTGAAAGCGAGATATACCAAAGATCATATTAACAACTGATCAATTGCATAACAACATCTTGCATTACAAGGATCAATTGCATAACAACATCCCCATTTAATGTTTCAAGGATCCATGAGTTCAACCATACCTTGATTTTGAAGGAGATTTGCTAAAAGCGATACAAATTTTCATGACAATCAGGCTAAAATAAGTAATCAACACTAACATTTTTCTTTTCAAAACAAGATCAACACAACATTCTTATGCCCTTTTCATGTATTCCATCGGCTTTTATACAAGCTGAAAGCAGAATCAAGAAACTATAAGTCTAGAAAACGCATATAAACCTCGGTTAAGATTCTTCCCACAACTCTCTAATAGCAGAAAAATAAGAGAAACAAACAAAGCCAGTCGGCATTCGGGGTTTCTCCAGTGACATCAATTCCATTGAATGCAAGCAAATTGGCAATTTGGATGCAATTATGTTTAATTACATGATATCTCCAGTTCTCCACCTAAGCCAATTGCAGTATAAAAATAAGATTATTTGGCTGCATATTGTTTAAAAGTAAGTTTACCAAGAGGCAACCGTTGACCAACACATGAACACAAGCTATATTTCTCTACAAGAGTGGAGATCAATTGCATAACCAAACGTCCATTACTCCATTTCCAAGTATTGCCAATAGTTTTAAAAACCCTTCTCCCTTTTCTTTCCTCTACAAAGGATCTTTAAAGCATTTGCAGTTACATACAGATTGACTAAAGAGTCCAAGATGTCAAGTTATGTAAGTAAAGAGAGAAAATAACAGACATCCGGGCAAGGAAATTCCAAATTTCATTCTTCGTTGCTAGTATTCACGTACCATTTCTCTCTTTTGCATAAGATCTACTAGATTAGTCTGGGAGAGGGTTAATTACCGGCCCAATGATTGGATCGACCTCAACGAAATTGCTCACGCTGTCGGGCCTCGCAGATTGCACTGCAAGAAGAGACTCCGCAGCTCAAGGATAGCAATATAGCATCCATATACAAAGGGCGAAAAGAACAGGGAAGCATCTACACATACATTGGAAGACGCCACCGCCGTGGATGAGGTCGTGGTGCTTCTCGGGGGCCTGCATCCATCAATTAATCCGTGAAACAGGAACATAAAAAAGAACATAGCTTAGGATCGCTAAGGCCTTCCATCAAGCACATAACGATCCGCGGACGAAGCGGTTCTTGATCTGGGTGGGGAAATTGACCGAGCATTTGGTGGGCGGGTGAAGAGGGCATGAATAACAAGAGAGGAGGAGAGGGTGAGAAACGAGGAAGGTTCGAACACGAAAGTTGTAGAACTTGAGGAGGCGGGGCTTGCCTGCGTCTTGTCGATCAAAGAGCACCGGCGAGCTAGATCGCCAAAGGGGCGGCCTGGCGAGTGGCGGGATCTAGGGCAGCGGCGTCCGGAGCGCGAGGCGGCGGCGGGGCTCGGGGCGCGGGCGAGGAATCGGGGCGCGAGGCGACGGTCGGTGGGCCGCGCAGCGCGAGCGGCGGGCGGCGGCGGCGGCGGAATCGCGCGCACGATTTAGGTTTCTCGGTTCGCGATTCGGCGCGGAGGCGAGAATAGGCGGCGCTGCAAGTTGCGTGGGAGAAATGGGCCAATGGGCGCGTGGGAGCGAGTCGACCAACCGGACCGCGTGGCGCGTGGGAATCGATCGGTCGCCGGTCGGCGAGCTCGTTCCTCATTTCAGATTCTTGTTTTTAATCCCAATTACTAATAGGCAAAATAACAGATGCACCATGGTGCCCAAGCTCCATAATTAATACTTTCCATTCATGATTGATCCCTTTCCAAATTGATGCTTTTTGAATTAATAAATCTTAATAGGTTTACCTAATATATTGCACTTGCACATCTAAAAGCAATCTAACGCGAGAGGTTTGGTGCCCCATTTTAGTTACCATTACTAATATATATATATATATATATATATATATATATATATATATATATATATATATATATATATATATATATATATATATATATATATATATATATATATATATATATATATATATATATATATATACCTAATGTATAGTAGATTTTTGCAAAAATTTTTGGGTATTCAGTTGAATACCCATGAATTCTGTAGATCCGCCCTGCCTCGCCTCCACTCCTCCGCCTCCCCATGCCTCCAGCCCGCCTCCCCATCCTCCCCGCGCCTCCCTCCCTCCCGTGGTAGCGGCCGCGGGAGCCCTAGGGAGAGGATGCGACATCCTCACGATGGTGGTGACCGGAGGCGCTCTCCCGCCCCTGTGCACTTGTGTAGCCAAAAACTTAGGCTTCATCGAGGTGTTCACGACCTTCTTGGCCTAGATGCCGTGGCCACTGCTGATCAAGTGCTGCCACCGCTCCAATTTATCCACCGGTGAGTTGGATATTACTCCTTACCTCTCTCCTTGGGGATGAATGTGATAAATGTGTAGAAATTTGTAAGGAGATGCTTGCAGCGGATGGTTGAAAACCAGGCGATACAATGGAATGTTGTGACTACTTCAATTGATAAAATGGAAGCTTATGAGTATATGTATATGCATGTTTTCTAAATTCAAGTAGTTTATATGTCCAATTATATTTAAATGAACATGGGTTAATGTAATTCTTTTGGAATGGCTTATTCGTGCTCGCATAATCGGTCCGATTAGAATGTCCTCATTATCATGTACACTCGAAATGATGGACAATGGACTAATGTCGACGAGACCTTCTAAACGCATCTTCACTTTAGGCTTGTACAGATCGAGTATATGCCTGTATATAATTAAATAAAATAGTAGTAACTCTATATCTCTAAATATAATAATTAAAGACCCAATTAAATTAGAGTTCACATGATAATATTTAATGTGGCTCAATAATTCCTTCCAGTTAAACAATATATTTAACTGAGAAGTGCAAGACATGAGCGTATCCGCGTCATCAGTGGGAGGCGGGCGACGGCTAGGTAGCGGTGTTTGCGGTGGCCGTGGATGGTGGAGGCGGGGTGATGCTGGGCGTGCGGTGGGAGGTGCCCAAGATTTTATATGACAGTGCTTACCATGCTTAGATAAATAGAAATTTACAATTATAATTTACAGTGGGGTACAATATTCGGTGGTAAACGCTTTGGCCTCAGAGTTAGGAGGTTGTTGGTTCGATTCCTCCACACCCCATGGTTTTGTTATTATTTTTCTATTCTCATTTTATCCTCTCTGTTTTGTCAAGTGAGACCTCCTCAACTGCGTTTTAGTTGTCACTTTTCAATTTTTTTATCTCCTCTAGCAATTAATAACTATAGATAATATAATTCCTCCACACCAATTCGGCCCTTGCATTGGCGATTAGGCCCACGAAAACAAAGCGTTGCAATAACAGATTATTGCCACGAACAATCATCATATATAGCAACAAATTTATTTCGTGACAATACAAACTCATTTCATACGCATTGTATAGGAACCTTTTGCAACGCAATTGATGACTATGACAACGCAATAAAATTGTGGTAATATTGACACCCACTAGCAACGAAATTCTATAAGGTGGCAATACCTCCTAACTATTGCAACGAAAATCAATATTATCACAACGCAAGACAACCGTGGTAATAAAGTCATACTACTACTTAACCATTTTCTAAATGGTGGCGATAAATCCTGTATTACAACGAATTCAATGACTATCATAACGCAATATTTTAGAGGCAATACTGTGCACATATCGCCACGATTTTTGCAAAACGTTGCAATAGTACATACCTATTGCAACTAATTTAGTGTCATTGCGATGCGTTTCGTGGCTAAAGGATCGGAATCTAGTAGTGTGGTTTGTATTAATAACCGTCTACGAATAAATGTCACAGACGGATCTAAAGTAGAATTGTATGTGATAAATAAGGTTCTAAAACCTAAATTATACATAAATGCAAATTCAGTAATGACTAAGGAGTAAATATGTATTACTTAGTTGCTTTCTACCGGTCAGTAATGCTATCATGTCATTATACCAAGACCGTTTACATATATAAAAGAGAGTAAATGAAAATTCAACTTGTTAATTTTATATACATACATACATACACGGTGCCTAAACAGCATCGCTAATCGTTTCTTATAAAAGATAACAAAAAAAGTAGAAACCTAACTGCTTCAATGTTTTTATAGTGTCGGAGGTAGCATGCAATCTCCTTCAAAACTTTGTAGGCAACGTGGTTGGCATCGGATGGTTTGCGATTACGGTGACGAAGCCGAAATGCGTCCACCGTTGGCGTGCTCGTTCGAGTGTCTCTCGAACACCCTTTGACTGAACAATCAAGTCAAATTGAGTCCACGAACACTCTTCCCTTTCTTGAGGGTCTCGGTAAGGTTGACTCGGTCGTCGCGCCTCGACTAACCACTCCTAGCGATGGCAAGCCTCTTGGAGATATGCAATATCGTTGTGGAGGACCACGTCGATGGCGGGATTAGCTTGCCGGCGGGACACCAACCGAAAGATGCGGCGGAGGAGGATGTCAAGATAGCGGAATGTAGCCTTCAAGCGCTTTGGCAAATCATCGGACATAGAAGGAGAACATCATTGGCATAGCATCCGCCAACGTATGGCTAGTGAGGTGCTCGTCCAAGATAGCTAGGTTGGCCATCAATGCCAGCGATAAGGAAGAATAAAGAGCCATTTATTTGTGCTTGAGAGACAAGGAAGATAACCGCCAGCGAGGTGCTCAATGACAGATTAATCTCCGATGGCGGACGATCATTTGTATACAACAAGGAATATATCGACTCATGAGACAAAGAGACGCATATGGGAGCTGAAGCGATCGAAGGCACGCATCGGGAGATGAAGTATATCACGACGGTTTCAACCATAAGCCATCTGTTATACACAACTACCACAAACGATTTATATTAATGACCATATGTGAATTATCATATACGGAGACGGTTCGTATTAATAACCGTCAGTGAAATATCACAGACGGTTATTAACAAGAACCGTCCGTGATAGTATGGTATTACAGGCGGCACACGAAATGCGCTTGTAAAATTGTCTATGGTAATTATAACATAGACGGTTCGAAAAAACCGTCTGTGATGAGATGTTCATATAGCGTTTTTGTAGTAGTGGTTATTGCTGGTTACCTCAGCGAACTTAGCTTTGCCAGAAGTTTGGGGTGATTCGAGATAGCGAGGGACCCTTCCTAACAAAAAGAGTTATGGTTGTTCATGTTTGTAGTACTGGTATATGGAATTAATTAATTATATACTGCAGTAACTCAACGTTTATTGCATGTATTATCACTTATGACACAACAGTACACACTGTTTATTACATTACATGACGGTGCATGCATTTGGGTTCTCATCGCTGAAAGTCTGTGGTGCACAGCGTGGATACATGGCTGGATTGCCAGCATATGAGTATAGCTGTGGGTATTGATACTGATATGGATATGCATAAGTATTGGCTGGGTGGTAATAGTACTGGTAGAGGCTATTCATGGCCATCTTCTCGCTCTCAGGCGCTACTGCAACAGCTGCGGCCGGCACAGGAAGTTTGAACTGGTGATCCTTCGTATGACTCTCCTCTACAACTCCATTGGTTGCAATGTTTGGCACATCCACATGGGTTTTCTCCTCCTCAACCCCATTTCCTTCATTTGACCTCTTCTTCTCCTCCCCTGTTATTCCCTTGTACCCCTTCTTCTCTTCTTCTTCCCCTTCCTTCTTCTCTTCCTGATTGTCAGATGGGTCTTGCTGCTTTGTCTCAGCATCCGCTGGTGTTTCGGCCTCAATCACTGGTGGCGGTGACTTAGATGGCGGCGGAAGATCCAGTGGTTCTGCCCTGACGATTGCGGCCTTCCTTCCAGTGCACTTGTGTATGAAGCCTGCTAGGGTTGCAGGCTCAACCATTCCTTTCACCATCAGCTGTGAAGATTTCATGTGCGGCACGGCTTCCACCACTCCTGATCAAGAATATACAAGCACACAATTAATACAATGCAACGATATATACTCCATTTTGATTATTGATTGGTATGATCATATCAAATTTGAACTGCCTCTCAAATAGGATAACACGAACTTACAATCGTGTCCACTGGATTGGCATCTACGCTGCTCATACTATATAAGCACTAAAAGCCGCTGAAATTTTCCGAAAATCCCAAGGATTATTCTATATACTTTGCACTCATGTCTTTTCACCTCCCAATGAAACGAGTAATCCGTCTTGATTGACACCGTCCAAATCTGATTTAACGCTTAATATTTGAGTGATTTCAGATTAGGTAGTTCCTTGCATGCAGACTAACGCTTAATATTTGATTAATTTATGAGTAGGTAGTTCCTTGGACGTAGACTACAAGATTTCTAACTTTCCCGACAGTCAATAATATATTGCCGACAGTGATATCCTTTCAGTAATAATTCTCTTTTAAGTGCCCATCATCCTATCTGCTATCACTTTGTGGACAATTTTGTCGCCAGCGATGTATCTTTACTGTCGAGAAAGATTCAGATTATACTATAAATACAATCACTGATGTTAGAAAAATACTAAAAGAGTACAATAACCATCAGGAAATTGAAATCTTGTTGTCATACTACATATTTTCTTTACAATTGGTATGTACTAAGCATTTAATAAAGATGTTTATTCCTCACAAAAATATATACATGCTTAAAGATGTTCGTACAAAACACGCTCCTGAATTAGTTGTCCATAAAAAGAAGAAGAAAACTTGTTGGGCTGGCATGACCCAACAAATAAAGCAATGAGGACATTTGAAGTTTAGCAATTGCTTAACGTACATCAATACCTTTTCTCTTAAGTATCCTCCGTTTGATCTCCTCACTGCAAGCATCACAGTGCAAGTCTATCCTCAGCACGACAACCATTTCCTGGTACTCGATCACATGAACAAATATTTTGGTTAAATAAAACACAGGTAAATAGATCGATAAAAAATGCTAAATAACTACGCAGCATATTTGTAGCAAGCGACTGCATAAATACCATGTCCTCTTCCGTTTTCTCTTTTCTCATGTCCTCCTCTGCAGCATCCTTCTTCGTGTCTTCACCCTTCACCGGTGAAGGTGGCAACTTCGCCGGCGATGGGCTCAGTATCACTGCCTTCTTCCCGGTCCTCCTCTCGACGATCTCCACCACCTTCGCCGGGTCCTCCACCGCCTTCCGGCCCCTCACGACCACCGTGTTGGTCCAGCAATCCACGATCACCTCCTCAACCCCTTAATGACTCAAGAAACACCAAGAAATCAATTGAATGATTCCATAAAAAATAATCAAAGAAACGCGAAAAATACAAAGATCATCCACTTGATATATATGTTACCCTCGAGACGCTGCACAGAGCGGCGCACCTTCCGGGCGCAGCCCTCGCAGTGCAGCACCGGCACGCTTATTACCACCTCCTCCGCCGGCGCATCACGGCCACCCTTCTCGGTCGCCTTGTCTTGCTTCTTCTCTAGGACAGCTTCAGTGCCCATCGGAGGAGCACCGGCCGACGCCGTCTTCCTCGTCCTCCACTGCGACACCGGAACGAGAAAAAAATCTATAAATGTTACGCGAGGAATTCAAGACAAATCACCTGGACGAAAGATAAGGTTGGGTGATTAATTTCTACTTCGAGTACTCTACCACATACATTGGCCATATGTAGTACTGTACACTAGAAAGTGCATAGATCTGAGCATGAAGCGTGCGTACATATAGCCATGCATATAGGTGAGTCTACGGGAGACGCCGTGGAGAGGGCGCGGCGTGCCACGTCGGGACGCTGCATGGATGGGCTAAGTGGCGCCGTCGTTTGCATGCGTGAATGCTTCGCTGGAAACCAACATGCATGCCGGTAACGCGCGCGGCGGCCGCTGATTTTGCCTCCATCTGTATTGCGTCTGCGCGCCAAATAAGTCCCGGATGCTGATGTATGAAAAAGCCAGGGACTTTTGTTCTTCCATATCTCCATTAATGGGTGTTGTCGAGGGGACGTTGTGTTCGGTGCAACAGATCTAATTTTAGGGCAAATCTCAAGAGCTTTAATTATTAGCTTAAAGCAGGATTGCAATATTTACCAACTACTCCGTCCGATTCTTTGTTTACATGACTTACCACTAATAGACTTAAAACTATCTAAATTGGCTATATGAAAATTATACAAGTAGATTTGTCGTTAAAAATACTTTCATAATACTATAATTTTATTAGTATATCTTAGTGGTAAGTTATAACAGGTAGTTGTATCATGGAGATTGTAAAAAATAAAAAAATGTCAAGTAAAGAAGAACGGAATGAGTACATCCATTAGTAAGACTGGAGTGTGGCCAAGGAGGAATGCAGTGCTATAACATCCTGTTTTTCAATGCCATTTTGATGTTTTTAAAATAAAATTCACCATTTAGATTTTGCTGAAATTAACTGAAGCTTAATTTGAATTTTTAGAAATTTAAAGGATTTAATATGACTAAGTTAAACTTTAATTGTTCTCAAAATTATTTTATTTGGATTCCTTGTGATGCAAGGATTTTTTTTGAATTTTCTAGGATTTTTTGGATATATTTGTTATGTTCTAGAGCTCAATTAAATTTATGTGAATTTCAAAAATTAGAAAAAAAGTCTCTAAATTCCCCAAAAGCCTCTTGGGCCGAAGCCCTCAGCTCGGCCCACTTTTCCCTTCGGTCCATCTCCGGCCCAGCCTACCTCACCCCACGTGCCACGCATTGTTTGCCGCGCCCATCCGCCCGTGCCATGTGGCACCTATTCGTCGGTTTGCTTTGCTGCGCGTCATGCATCCTCGCCATCTGATCATCTCCCTTTTCCATGCCACACTACTACAAAAGAGGTTATACTGGATGGGTACATCACAGACGGTTCATACGAAACCGTTTGTGCTTAAACTATCACAGACGGTTTATACTGGCAACCGTATGTGATATTTTCACAAATGGTTATTAATACGAATTGTCTGTGATAATTGAGACATCATAGACGGTTCGTGTTAAGAACCGTATGTGAACTTTCACAGACGGTTCTTAATACGAACCGTCTGTGGTAATCCTGACAACACAGATCTTTGTCGTATGAACTACAGAAGCTATACTGAGACGAGAGTCAAATTCAAGGCAAATTTATTACAAAAGTCCAAAAAAAATAGATTCCCAGATTTGAATCTTCTTGGCTTCATATGCTTCTTCTTCGACTTCTGGAGTTGGAGGATCAGCCGTTGTGTTCTCGAATGCCGTCAAGATTGTCCTTGCCCTTTCCACTTCCTCCTCAAGCCTAGGCAAATCATTAGCATGTTCCATAATCTCAAAGAGGATGCCATGATAAGCTTCCTCAGAATCGGCCGATTCTGATTGATCGGCAAGGTTATCCATGTGTCTCTGCACTGCCATAAGAGCTTCCTCCGCTTTGTGCACATTGCAGAGAAGAAAGAGGCTGAGGGCGGTTTCCCTTTCCTGAGTAGCAACGAGACACCTCCGTCGACGGCGGATGATGAGGTCCAGCTGACGGATGGAAGCGAGTCGAGGAAGGAGAGCAGGGCATGAGCGGAGGAGCTGCTCCAGACGTAAATTGTTGGCCGCATGTGTAAGGTTGCATCCGAACAACTCATGATGGATAGATGAGAGGAAGGAGATCAAAAGAATATTAGATATCATTATTGAGAAATCTGGTGATGAAGAAGATGAGGGAGAGGACAGTGTAGAAGAGCTGGATTAGGGCGCGCATATTTAAACATTAACACAGACGGTTCTATTCCAAACCGTCTCTGATATTAATATCACAGACAGTTCGTATTCCAAACTGTCTCTGATATTAATATCACAGACGGTTCTTAATACGAACCGTCTGTGATAAGTGAGACATCACAGACGGTTCGTATAACAAACCGTCTCTGATATTCATTATCACAGACGGTTCGTGTAACAAACCATCTGTGATAATCACATGTCACCGATCCATGGCATATGCCCAGGATTTCGATCTCACCCGTCCATTCTCTCCACATCGAATAGCAGGAACCCATTCCTCCCACTGCTCGGCCCTTATTAATAACTCACCATCTACCTTTCCATCGGTACTAGTCACGCGTGAGTTCATCCACTAGCTAGCTTCCCGCATCTCCCCTCCGCTGTGAGCTAGCGCCTCCGTTGCGGCACGGCGAGAGGCTGGACAACACACTCTTGCCGTAAGTGTGTCTTGTTCAGCCTCACCGTCGTGCCACGAAGGGTTCATTAGCTTGTTATCCTGTAATAGATCTGAATGTGTTGTTGTGCTTGCCTCTGTATTTTCTTGTTCATCGACGACGTCGACTACTGCCGTGAGCTAGGGCCTCCGTTGTGGCACGGCGGGATGCTGGACAACACACTCTTGCCGTAAGTGTTGTAAGTGTGTCTTGTTCAGCATCACCATCGTGCCATGAAGGGTTCATTAGCTTGTTATCCTGTAATAGATCTGAATGTGTTGTTGTGCTTGCGTCTGTATTTGCTTGTTTTCAAAGGACATGGGTAACATTATTTAATTTCTTGATGCTAGCCAAAAAACAGAAAAAAAAATTTCAGGTATAGAGTGAACTATCACAGACGGTTTGTATTATACACCGTCTGTGAAGAAATATCATAGACGGTTCTATATACGAACCGTCTGTTATACTCACCAATCATAGACAGTTCGTATTAATAACTGTCTGTGAGTCTGTGATATATTGGTTTTACAGACGTTTGTGGTTGGAATCGTCTGTGATAATCTGTGCTATTAATTACTGGGTGTACTTGTTTGTGGTTGAGCCTCATGCACTATTGAACTAAAATATAGTTGTGAAGCCAAAAAATGGGATGAGGCTCATCTACTACAAAGGGTTTCCAACTTTCTGTGGAAAACTAGAAACAGGGGTAGATCCCATCAATACAAAGGAAAAAATGTTTAATACCACTTTTATCATTCGGTCAAACTGTTCCTTTTTTTGAAACTTGGCCGATACTGTCCCTCTTTTTTAAAACTCAGTCAATACTGTCCTTAATTTTATGTTGTTTTCAAATTTTTAATACCTTCAGAAGACAAGCGATCAGCAAAAGCGTAGGATTCAGAAGACTGAACATGCTCTTATAGTTGCCGAGGATTGTGATATATGTAACTACTGATACAAGTTTCGATGTGGTTCGGGATGCATTTGTCTCGTGTTTGTAGGAGGAGTGATGAGGTGTAGTAAATATGTATTCTATCACTTTAATCGCTGTCCTATCAATGGTTGTCAAGCTTGATGTGAATTTGATTAATGTCGATGGGTAACACGCAGGCGGCCGGGCGGGCGGCGCCTGGGCCCCAAAACCGGGGCCCCATATACTGATATACATATACTATGTAGTAGAGTATACGGTATACCGACGAAAATTCTTTGCTGTATACATATACTAGGTTCTTTGCGGGGCCCTGTATACCACATCCGTGGATCCGCCGACTTGCGACTTCTCATCTTCTCTGAAGTCTGATCGTGATTCGTCTAGGCGGCGCCGCCTCCCAACCATCACGACTGAATCTAATCCACGTACTGATCCCATCCATCCGCCGCGCGGGGTAGCCGTCTGCGATCTGCCGCGTCTCTCCGCGCTCGTCCCCGCCGTGGCGGCGCCAGCGAAGCATCCGTCTTAGTCCTTTGCATGCAATTGCAAGCGCATGTTCTGGAGTGCATCAATTTGCTGTGAGAAGCAGTGCGAACAGATACGAAATAGTACATAGGCGCATAAATTGGATTAGGTATGGTTATTTTTCTGTCATATGCTATTGCTGTTAGTAGAATGGTAAATGTGATGATTCTTTGGTTTTTTATACCTCAAGTCATATATCGATTACGTAGCTATCAGATTTATCCGAGATCTTCTTTCACTCTATCATCTTATTCGTGCGCGTGCATACCTTAAAACTGTATATTTCGTAGATTTGTTGCATTTCCCAGGGAATTAAAACTGGTAAACGAAAAGATGTTACAGGGGATATCATATCCTTTTCTGTTGTTGAAGCATTCAGTCTATTTCGTAGTAACTGGCTTCTTTACATATGTATTAAATTATGAAAGAAGGAACAATAATTATACATTCTGCAATAAGATATGTTCATCTTGTTATTCAATAGTACCAGTACGTACTGCACGCTGGTAGGGTTTTGACTTTTGACAATGATTTCTTCGATGGTAATTATAATGTGCATGCTAGTTACAAGGTTGAATGCTGTAAATATATATAGTCGCAACAATGCCATACGATGTTCACTTTGGAGCCGTGTTCAGAACTGTGATTGGATTATGTATTTGAAAAAGTTGTTCACCTGTTACACTTGTACGAAGAAATGAGGGGCCACATCTACATCACTTATTCACTTTGTCATTGCTTCTTGTAGTTTGCATATTAGAAATTTTTTAATCAATAATTAGTGCTTTGTAGTTACTAATTATACTATTGTTCTTTAAATTTTCAGTACCATGTCATCTAGAAAATATGCATCCTGCAGTGAAAAAAAAAGAGGAAACAAATAGATGAGTTGATAGAATCACAGAGGGGATCCATTGACAAATTTTTTAAAAGTAATACGAGCAGTTCAAGAAATCCTGATGAATTGGCGATAGTTGCTGTAGAGGAAGATGCTAATGTGAATCTAGAAGATGAGGGCCCTATAAATTCTTTGATATGAATTTTTCTTTAATACATAACGCATTTTAAGTGTTTGTTGGTAAAATTAGATATATATATAATTCATGCTATCTTTTTGGGATCAAAACTGGAGATTAAGTTATAATCAAGTCAGCCAAACAGGCATTTACTTACTACCGGTTGGAGCCTTTTCGTGAGTGATAAGAGGCTATTTGCTGGTCATTATGTCATCTTTGTTAGGTAAATTCATGCTTCCTTCCATCTTGTGAAAACATATCCTAGATCTTCTTTGAATTTCAAATTTTAGCAACCGATAATTGAAATAAAGAACAAAACCAGAGATATAAAAAGAAGAGTTTTTGTTTTGTTGTCATGCTATCTTTTTGGGATCAAAACTGGAGATTAAACTATTTTCCTTTAAAAGTTTCATTTGGTAGTGTCTATGACCTCACCATCTATCATTCATAATCTTATTTGTTCTCCCTGTGTACATATTCATGTGTCTTGAAGGATCTTCTACGAAGGATAGGATTACCTACGCATATGCGTAGAATTTTTTTTATTGTTGGATCGTAAGGGCCTTCTCATCCCAAGCTAGCCAATGAGGTGGTGGACTCCTCCACTTTTAAGTTAGGTCTCTTGCCCTTCCACAACTAATGTGGGACTATTCCAACAATCTCCTCCTTGACACATTGGCATCCCTCAGCCCTTCACCGCCCCTTCACCATACACCGACGGTCCCTCAGGGTCCCTTCACCGTACACCGACGGTCCTTTAGGGTCACAGTCCATCAAGCGTTCATACACTAGTGTCCATTGGGCCAGAGATGTTAAAACCAGGCTCTAATACCACTTGTAAGATCGTATGGCACAATCAGAGGGGGGTGAATGATTGTCTCTACTTTTTACCACCTAAAATCAAAACACAACATAGAGAAACAAAAGAAAAGCAATATGAATTACCGGATGACAATAACGACTGCAGACTGCTTGATTGTACGTGCTCGAAGAGCCACTGTAGTCTGACTACTCGTTACGACCGCTCGTTGCGAACACTCGCTCTAACCGCTCACTTACGACCGCTCGTCCCAAACGCTCGCTCCGATTGCTCGCTTACAACCGCTTTCTCCCGATTGCTCAGATTGATCGCCCGCTCGTTCCGACCGCTTGGCACGACAACGACACACGTAATCATAACCTCCTTCTGCCTGAAGTCCCCAGCCGTTCGACCACCAACCGAACGAGTACAAGCCGAAGACCACTCAGAGCACGTAAAACAGAGGAAAAGGGGCGATGCTCTGGAAGTCGCCGGAGATCTTTTTCTGGAAAGAATCTGATCTATTATTTTATCTTCAAGTTCTTGGCTACAAAGCGCCCTTACGACACCCCTAAAAACCTTCTCCACAAAGGCCCTAAAGCTTGTTACGCTAACCTACAGCTTCCCCAGCTTTTATACGTAAGCACACAAATCGTGTTCAACTCGAACATCTCAACCCATGTCCTTATCCACCTGGACACGAAATCTATCTCTTCCTCAAATTAAGAGACCTAAAACCCTTCCTAACATGGGTTTTAACCACCTCATACAAGTCATGTACTTCATCCACGACTTCGTACTTCATACGCGACGAAGCCTCCAGGATATCCCCTCCTGTATTTCCATCATGCGCCATCACCGCGTGCTCTCGCGTGAGTCTGATCACCTCGCGTGACATCCTAATGGCTTGGACCTCATATTACCCCGTCCTAGTCCCGGTCCTCCTTGCCATCGACCGTAACCGTCTCCACGCCTCCATGCATCATCCACATTTGATCTCCATGTACTCCAGCATGAGCTCGACCATCTCGCATGACATCCCAACCGCCTGGACCTCAGATTACCCCCCTCCTAGTGCTGGTCCTCCTCATCACCGACCATGGCTGCCTCTATGCCCACCTGCACATGCAAAAACCAAAGAAACCATCTCCTGATACAAGTTCTCCCCAACTTGACCAAAATCAACACATATTAGCAAAACACACCCTTGTCTATCCCCAGACAAGAACCAACCCATCTACGACCATGCCCTAGATTGTCCACGATCACACAGACTATTGCTAACGGAAACATACCCTTGACTACTCAATACGACTGCTAACTCAGAGTACTCGTAATCCACAAGTACTCGAAAAACATACCGACTATCGAGTACCGACTATTAAGTATTGATTAGAAATCACAGTCACAACACGTACTCGAAGCCTACGAGTACAGACAACATTCTAACACCTGACCACTCACCTTGATCATGAAATCACTTCTATTGAGTACCGAGTCCTTCGACTACGAGTACCTTAATCCTCAAGGACCCACCTGGTACTGCAGCAACGACCACCACACATCGACCAGTCAACCACTGGCCCAACATGAGTACTCAGTGTACTCGAAGATTATAAGAGTAAAGCACTCGTATCGACCATGAAGTCTAAGAGTACCGACCGTGAAGCCAACGGCAATCGATCGCTAAGCCTCCGACCACCGAAAATAGAACAACAGACTGTGAAGTCTACGAGTATCGACAAGACTGCCAAATCTACGACCATGAAAGTAATCCGCTAAACCTACGATCAACGACCGCAAAGCCCTTGACTATCAACCAGTAAAACCTTTGACTATCAAGAATGACCAGTAAAGTCTATGGCTTTATGGGCTTCTCCCACTTGCGGTGGGTCCCATCTATGCGCGGGATGTTCCCCATAGTTACTAACGAAGCCGGGCTTCTCAACTCCCCGCAACGTCTAGAACAGCTAGGCAAACTTCACCCTCCACTGGTGTCCCTTCAGGCCCCCTTGCCATAGCGTAACACTTCTATCCACTACCGGTGAGATGACTCCGGGGTTTCGATAAATTTACTTAGCCAAGTTGTATTTTACAGACTTGTGGTTGTACTGTTTTACACAGGAGGTCATGACAAGATTCGGTCCTTAGTGGTATCTGGCCGGTCTACCACTAACCCTCTTTGTGCATCCACTGCACCACACTCACACCCTCAAACCAATCCGCCCAGATATTTAAGCAAGTTGGAGATTTTTGGAGTATAAAATAATCATGTCCAAATATGTACCAGTCATTCCCACCATGACTGTCCAAACCAATTTCTCATGATTAAAAATGACAATGATGCTTGGGGCATTTCAGCGCCCCCTGAGTATCTATGCAGTACTAAGCATAGCATATAATTAGGGACTTATTTTTGAAATGTTACTATTATAATTTTGCTAGGGTGACAAGGTTCACACATTCAAATATTCCAAAGGAGGGGTAATATTATTCAAGGTAAACAATGGACATATAACTAGAATATTAAATTAAACATGTATTTGCATATAAAATAACAGCATGAATTTGATAGTTTAAAACAAAGTAATTTGCAGAAAATGTAGGTTCAACATGATCAAAGTATTGACTCGCCTGGCGCGGTTTATCGCGGTCTTGAACTCACGAAATGCTTTCTCTTGGACTTCTGATCTCTATCTTCACTTCGAGCTTAATATCGCTGGATCCACTGAATCTTCACGACTCCCAATTTCTAATTACGTGATAACGGCTGAATCCAAATAAAAGCAAATAACTCAAAAGATCCAAATAAATCCGAATAAACTCAATTTTTGTTTTATTATGAGTTAATGGGTGATTTGGGTGATTTGAGGCATGATTGGTAATAGAACTCTACGACTCGAACTTCTCTTACTTATTTTTTTATATTTATTAAGAAGGCTGCATTTACACGGGTCCCAACTTATTATATGCAACTACGTTCGATATTATTATTCATTTGAAACTAACATTAAGATTTAATTAAGGTCACTTGCATTTACTTTAACTAATATTAGGCTTAGCTTCACTTCTAATTTTAGTCTGAATCTAGTTATCTGGGCAAAGCTTGGTATACCAGGTTATATTTCTATACTTGCTATTTTAGGTAAACCTACTGCTAAAGCTTATTTAATGAAGGCATGATGAATATTGGGCATAGGTTTTACTTATAAACAATGGTAGCCTTTATTAAATTTGGACACCTAATCAAAAGAGATTTTCTTTGTTATTGCCCTTAATTAGTATTTAACTTTTTAATTCATTTAGGCAAATCACATTAATTATTCTTATGTGATAACTAGTCTAAATACTAGTGGCTTTATACCCAAATCATTTAATAATCCAAAAATGGTTCTCCTGCCTGCTTAGGGTATAGGAATAATGGTTGAGGTTTAAATCAAGCTATAGTCAATCCTATAATATTCACTGTCATACAATGGCTTAGGATTTATTTCTGTAAACCATCCTCATTTGCGAAGCCATCATTTCATATGAGCATACCCTATTCTAAACCTTTAATTGACAATTGAAGTTAAAATAAATAGTCATGGCATAATATTCACTAGCACATGATGATTACTCATGATTAAAATAGTTAAAAGGTTCATTTGTATCCTGATTAATTTTTGCACCCTTTTATTTATTTATTAATTACATCCTGTACTAATTATTATTTCTTTTAGGATTTTTCCTCAATTTCTCCTTTACTGTAGTTGTCGGCAAAATTTTAAAATCCATATCTAATTCTTGCGGTCATTTGTATCCTGATTAATTTTTGCACCCTTTTATTTATTTATTAATTACATCCTGTACTAATTATTATTTCTTTTAGGATTTTTTCCTCAATTTCTCCTTTACTGTAGTTGTCGGCAAAATTTTAAAATCCATATCTAATTCTTGCGGCCAAGGGGAGTCGAACTCGGGCCATCAGGGTGAAAGCGAGCGCTGCTAGCCAGCGGGGACATCAGTGTTACTTGGCAAGCAAGGGGTAGTACACCAAATATCGTTACCAGTGGGGACTGGCTGGAAACAGAGCAGGGCGGCGACGCTCGGATCCAACCTTGCCGGCGGCGGGCGGTGGCCGGCGTGGTCGCGGGACCCAGCAAAACAGGTTGCGCGGAGCATGAGGGAGCTAGGGGTAGCGGTGATTTGGCCGGAGCGGTGGCGGGGCGGACAGGCTACGGTGTGAGGCGGCCGGCGGTGGAGGTGGAAAGGGGGCGACGGCGCCGGAGGGGAGGAGGAGGGGATTCAGGCGCGCGTGAGCCGGAGAGGGGCATGGAGAGCTCACCGGAAGCAGCGGCGAGGCCGGAGAGGGGCCGAGGTGGGCCGGCGGCATGGGGCGGTGGCGGCTTGGGGTGGATCCCGGTGCCGGCGACGTGGAGGCGGGGAAAGGTCCGGCCGACAGCGGGAGGAGCTAGGCGACGCCCCGAGGAAGCTCCTGCTCTGACGAATCGGCTTGGGATGGCTCCGAGCGGCGGATTCCCCGCCGGCCGGAGTTGGAAGAGGAGGGTACACCGGCGGCGTTAGGGACCCTAAGACCGCAATTCCTTTGGGTGGGGAGTAACGCAGGCCAAGAGGGTTCAAATGGGGGTCTCGGGCTTCTTATAGCCGAATGGATGGAGGCACAGCTGGCGAGAACCGGGCGGCGGACCGGGCGGTGGCGGCGGACCATCGGGCACAACCCGGCGCGGGGCTCGGCGCAAGAAAGGACTGGGCGAGCGGCGCGTGCAGAGCAGAGGAGGCAGCGCGGCAAAGATTTGGGAGGGATTCGGCGCAGCAGAGAGAGAGAGAATAGGGGCGAGGGCGCTCAGCCACTGAAGGGAGAAGGAGGAGGAGAAAAAGAAAGAAGGTGGCAGGCGCGCTGCGCTTGGGGAGCCGCTGGGCAGAGAGAGAGATGGGAAGTAGGGGGAAAAGAAAAGGAGAGAGGAAAATGAGGGGGCCCACATGGGAGTGAGAGAGAAAAAGAGAAAATGAAGGGCTCAAGCCAAGATTTGAAACTTAGAATTTATTTAAAATTTTAACTTACATTGGATTTATTGATTTTGAGTTTTGAGTGATTTTCCAAATTTGAATTCTCAGTTTATTTATTTAAATGCGAGCTTTTAATACTTGTTTTGGTCAATTTGATTGAAGGTAGATTTTGCTTTAATTTGATCTCTGGATTTGGGTGCAACTTGGAATTAGTTTAAAATTTGCAATCCATGGTATTACATTATCCCCATTATTTAATATTTAAGTTTTAAATTTTGTGTGTATATCCCTGAATTTCCCATTTTTTTTAATATCTCTATTGTTTTTGCTTGGCTATTATTTCTTAGTATATTACTTTGTATGACACGAAACTCGAGACATTTCAAATAAATGTGCAAAAAGGAATTTTGAACACCAGCAAATCGCATGAAATATTTTAAAAATTATATATTTTTGAACATCCAAATTTTGGGATGTTACAGTCTATTAATTTCAGAATTTAAGCTTTCAACAACAAAATCATGATTTTTAAGTTTCTTTTTATACTTTTTGAGCTCCTCTGTCAATCTAAGCACAACACGAGATAAATTAGTGTAAGAAGGTTTTACCTCATCAAGATCACTTTAAAAATCATCATCGTTGAGCTCCTCACTGTTGGCTATGAAACATATCCCTGTGAAGTCCACCTCATTTGCATTCTTACCTTTGTCCTCATCGTCGCTCGTAGAATCAACACTACTCAAATTAATCTCCTCAAGTAGTAAAAGTACTTTGTTGACCACTCTACGATAGTTGCACTTCTTACTTGGGTCAATCTTTAATTTAGTGCGACAAGTTGGATCCTTGTCATCCTTAATCTTCTTACTCCTTAGTTTGGGACAATTCATCTTAATGTGGCCTATCTCGCCACACTCATAGTATCTGATCGGACCTGACACGCCACCTTGCTTCCTCATCCTCACATTGTTGAGTATCTTATATGCTTGTAAGGAGATCAACACCAAGTCCTCTTTAGGGAGCTGCTCGAACTATTTCTTTGAAAAAGAAGATAAAGTAGACAAAGAAACACAAGACAAAGCACTCGTCAAAGCAGCCTATACGTGGTTAGTCACAAGTGCTAAAGATGAAGATTTATCAATCTCAGATGGTAAAGCTTCCATCTCATAGGTTTTCAATCTAGAATAAAAATCATCCATGGTTAAAGTGTCTAAATCGATAGTTTGATTAATAGTTATGATAACCATCAACCACTCAGAACCTAAAGATCTCAAAATTTTAGTTGCATTATCTTCATCAGCAGGAATAACAAAAACATCGCGCAAATCACTCAATATTCTCTCAAAACGAGAAACGAGATCATCAATGAATTCATCAAGCTTCATAACAAAATTAGAATATTCTTTTTGATAGAGATTTTTATGCACTTTCTTAATTTTAGTGGTTCTTTCATGATAATCGCAAAGAGTTTTCCAAAATAAGTGGGCGGCAGAATTAATATGAGCTACACGATCAAACTGTTTGCGAGAAATCCCTTGAAATAGCAAGTTACGAGCTTAAGCATTTAAATGAACATCTGCTTTATTTAAATTAGTAATAGTAGTAGGAACCTCATATGGTGTAGAAACGTTATTCTAAATATCACTACCTTGAGCCTCAATGTAAGTTTGCATATGACATTTCCAAAAAGCAAAATTAGTACCATCTAGCATAGAGGGACGGTTCACATACATCTTTGACGCCATAGCAACCCGCTCTAATACCACTTGTTGGATCGTAAGGGTCTTCTCACCCCAAAACCTAGCCAATGAGGTGAGAGACTCCCCCACTTTTAGGTTAGATCCATTGCCCTTCCACAACTAATGTAGGACTATTGCAACATTTATGCTATTTAAAAATTTAAGCTTAAACTATTTTTCGACGACAGATTTATAGTGAAAATTTCTAGTCTTATGCACAATCAACTCATAGATGTAGGGGAGGTTTTATATAAAAAATGGATGTAGGGAAACTCATATTAGTTTGTTTGAGAGTTTAGAATTTGTGTTATCAATTATTTAAGATCTATTGCAATGCACATGCACTTAACCAGTAAATAATAATATTTAAGTCTTTCCGTAATTAATCGTTGTTGAAAATAATGCGGAATGAGCATGATTGCAGATTTAATTCCAGCTAAATAAAGGATAAAACCAAGACAATTCCAGTAGAATATAAATGAGATAAATTGCATATAATTATGTAATTCCATCTTGCCATTTATACACATGTAAATATTCAATGAATATAAACACAAAACTGTTGAAAACAACATGTAAAGCAGTCCTTTAAGCAGAAAAGCAATTAAATCTAGCATAAAACAAAATAATTGCTTTACGATTGCTCTCAGAACAGAGTTGCACAAGATTTTAGATCTTGACCTTCTCATGCTAATGTCGATATTCTTCACAGAATTGATCTAATAACTAGAGATTAAGATTCGAGCTCCAGATTATGTTTCCTATACCACAAATTTGCACATATAGAGGATAAAAAAATCTGAAATTTTCGGTTAAATGTTCACAGCAATGAGATAACATGTAGTAATCAGACAATGATCCAAAAGATCAGAATTCAATCACAAGATGAACAAGAAAATGAAATGATCCATTCTGAACAAAACTGGACAAAGGTGATTACTACACAATAGATAACATCAATTGCATGTAAACAAATCTCCTCAACCGAAAATAAATTTAACTACTGAACAGAAAGAAGAAGCTAACTCAAATGAGCTCAAATCCAATCCAGTTATCTAGATCAAACTCAGTACTCGACATATTCTTCACAGAGCACAAGTTCTGAGCCCACAAGCAGACATAGCATCTCCAAATATTTGAACTTTAAAACAGAAACTAAAGAACAAGTACAGCTGCTGCTATTTGAAGAAGAATCAAAAACTCACGGTGCAGACGGCACTCAAAGCTGTCCAGAAAAATACCAAGCCGGTGAAGAACACGAATAACAGGGCAAGGCACACTCGAAAGTGCTATCCCAGAAAACCTACCACCCCACTTTGCCAATGCAGAAGAAGAGTGTGGTTGATGGAGATACAGAGCCCTTTCCAACCTCAGGAAACCGACGTCGGAGCCGAGGGTCAGGGTGGTTCTGCACATGATCAAACAAAATGCACCAGCTGAGTGCACGCAAGGCTATAGGGAACCGTCACTTCCTTCGTCATCTTCTCGGATCAACCTTCAACCTTCGGATTTTCCCTCACACCACAAAAGGCGCACGGAAACTGGAAGCAAAGGCTTCAATTGGAGATGGCGCCGAAGCCCCAAACATCCGCACAACCCGAAGAACAGAGAGGAGAAGACCCAAGAAAAGCAGATCGGAAGCGAGCAAGAGATCGGAAGACATGCCGCACGGAGGAAGAAGACAGGCTTAAGAAGAGGAGGCGGGAGGTCGCGGAGAGGTGACGCGAGCAGCCGGCTCCGAGGAACCCGAGCCAGCCCGCGCCTCCGTCGCTGCCACGCAGTCGCCGTCTCCCCCACGCGCCGCCGAAATCGCCCGGTCGGTGCGCCAGATCTGGCGAAGCCGAACCGCCCGCATGGGGCAACGCACGCGCACGTGCACGGGTCCCCCTTATCTCCTCGCGTGGCTCACCGGCAGGTGGGCCCCGCCTGCATCTCTTTTTTTCTTTTCTCAATTGGGAAATTACCGAAATACCCTCGCAGTGACCAACAATCGTGATGTGGTTGATATTTTATCTATGTTTTTATGTGTCTATTAGCGTGATTCTGAACTAATATAAAATATATAGAGAGTCCGAATTTACTTATTTGAGTCTTAGTGCGGAGGCGGTCGCGAGTGAAGCTGACAGAACTAGGAAACCGGGAAGGCCTCCGCACACGCCGAGGAACCGAACCAAAACATGAGACCCCAGACTCTGCTTCTCACTTGACTCCTCTGGTGGTGTGTGGCAGGAACGTGAAACGGAGTGTGTGTACGTGTCCCACGTCATGTGTCTGCACTCATGGCAAAAGAACTTTTGAAGGCAAATACATGAACACTGCATAGTTGTGGATCCACGATAAAAAATTGTACATCTGCACTTTCTTTCTCTGACAAATAGGACTTCGTGACCCTCACCAATGGATCAATTATTTACGGAACATGAGCTTCTGAAAGAAATCAAATCATAAACCCCTTAAGCAGCACGTCCTCAACAAACCTGTCAATGTTAACGCAGGATGAGCCCCCTTCTCTAGTAGCACCCTCAGCGAGCCTCTTCCACTCCAACGTCCTCTGCCTCGCCTCCGCCCCTTTCTTCCCGACCATCATCTCCCTCACTAGCGCCTCTATATCATCGCTTCCCGCCTCCGGCGGCAGCTCGGTGCCGTTGCCCCACGACATGCACACCTGCCGGCAGTTGGTCGTCTGCTCGGATAGCATCGGCCACCCGAGCACGGGCACGCCGGCGACCACGGACTCTAGGATCGAGTTCCACCCGCAGTGCGTCACGAACAGCCCCACCGCGGGGTGCGCCAGCACCTCCTCCTGTGCGCACCACGGGACGATGAGCCCGTCCGCTCCGGCCTCGACGTCAGCGGCCATGTCGGGCCGCAGGACCCACAGGTACGGGGAGCCGCACCTCGCCAGGCCGGACGCGAACTCCCGCGTGTGCTCAGCTCTGATGGCGGCGTGGCTGCCGAAGCTCACGTACACGACGGAGCGCGAATCCTTGCCGTCCAGCCACGCCATGCACTTCGTGTCCTCCTGCAAGAGGCTGGCCGCGTCCGTCGAGCCGGGGAAATCGCCGGTCTCCGGGAGGGACGCTGTGATGCTCGAGAGTGGGCCGACGGTGTAGATGGGCGGGAGGAAGGCGGCCAGCGCGTCGACAACGTCCTTCTCCATGTCGTAGAAGGTGTTGAGGATGATGGCCCTTGAGGCGGCCATGATGCGCATCTGGTCGACGTGGATGCGGAGCAGCTCATCGTCGGCGTCCGCCGTGTGGCAGAACGTCGGCATGTCCTTGAGCCGCATGCCCTTCATCCCGGGCACCCAGTCGAGCGGGGTGTCAAGGGAGCCATCGGTTTTGTAGTCATTTCCTACAAATGACGAGAGGATTAGTAAGGGCCTGTTTGAATCTGACTTTTGGAAATTGGATGGGATCAAATAGACTAGTTTTTAGGGCAGTTTTTAAAATCTACCTACCCAGATTCTTAAAAACCAAGAAGCTATTGATACCCAGCTTTTACCAGTTTTTTTGCACAAATACCCATTTACCCTTATTAAAGACCACACGCAGACGCTTCCAATCATAAATGTAAGGGTATAATAGTCTATTAGCACCAATCATAAATGAAATCAGCTTTTAAAAACTAAGGGCATGTACAATGGAGAGACATGAGTCCGTCTATAAGATGCTAAAATATGATATAGAGACAGTGAAAAGACGGTTCATACAATGGAGTATTTATTTTAGTGTCTTTAAGTAATTTAATATTTTGCATGTGGTTAAGATGAACTTGGAGTCTCCAACTCATACAACGTCTTCTTTGTCTGTCTTTAAGCCTCGACTTCAGCGTAGAGACGAGCTGCTCACCGTCTCTTCGTGAAGAGACGCGGAGGCCGTCTCTTGACCATGCAAGTGGTATTTTGCAAAAAGTATTAAGATGGAGACGGCTTGAAGAGACCCATTGTACATGCCCTAAGGGATCCAAACACCCCATCAGTTTTTGCTTAGAAATCAGTTTTTAAAAACTAGAAGTAATAGTTAATTTTTAAGAATCTGAAACTGATCCAAGATCTAAGCAAAATCGGAGAATTTGCTCGACTACTCGTCGGTTTGCAAAATGAGACGCTCTAAATGTGTGTGGTGGAACTGTGGACGGGAATCTCGCTTTTCCAATCCCAGCTGTGGAACTTTCTTTTTTTTCTTTTCTTTGTTTTTTTGGCTAATTCTCTGGATTCTTAATTGCCGGGGCCCGCTGTGGAATTGATGATCCAACACACTAGCCTCGAGCGCGTATACTAAGTACAACTTTGACCATAAGTATACATTGAAATATTTATATTTGTCAGGGTTTTGTTAAACATCATTCGTATATTTTCTTTCTAACTATTATCCAAATTTAGGGCTGTTGGATTAGAGATCTAATGACCATGAATTCTTCTTCCTCCCCCTTGAAAAAATCTCCCCCCTTCAAAAACAAGGGCCGCTTGATCTATAATCCAACGGTCACAAATTTGGATGATAGTTAGCAAGAAAACATCCAGTTGATGTCTAAACACTCCCATTTGTCATACCAAAATACTCCTCGAGTCATAAATATATTCGTTTTGGGACATATGCAGTTAAAATTTTAATTTTTTGGCTGTTAATATCTTTTAAAATATTTATATTGGATAAATAAAATTCAAATTGGTGGATCTGTTTCGAAAAGTCCTTTTATAATATTGTAATTTTATTGAGTTTTATAAATATATTAGAAAAAATTAGTAGTCAAATTCACGTTTTAAGGACTACATCGATATCCAAAATGACATATATTCCTAACACGAAGGAGTAATATTAATAGATTTCTTGTTAAAAGTATATTGAAATTATTATATTTCAACAATTTTTATTAATATGTAATTCATAAAAAAGTTAAAGGTCTATATTAAACAAACTGTGTCAATGTCCAAAAAAAATGTAATAGAAAATGAATGTGCTATTGTCCAAAAGGCGAGTAAAGAAAATGAAAGGAGTAATCAACACACTAGTTGGGGAGTACACAATAAACCCTGTAACCTAACCTAACGATGTTTTGCTTGGAACAGGAGGAGACACTGTTATAGCCACTATACCACAACCAATCTGTAGCGTCAGATAACGGTCGCTAAAACGTAATATTAACGTCCAACCATCGGTCGCTATAAATTTGTAACAAATCATCGGTCGCTATTTTTACATATATCGACGGAACATCGGTCGCTACATATATTTAGCCGTTTACGTCAAACAATCGGTCGCTAAAAACAAATGCTAGAGTCAAACGATTGGTCGCTATAGCCCATTTTCATTTTTGGCGCGCTCTGCCCAGCCCACTCGCAAGCTTTGAAATTAGTGCGCCCACTATCGATGTCACCCAAAATCCTAGAAATTTTGAGGGCTAATCTGCAAAATGGAAATCCTCATCTCTTTCAATAGCCGGCCGCCGAGAAAGAACTCGGGCGCCACTTCTTCTGTCCTGTCTCCCTTTGCTCTCTCCTCCCCCTTCCTCTTCTCGCGCGCGAGGTCGGCCAGATCGCCGGCGGCCAGCCACCTCTCCTCCTCCACCGCGCCTCCCCTCTGCGCCCCCTCTATTCCTCTACCGCGCCACCCTACTCCGCCTCCTCTCTACTGCTCCACCTCGGCCCCGCCGCCTTGCTATTCCCTCTGCACCTCCCTACTCCGCAACGCCTTCAGCGCCCCCTCTACTCTATCTCTTCCACCTCCGGCATCCCTTCTCCACCCGAGCGCCGCCACCCCACAACACCTTTCTCCGGCCGCCGCTCCAGATCCCCTCTCCGGCCACCTCGTCGCCATCTACCACCTTCAGCCGCTCCCCTTCTCCGCCTTCCTCCACCGCCTCTCATCCGTGCGCCGCCCGCCGACCGCACCTTCTCCGCCACCTCTGCGCTCCCTTCACCACCTCCGGCCGAATTACAGCGACTTATACATCACTTATCCTATCGGTCGCTATAAACTTATAGCGACGCCACTTACAGCGACTTATACATCAGTCGCTATAAATTTATAGCGACCAATCATCAGTCGCTATAACGGCTTATAGCGACCGATTTGGAGTCGCTACAGATTGACTGTGGTATAGTGAGCAGACACAATTGTCGATATGCAAATCCTATTGCAGAAATAAATCAAGATTAAGAAAGCAATTTAAGCCATACCTTTAAGCGGCACAAGTCCCCTCTTTATGAGCTCCTCGAACTGGAAGTGTCCCATCAGCCCGGACGCCGACGCCGTGAAGAACTGCACGTCAGGCACACCGGCCTCCCGCGCCGCCACTGCCGCGAACGACATCGGCGCGTCCGCAACCACGCAGCTCACTGGCGGCACGCCAGGCTTGTCGGCCAGCGAGCGCAGCAGCTCCCTGAAAGGCCCGAGGCAGTTCCTGTCCAGCGCGGCGAGGTGCTCCTCCAGCGTCCGCGGCGGCGCCTCCATCGACAGGCCGTCCGGGATGACCTTGACGCCGAACACCGGCGCCGCGGCCGCGTCGGCGCCCTTGGCCCGCAGGAGGCGGCGGTGGTGCAGCTCGGTGCGGACGAGCGTGACGTGGAAGCCGCGGGAGCGGAGGACGCGCGCGAGCTGCATGTGAGGCGCGACGTGACCGTGCGCCGGAAACGGCACGAACACTACGTGAGGCTTCTGCACCGAACCCATAAGCTACGACTCGGGAACTTGCGTCGTTTGCGCTGCCTACGCTCCGAAGAAAATGAGGCGCGCAGGCTCTTCCTTGTTGCTTTTGGTACTTAGCAACGCGCGGTCGCCAATATAAAGGGCTCCGGGGATGAGGATGCGTTTATTGCAGGCTGTTCCGCGTGGCAATAAGTCCTGAGACCTCCTCACCTTCTAGAATCATGCTTAGATCCCATTTAAATCATAAATATTAGGAAACCTAGGCCTGTGCCGGCAGACCTGTCATGGTGGGCACCTCACTGGAGACTATAAATAGGGAGCCGTACCGGTATATTTTGTACAGATGCAATCATAAATTAATAAAGAAAGGTCAGGAGTTATCTCTACCTCTCTCTGTGTGTTCAATCTATTATTCTGTCTTTTGTGATTGATTCGATTTGTTCTAGCAGCGGAATCGATCAGACTGGTCACCAACGACGGTTCCTCAACACGACTTTGCTCCGGTGAATCAAAGGTAATCATCGAAGCTCTAATAGATTGAATTATCTAGATCGTTGTAAATTTGCAATTTTCGTGTTCTAGATTGATTTTCTACGGTGCAAATCCGCCCTAATCTACCGCGGGCAGACTTGAAATCGCCGGCATAATGTCGATCGGTAGATTGAATCATAGGGTAGATGTTGATTACACTGTAGATCAGTAAAAAAAAGTATGAAAAAAGGGAGAATAAAGCGCACGGGTGGCCCTGCATGGGCACCGCATGTGAAGACGGCGCCGCCGGCCGCGGCAAGATCCGGCTGAAGTGTCGCCCGTCAGAGCCGCCGCCCGTGCCCGCGCGGGCCGCCACCGCCGCTTCGGCTTTGGGCCATGCCGCCGCACGGCCACCCGGCTTGGCTGGCCACCGCTCTGAGGCACGGTCGCCCGACTTGCAGCCGCATGACCGGCCGTCTCGCATAGCGTCGCGCAGCCCCGGCGCCTCGGTCTAGCCGCCGCACGCGCGCTACTCGAGGCACCTCGGCCTTGCTGCCGCAACGTGTGCACCGCCTCGGGCGTCGGTGAAACCACGCCACCGCCTCGGTTTCGCGCGCGCACGGCCGATCCTTCGGCTCCCACGCTCGAAGCGCTGCTGCCGCGGCGCGCTAAAGCCACCACCCGACTCCGGGGCTGCTGGCCGGCGCCGCGCGCTGGCAGCGCCGGACCACCAGGCCGCCTCGCTGCCAGCGCCGCAGCCGTACGCCACCTCGCCCGGCCGAGCCGCCTCGCGTCGTCCGACCGGCTCCCAATAGAAGCCTTGTCGCCCTTGGTAATGGGGTAGGGAAACCCTACCCCACTGCTTTTGTGCAGGTCGAACGGGCCAAACAGGCCAGGGAGGCAAACGGGTCGGATGGAAAAGAGAAAAAAAGAAAGGAAAAAGGGGAACTGGGATGGTGTCGGTCAAATTGCAGAAAAGCCCTCTTCTTTCCCGGAAATTGCCGATGAGCCCTTAACTTTTGCATATTGGTCCAGATTTTTGCAGAGAGGCCTCGGTAATTCCAAAAATTACGAATAGGTCCTCAGATTTACAAACGGATCCTGAATGTTGCAAAAAAAACCCCTCAGAAAATCAGGAAATTACGCCAATTTTTCTCTGAACTAAAAAATTTGCGTAGAAACCCTTGGGAATTGCAGAATTTGCTGAAAATTCATATTGTATCATAAAAGGGCCTTGGGAATCCGAATTTTGAATTATTTTTAGCATGTGAAGATTATTTATTTATGCCATTATTATTTTCTGTATTTTTTTAATTATTTACTGTTTTGGTTAATTGTAATTGTGTAAATTGCTTTTAATCACTGAAATTAGCAGTAAAATTTATAGAAAATGCATAGAAAATTATGAAACATTGCGAGAAACTTTTATACCATTTATTTACCCTTAGTAAATTATTCCATGCATATTTACCAGTAGTAAACTTATTTATTCCGTTCATACACATGTAGATGACTGGCATCACGAACCAGGAGTTCGAGGAGCTAGCCCAGCATGGCCAAAACTATCTGACGTGGGCATCCGATGTCGAGATAGTGCTTGGAGCTAAGAAGCTCCGCGCGGCTATCGAGATTGGCGGACTGCATGACACCCAACCCACGCCTGAGGAGAATGATCAGGCACTTCATTTTCTCAGGCACCACCTTTGCCTCACTCTCAAGAATGAGTACATGGCGGAGAATAGCACGTTAGCACTCTGGACCGCACTCAAAAAGCGGTTTGAGAGGCTAAAGTACACCATTCTTCCTCACGTAGAGCAAGAGTGGATCAGACTGAGGTTTGCCGACTTTAAGACGGTCGGGGAGTGCAATTCTGCCTTGCACAGGATTTGTACCAATCTTCAACTCTGTGGCAAGCATATCACAGATGAGTACAAGATTGAGAAGGCTCTATCCACCTTTCACCACAATGTTGTTCAATCCGCCCGCAACTATCGTCAAGACGGCTACAAGGAGTATGCCGAATTGATTGATATGATGCAGGTTGCGGATGCCCAGGACGAACTTTTCCGCAAGAATTACGTCACTCAGCCACCGGGGAGCTCCGCTGGCCGCGAGGCCAACGCTGGGAGCTACAAGGTGCGAAAGCCCTTGATGAAAAGAAGGGGGAAGAAGGGTAAGGCCGTTGCCCAGAAAGGCAAGTCAGATGCTCTAAGTGACAAAAACGCTAAGAAGAGTGGCAAGACCTATGGCCAGCAGAACCAAGGTTGCTACAAGTGTGGCAAGTGGGGGCATTGGTCACGGATATGCAAAGAACCGCAGCATGTCATTGATGCCCACCAAGCCCAGAAGAAGGATGGCAAAGGGCAACCTGAAGCCCACTTTGCAGCGGTTGAGGGGGAGCATCCTAAGCAGCTGCCTGAGTTGATGGAGGTTGAGGCCATTCCAGCAGCAGCACCCCCTTACGACCTAGAGGCAGCCACCGCCATGATTTCTCTCAAAGAGAAGATCACTCCTGAGAAGATAGCCGAAGAAGTCTCTGATTTTCTAATTGATTCAATCTGATGCACAGAATGCATTAGACTTTAATTGTCATTTATTTTGTGTTAAAAGGACAAGTTAGAACTTGCATGGATGGTACTTTAGCATTTGTTTTTCTCGTGATGGTAGGATGATTTTTATATAATTCATTCATTTATTCAGTGTATGATGGCATGATATGTTCTGATATTGGAGTATTTTACTTATGTGTTGAATGCCTTCTAATACATGTTAATAAAATAACTTATATTAGAACGCGTGTGGTGCCCTATGGAGGAAGTGTGCCTTGCTGACAGCGGCACAACGAATACCATCCTAAGATAGACTAAGTATTTTCAGTCGATTCGTAAGAGCACTAGCAACCTTACGACAATCGCCGAAAGCGATGCATATATAATTGGTTCAGGAAGAGCCACAATTATACTTCCAATGGGCACAACTTTGGTCATTGAAGAAGCCTTATTGTACCCAGAATCGACTAGAACTCTCCTAAGTTTTAAGGATATTCGCGCCAATGGTTTGCACGTTGAGACTGAAGAAGAGTACGGTAAGGAATACCTGCTCATTACGAAGCACGAAGAGAATGGCAAAAGGGTATTAGAAAAACTTCCTTCACTAGAAACTGGGCTATGTTATACCAACATCAAGGCACATGCAGCCTACACTGTCCTGAAGACAATATTTAGAAGTTCTGAACTATTCTGTCTCTAGCATGACAGACTAGGCCACTCAGGTCTTAGGATGATGAGAAATGTAATCAATAATTTCCAAGGGCATAATATTAATGTGAAGAATTTCCCGAATCATGAAGATTTTGTGTCCCCTGCATGTGCCACCGGAAAATTAATTACTAGACCCTCCACTTTGAAAGTGAAGGATGAAGTCCCTGCATTGCTGGAACGCATCCAGGGAGATATTTGCGGTCCCATTCAGCCTATTTCAGGGCCATTTAAGTATTTCATGGTGCTAATTGATGCTTCCTCGAAGTGGTCATATGTGGGTTTATTATCCACAAGAAACCATGCTTTCGCAAAGTTGATCTCGCAGATCATTTGCATCAGAAATGTGTTCCCTGATCATCACATCAAGTCCATCAGAATGGACAACGCTGGAGAATTTACTTCAAAGGCATTTGATGATTATTGCATGGCGATGGGGATTGCAGTTGAGCATGATTTGGCAAAGACTTTAATCAAGAGAATTAAATTTATTGCCCAACCCCTTTTGCAGAATTGTAATTTGCCAGCTACATGTTGGGGACACGCAGTCCTACATACAGCGAATCTTATCAACTTTAGACCATCGACCTACAACATCCATTCACCTATGCAACTAGCGTGAGGGTCACCACCAAAAATTTCTCATCTCAGGAGGTTTGGAAGTAAGGTTTATGTATCTATACCCCCTCTGCAGCGTGCTGCAATGGGCCCTCTCCATAAGACTGGGATATACGTTGGTTATGAGACTACATCCATAATCAAGTATTTGGAACCCATGTCGGGAGATTTTCATACCGCTCGCTTCACTGATTGCATTTTTGATGAGGATAATTTCCCAACATTAGGGGGAGAAAATCAACCCCTTGATGAAAATATCGGGAAATTACGTGGGAAGCCACGGGAATTCATGCACATGACCTGCGCACTAGTGAAATAGAGAAAGAGGTCCAAAAGATCACTGACTTGCAAGCATTAGCAAACCAACGGCCTGATCACTTTAGTGATTTGAAGAGCTTGACAAAGTCGCATATGCCTGCACGCAATGCACCGGAGATGGTTGAAATACCAAAGAAAGCAGAAGGTATTCCTAATCCCGTCCAAAGGCCTCAGAATAAAAGGATGAGAACTCCGGCTCCTCGAATCCCAAGTAACCGGGGACGCCCGACGAAAAAGGATAAGAAAGACTTATCATAGCCGATCACTGAAGTCCCCTAGAACGAGAAGGGGAGCCAGTTGAGACTTGGCACAAGTATGATACCTTCAGAAAAGGGCATATCGGATCTGAATATCCCCATGGAAGAAGAAGTCGACATGGATGTGTGCGCACACATCGGAGCCAAAAAAGTAAAGGGACTTGCCACCGCAATTGGAAGAAGCGATGTGCAAGGAGAAGCTCCAGAAGAAGCATTCGCTCTAGAAGAAGCAGCTCATGAAGAAATAGCTATAAATTATGTGCACACGGGAGAGTCCATGAACAAGACAACATCTAATATCGATATGTACTTCACAAATAAAATTGCCACAATCATCGATCTCGATCCCGAGCCTGCATCGCTCGCTGAATGTAAGAAAAGATTAGATTGAGAATATTGAAAGAAGGCAATAGAAACTGAATTGCAATCTTTGAACAAAAGAGAGGTGTTTGGGCCCATATGCCGCACATTTCCCCATGTGCACCCTGTAGGGCATAAATGGGTATTTGTTCGAAAGAGAAATAAAAGAAATGAAGTAGTGAGATACAAAGTAAGACTGGTAGCATAAGGTTTCACTTAACGTCCTGGAGTTGATTATGAAGAAACCTACTCCCCAATCATGAGTGGAATTACCTTTAGATATTTGATCTCAATGGCAGTGAACTTGAATTTAGAAACGAAATTGACAGATGTGGTAACTGCATACCTTTATGAAAACTTGGATTCGGAGACTTATATGAAAGTCCCTGAAGGAATCCCTCTCCCGAACTAAGACAGAGACAATAGAAATCTGTACAGTGTGAAACTCAGAAAGTCACTGTATGGACTTAAGCAATCTGGAAGAATATGGTATAATCGCTTAAGCGAATTTTCTCTGCAAGAAAGGCTACACGAACAATGAAGATTGTCCATGTGTGTTTATACGACGATCCCAAAATGGATTCTATATAATCTCAGTATATGTAGATGATCTAAACATCATCGAGACAATCAGTATATGTAGATGATCTAAACATCATCGGGACAATGGAAGATATAAAAGAAGTAAGCTCCTACTTGGAGTCAGAATTTGAAATGAAAGATTTGGGTAAGACCAAATTCTGCTTAGGCCTGCAGCTTAAGCATGTCCCTGAAAGAATCTTGGTACATCAGTCAGCCTACACCTAGAAGGTATTAGAAATGTTTGGCTTTGAGAAGGCATACGCATCGAAAGTACTGATGATCGAGAGATCTTTACAGCAAGAAAAAGATCATTTCTGACCTAGGAAAGAGGGGGAGGAAGTCCTAGGACCAGAATTCGCATACTTGAGTGCAGTGGGAGCACTCATGTATTTAGCAAACTGCACTAGATCGGACATTGCATTTGCTGTGAACCTATTAGTAAGGTACAGTGCAGAACCTATCAAAAGGCATTGGCAGGTCATAAAAGACATCTTCCGATACCTCCAAGGAAGCAAGGACCTTGGATTGTTCTACAGAAAGAATCAAGATCTGAACTTGATTGGCTATGCAGATGTTGGGTACCTGTCTGACCCGTATACCGCAAGGTCACAAACAAGCTATGTATTCCTGTGTGGTGTAACTACAATTTCCTAGAAATCATCTAAGCAAAGTATCGTAACTACTTCGACGAACCACTCAGAAATCACGAGAATGCACTTGGCTTCGCCGAATGATTCACCACATCCAGCAGTCATGTGGGATGAACATTGCGAACCCCCACAATTATCTATGAAGATAATGCCGCTTGCGTTGCACAGGTGAAAACGGGCTATGTGAAGAGTCATCTCACAAAGCATATCAACCCCAAGTTCTTCTATGCTCATGAATTGCAAAAGATGGACGAGATCAAAGTATTGCATACTAGGTCATGTGAAAATCTGGCAAATTTATTCACTAAGTCACTCCCTACATCTAGCTTTGAAAGATGTGTACGAGGAATTGGAATGATAAGACTTAGAGAAGTGCAGAATTCAGGGCGAGAATTCTCTCAAACCCATTAGTAAATCTTGATCATGAAGATTAAGTACCAAAAGGAATAAAGTCCTGAAGACTGAATGAAATTGGGTGAATTGTACTCTTTTTCCCTTGACGAGTTTTCTTGAATTTTCTAGACCAAGGTTTTTAATGAGGCAATTCATGCATCGCAGCATAACATATATCATGTACTCTTTCTCCAAATTTTTCCCACTGGGTTTTTATGGAGTTTTAATGAGGCATGAGCGTGTCGGATGAGTGCTCAAGGGGGAGTGTTAGGAAACCTGGGCCTGGGCCGGCAGACCTGGCCCATGGTGGACATCTCACCGAAAACTATAAATAGGGAGTCGTACCGGCATATTTTGTACAGATGCAATCAGAAATTAATAAAGAAAGGCTAGGAGTTCTCTCTACCTCTCTCTCTGTGTGTTTAATCTATTATTCTATCTTCTGTGATTGATTCGATTTGTTCTAGCAGAGGAATCGATCGGACTGGTCGCCAGCGACGGTTCCTCAACAATAACATGTGGTAATGCAAAAACGTGGTTGATTTATTCTGCCACATGTCATGAGATTGAAAGGATCTAATATAAGTCTAAAGGTCATGAAGTCTCATTGAATTTTCTTCCGTTCCATGTTGTATACTAAGGCAAGCGTCCGGTCGATACGCCATATCCACAACTTATTAGCATTTATACATGGATTCCTTCTTTACAATGACAAAAATTACACAAACAATATCTATTGGAGAACTAGATATTCGCACAGAGCTCTTAGGAAATAGAGAAGTCCCTCATTTATTGGAGAAAAACAAAAAAATATTCACACCGTTTTATTTTGCTTTGCTGTGCCCAAATTATAATAGTGCAAATAAAACAGAGAGTTATTACAATTGTATAAAAAATAGGTACATGTTCAATCATAAGCATTAGAATTTTACAACAAATATAACTTTATTTTCAAACACAAAGATTTGTATTTATTACCTTAGCTACACAATTGTGTGTGAAATTCGGCTAATTACTAAGTCATCACTCCTTCCTACAAACTAAGCGTAAGCTCGGTGGTTGGTTCAATTGTTACGAACCCACCAGTCCAAAGTTAGATCAGCCAGGCAAGAAGAATACACGCACATGTGGGTGCATTATGCAATTAAAACATATGCATGTGCTCAATGAGGTACAGGCCTCAAGCTGGATGTGTGCTAGTGGATGCACTACATATGCATAAGTTAGGGTGTATATGTGAAGTGTGTGCGAGTGTGTGCATCATCTTTGCACTCTAAAAATATCACACCTTCCCAAGTTTACTTATCAATATCTACCTAAATTAGTCACTCGGAGCCTGGGATTCAAATTCATCTACATACGCGGGTGCTTTAACACTCAAGCAACTTTAAGCTGCTAGCCCCGTATGCAAAGTTTTTTAATTACAATGTAGACTCACACCACAACTCACGTATATCACCATACTGAGGACAAATCCATGACCATATGTAGTAGAGGCATGTGCTTTCCCACTAAGACACATTCGTGTGTACATAAATATTTGCACTGGGATATGAACCTAGTGAGATCTGGGTTATGCTCCCGCAACTCCACCACCCTATGCCATGAAAGTGTGTACCATCTTTTATTAGAGAGTATAATAAAGATGCACACCACATGTACACCTCACTCACAACACACACGCTTAGCAATGATCATCGATGTAGGGCTAACATTCAAATCTCCATTGGGTATAAATTTATTTAGATAGGATGTAGTTCTTGTTTTCACGTGCTCGACGCATGCACATTATGCTTTCCTCTCTTGCATGCATGCACCGCTAGCACTACATGCACCGAAGGAAATTTCCATGCAGCCAACACATGCACACCATGCAGCAAATCTTCATGCTGTTGCAGCAAATCTTCATGCTGTAGCTTTTCTTCCTTGTGGCGTACTTCCCTCCACCGCTCACCCGAGGCACCTTGGCTCTTAAATTCTTGAATACTAGTAGTGTTAGCGTGGGAGCTAATGAACATGTACTCTTGTGCATGTCCAAGGAAATGTCTTCATCAGTTTTGTTTCGTTTACTATCAATGTGCAATGGAATATTCTTTCCATTAGCGAGGTATTTTCATTGTATTTAGATTTTTGTTTTGCTTCTCTTTTATTTATGAATGAATTTAAATTGGATAAGACTATGTTTGCTTATGTTTCTCTCAATTTAGTTTAATTTAATCCTTTGAGCTAGTCCACCCTCTATTTTTATTCTGACTTCACTGCTGATTGAATACGTATGAAGCATCATGTTGCTAAAAGGTGCTTTTGCACCAGATCGCGGGTAGTTGCAGCATGCGTCATTGCAGGTATAGCTGCCTCCTCAACCGGTAGGATCGCAGGAGCATGCGGCAAAAAAGTTCACAATAGCAAAGGAATGTGTTGGGTTCGAAGGGCTTAAGGCTTGTGGCTTTTGGCTTATACTACATTAAATAGTTTTAAATGGTGTGTCTTTTTAACATGGGGTCTAGAATTTGATCGTAGTAGACATTGTATAGACTTTAACTATACTGGCCAAAATCGCACGTGACTTTTTCTCTTCGTACTCTCTCTCGTGAATAGCCAGAATTCAAAAGTCACCAGCCAAAAACTATAAGGCACAGCCCAAAACAACCCACTCGAATATATTTTAGTTTGCATTGCAAAACATGAGACCAGCAACAATAGACGGATCTATGCAGGATTTATTGATGCGACGTGTGCAAGACAAGCAGTTTGGTGACTTTCTCTTGTCCAATTAGTATGTACGATGAGGTGCTTAGGTGATGACGCTACTCTGTAACTAGATAGTTATAAAGATAGCTCTTAGATATACTATGAAATATACTGAGGAATGCGATTGGTCAGATATAGGATTTGCCCCTCCTACATAACGTGAGAGATATAATTCTAAATCAACTCACTTAATCCCAACCACATTGTAATATTTCGAGGGGGAATTAATAATGATTTCCCTCCATCCATAACATTTTCAAATTTCCCACCCTCTTCTCCCTCCATTCTACACCCTTCATATACACCGTCATCAGTACCACTTTGCTCGCCCGTGCCGCCACACACGACTCAGCCACACTCAACCCTAGTTTGCTCAGCACCTAGCAAGCAAGGCAATTCGAGCTTCTGCAGCAGTGCCCATCGCTTGCACTAGCCGAGGCCAAGCTCATCCATGACCCCACCTTCGCTAGCCCCTTCACTTCTACTGGCTTTGTTGGGACATGGGACTGGATTGAATGAGTGGTTGGACGGGTGGAGTTTGAGACATTTAGTAATTATGGTTCCATTAAGGAGGGGTGAACTAGTCATATGTGATAGTATTAAACACTACCTTGGTATGTGGAGTAGAGGCCATAACGACAAGTAATTCGGAATGGAAAGAGTATAAGTAACACTAATTAATACATAATATAGTAACCATCTAAGCACCTAAAAAGGTATTTGCATTAGAAGAGATGTCTCCTCTTTGCCCAACAAAGAGAACAAAAAATCGTTATTGCCTTCCTCATTCCATTGCGTTGTGCTGACTCGACCACTCTGTCCCTATGCCAGTATACATCTCGTGGGGGAGAGCAATGTCTCCGACATTTACTCCACTCTTGGTCTTGCATATAAATAAGCGAATCAACTTTTTAGAAAGTGCTTAGTCAGATGACTGCTTCCTCTGCAACAAATCTTGACCATAATGCAATCGTAGCTGGAGCGGTCTACTTTTTCTGATTTAGATATTGTCTTGATAATGCATATACATGACATAAGCGTATGTTATATTGTGATCAAGTCACTTCTCTCACATAAGGTGGTTGGTGAATGTGGGCGACTGCCCAGGCTTGTCGGTGATAAGTTATGGAGTTATGTCGCCGCTGTGCAGGGTGCAAACTATAGGGATGGGGACACCATAACTGAGCACAACAAGGGTCAAGCTGGGCTTATCTAGGCTCCCTAACTTTGCGGGCTTCCCACTATTTTGCGCATGTCTTTATCAATATTATATGGATTAATTAGTAAGAAGTGTGCATATTACATATTAACTTCTTTAAAGGCAAAGGAATGCCGGCGCTCCTAGCCTATCTATGTCATCAGTTATGCAGAAAACCCCTCAAGTTTTCTTGAAATCCCCACGATCTCCCCATCGAACTGGCTAAGCCAGCCCCTGCATTCGCATTCTTTGTGCAGAGCTCCTTGCGATGGCGTCGTCGATAGCATTGCCGTGGGGGCGATCGATCGGGGAGGCGGTGCTGGGGACCGTGACGGCCTACCATCAGCAGTGGATGAATCACAAGTTCCGCATGTTGTAAACAGTACGGTATAAGCATATATTTGAATTTAATTCTAGCAATTAATAAAAACACAAGCATGACATAAATGACATAGAAATGACTTAATCAACATATAAATATATGAACTTTTTAAGTAATTGAAATAGAAACATATGCCCAACTTAAATGCCATGTGAAAGTTCAAGACTAGCATAATCATTTGCAAACAATTGCAATGAAATGCTAATCTCAACAAAAGCATAACATATATGAATAAATTTAGCATGTTATCAATGAATTGTATTTTATTAGTTGCTCTCAGAAGGCTAGTTGCACAATATTCAATCTTGGCCATCCCACCATGATAAAATCTAATCTTGATATATATGATAGTTACAGATTAGATCTTGAGCTTAAAATAAACCTTTCTATTAACAAAGACTAACAGATCATGAAAATGACTTGCTGGAAGTGCAAATGAATCCCAAAATCAATCTACCAATCATTCAATGAGAATTCTATTGATTCAGCAGGATAACAGGGTTCGGCAAAGGTCAATAAAGATCAAAATTAACCACTGTACAGATCTAACATAGAGATCAACAAGTAATGAACAACAATTTCAATGATTAGTGGAAGTAAAAGAACAAGTTAACTGAAAGCTCAAGACCAATCTACTATCATATTCATACATAATATCAGTATTATGTCATTTCATCACAGAGCAATCAGCCCATAGAAACTTCTTTGCAATTTTCCAGCTAGTGAGACTCATAGATATGTGAAGTAGATCACGAAATTGCAAAGAACCAATAGCTAGTATACTCACAACAGCAGTGATACTCAAAATCACCGTGAATAAACCAAAAGAGGCAAGGCACGCATGCAGCACTGTCCTAGAAAACCAAGCACCCCACTGCACCGAGCAAGGAGATGAAGGCAATCGGAGATACAATGCCACACTTCCACCTGGCTAGAATCGAGGTAGAAGCCGAGGGTCAGGTGAACGCCGCATAAGACCAACGAGAGCTCAGGCCGAGAACGCTCATGAATACCAAGAACAAGTCACAAATCTCTCTCAAATACTTAGCACAAGTCAGAGCCAAATCAACCTGTAGAGGTAAACCCCACACCTTTCCTCTCGACCAGATCCTAGAAAAGACTGGAAACCGTACGGGAAAACTCTAGAACGACGATTTGAGCTCCTTAGCCGACGACGACAGGAAGGAACCCAGCCGAGGGCTCTCAAGACTCAAGATCGAAGGTCTAGGGAGATTTGAGATCAAAGGAAGGGGAGAACTCACTGCTGCTTCGGGTCACCAAAGGAGAGGAGAGACGCCATATATAGGGGAGTGGGGCGGAGGGCGACGAGCTGCAGCCACGGCTGGTGCTGAAGCGAACGCACCGGTGATGACTCCATCGCCGCCGTTGTCGCCGCTTGACTCGACACTGCTACAAAAACGGTCATCACAGACGGTTCAAAACTGTCATTACAGATGGTTTTTTGAACCGTCTGAATTGATTTGTCAGTGATAATCAGAAGTTATCACAGACGGTTTGTGAGCCATCTGTGATAACTACATCACAGACGGTTTATAACTAGAACCGTTTGTGAAAAACACTATCACAAACGGTTTTAGCTACCAACCGTCCGTGATACTCACACATCACAGACCAACCGTCTGTGATGTGTGAGTATCACAGATGGTTGGTATATAGAACCGTTTGTGATACATCCCCATCACGAGCGGTTTTGGTTGAGCCGCTGCGTGATAATTCTTCATGAGCGGTTTATACCACAAAACCGTCTGTGATAGTTCATTATATACCTAAATTTTTCTATTTTATTGTTAGCCTCAGGAAATGTTAACTATATCATCTGAAAATAAGCAAATACAACAACAAACACAGTAACACATTCTATTTTCATTAAGATTAGAATCCACCATTACAACATCACAAGATATCGAGTAGGTTACTCATAACACTGCATACATAAGAGGACACTTACAATTTTATAAAGATAAACTTCACGGCTACAAATTCAGAAAAATGCTTACACTACATTAAACTATAATGTAAAACAAGTGGTGTAGAAAATCAATAGCTTCTATGCCGGCCTTCTTCCTTTTCATCTTGCCATTGCCTTCTTCCTTTCCATCTTGCTTCAAGTGAAATTTCATTCGCTCTTGCCGAACCCTTCCTACCCTTACTGTGCACAAATGAGTTGTAGTAGTACTGGTGGTATTGGTTCTTTGAGTAGGGAGAGGGTTTAATAAGGGGCGAGAGGTGGGGAGGAGAACGGTGTCTGTCATTCGATGCGGAGAGAATGGACGAGTGAGATCGAGATCTAGGGGATATGCTGTAGATAGGTGACGTGGTGGGACATCATAGACGGTTCAGATTACAAACCGTCTATGATAGAGACATCACAGATGGTTTATAACAACAACCGTCTATGATATCACAAAGACAATATATCGGTATAATATAAATAGCTAGTCTGAAAAGATAAAATAGCAAAGTTTTATATGGCTTATATATACTTGTTTGAAAGGTTTCGACGAGATCTACAACTTTGCAGTTGAGCCAAAACCCAAATTTCAAAGGAAAGATTGAAAATTTTGGCAAAAACAGAAACAAAAAACTTGCAACGCAAATTTGGGGCTAAAGATGGCCGATTTTGGGGGTCTTAGAGGGTGAATGGTGTAAGCGGGTCATTGTTTTGGATCGGGTTTGTCGTTAGCTTTCCAACGAGTACAAGAACGTCAAAAACGGACACCGTATACAAAAGTTATGCCCGTTTTACTGAAAGTGTCTCAAAACAGAATCCTACTCGAACTCAAGCGGAAAATTATGAAATTTTGGGGAATTGCAAGGCGGGAAACATATCACAGACGATTTTTCATACAAACCGTTTGTGAAGTATCACAGATGGTTCTAGATAAGAACTATCTGTGATAATGGCAGACATCGCAGACGGTTTGTATTAAAAACTGTCTGTGATAATGAAGTTATCACAAACGATTTGTATTAAAACCCGTCTGTGAAATACCACAAACGGTTATTCGGATGAACCGTCTGTGATACTTGCAGCACAGATGGTTCCTAGGAACCGTCTGTGATGTAAGCGTCCAGTTTATTCTCTTTTGTAGTAGTGCGGCCGCCCCCGAGCGAAACAGTCGAAGCCGTCTCTTTTCTTTTTTTAATTGAAAAATTACCAAAATGCCTTCAGAAGTTTAACACAGTAGAAGCCTCTCTTACGCCGGCGAGCTCTCCACGGGGGACCGCGCCCGCAGGAAGGGCGCGTCCTCGTATTTCTAACAGTACTTGGATAGCACAAAGCTTCACGTGGCTGCCGTAGCGATCGATCGTGAGCGTAGGGCTAACATTCATCAGATCTCCACCTGTACTAACGTGGATTAGATGCAAGCTGCAAGCATCAAATGTTAGCCCTACGCGAAAGGGTAGATGCAGCGTGCGGTCGTCTGGAAGGGTTGCTGTCTCCACGTGCCGCGAGAGTCCGCCGCAACAATAAAGGAGCTTTGTAAGCCTGATTTGCGGACCATCAGAACGACGGATCGAAACAGGGACTTGGTCGATGCGACGTGCGTTTGAGCGGCCGTCTGGTCACCTTTTCTCATCCAATTATTGGAAGAACATAGTACAGTAACGTGGCGGAACATGGACCGGACAAATCAGCTACCAATTGTTGCAAGAACATAGTACAGTAACGTGGCAGAACATGGTCCGGACAAATCAGCTACTCGGCACACAACTCGGGCTGGGATCCATGCAAATCGGCCATACCTGTCAGAATGGGCCACATCTGCTACCTGTCACAAAACACCATGCAGCAGAGGGACGGTACGGAGTAGAAAGATCGCCTGTTCAACCGCCTTAAATCCCAAACAGAAAAAGAATAGCCCCCAATATTTTTTTCACATCTTTGAATTTACATTGTTTTTAGACAAAAGTCTAGAATGTAGAGGGTTTTGATTTTGCGACAGAGAACTTAAATACACCTGAAATAGAAACTGCAGCTTATGTTACTTGTTAGTGATATACCATAGAGGTAATTATGGAGATGATTATATCACTGTTATATTTATGATCTTTTGAATAATATATTATTTTGTCAATTCAATGAATGTCATTTATAAATGTTAGCAAATATATGATTGCTTGGTGAAACTCTTTATTTGTTATAGGAATAAGTCAATATAACATCTCAAATTTTGTTTGAAAGTCCTTCCAACATTCCGAACTATGAAATCAGACATTTGACACCCTAAACTTTACAATCTGTTTCAAATAACACCCCGACCTAGTTTCACATAGTGGTATTGCCCATGTGACATGATGAGTAGGCGATTTTGCCACATAGGATGACACGCTGACCAAGTCGGATCAATGACATGTACGGTCTGCAAGGGCTTTCTCCCCCACCGAGCTCTCAGCCGTGCTTCCTCCACGCGGAGGCATGGCTCCGCGCGCACTCTACATAGTGTAAATAAGACGCACGGAGGCACGCCTCCGCGCGCACTCTACGGAGTGTAAATAAGGCTCGCAGAGGCGAGCCTCCACGCGCACATTCTACAGAGTATAAACAGGACACGCGGAGGCAAGCCTCCGCGCGTACTCTACGGAGTATAAGTAGGACACGGCGCCAGCTCCGCTGCCATCACTTCGAATGGTAGGGGACAAAGCGCTTAAATCTGATGCTAGTGAAATCAAATTTGGAGGTGTGTTACTATAAGAAGGTAAACATATTACTTATTTTAGTGAAAAATTGAGTGGACCTAGTTTGAACTATTCTATTTATGATAAGAAATTATTTACTCTAGTTCGAATTTTAGAAACATGGCAGCATTATTTATGGCCTAAGGAGATTGTTATACATTCTAATCACGAATCTTTAAAGCACATTCGTAGTCAAGGTAAACTGAAATGTAGACATGCTAAATGGATAGAGTTCATTGAATCGTTTCCATATATTATCAAATACAAGAAAGGGAAAGAGAATATTATTGTTGATGCTTTGTCTAGGTGTTATACTATGTTATCTCAACTTGATTGTAGAATTTTTGGTTTGGAAAAAATTAAAGAACTTTATGCTTAAGATGATTCTTTTATAGATGTGATGATGCATTGTATAGAGGGAAAGGGCTGGAATAAATTTGTGTTAAGTAATGGTTTCTTGTTAAGAGCTAACAAGCTATGCATTCTAGTTAGCTCCATTTGTCTTTTATTGTTACAGGGGGTGCATGGCAGAGGATTGATGGGACACTTTGGTGTTAAGAAGATAGAGGACATTCTGGCCGAGCACTTCTATTGGACCCGAATGAGGCGCAACATTAAGCACTATGTGTTTTGCTGCACTACATGCAATAAAGCTAAATCCCGACTTAATCCACATAGATTATATATGCCTCTTTCTGTGTCTAATGTTCCTTGGGAAGATATTTCAATGGACTTTGTTTTAGTACTGCCTAGAACAAAGAAGGAGAGCGATAGTGTTTTTTTGTTGTTGTGGATATATTTTCTAAAATAGCACATTTTATACCTTGTTATAAGAGCGATGATGCTACAAATGTTGCTGATTTATTTTTCAGAGAGATCGTTTGACTACATGGAGTGCCTAATACTATTATTTCAGATCAGGATACGAAGTTTTTGAGTTACTTTTGGCGCACCCTTTGGGCGAAATTGGGGACCAAGCTACTGTTTTCTATTACTTGTCACCCCCAAATGGATGGCCAAACTGAATTTGTCAACTACACATTATCAACTATGTTGAGGGCTATTTTGAAGAATTTGAAGATGCTGGAAGAATATCTACCTGATGTCGAGTTTGCTTACAACAGATCGCTACATTCTACCACAAAATGAGCCATTTCAGGTAGTATATGGCTTTAATCCTCGTGCTCCTATTGATTTATTGCCTATTTCTACTTCTGAAAAAGTAAATTTAGATGCTAGAAAGCATACTGATCCACTACAAGAAATTTGGGGTTCTGTGACGGCCTGTTTACGTCATAAATTCTGGATTCGTTGTCATAGCAGTTGTATTTATGACGGTTGCATGACAAAAACCCATCTGTCATAGATCATGCGTGTTAAACCATGTTTAATGACGAAAACATGTTTTTTCATCATAAATTTTATGACGATCCTTATTGCGTCATAAAGTTATGACAATTGATTTTCATCATAATCAAGTTTAAAAACGTCACTAAATAACTTAAGGCACAGCTAGGCCCATGTACTAAGCAAAGCTATTAATGGGCCAAATATAATTGTGGGCCTAATTTATTATATGCCAAGCCCATTTACGTATAAAATTGACACCAATTTTTGGCCAAAATTTATTTTGCAGCCTATTTATTTATGGACCAAAACAATCAAGCCCGGACTTGGACATGCCAAAATTTATTTTGCGGTTTTTTAAAGGCCTAGCACATTTTAGCATCTAGACAAAATCAGCCCATTTCAAAGATCTCGCTATTTCAGCATCACCCATTTAAGCATCACCATTTCAAAGATCCATTACATAATCAGCCCATTTCAGCATCCATTACATAATCAGCCCATTTCAGCATCCATTACATAATCAGCCCATTACATAATCAGTACATGCATCAATCATAGCCCATACACATGCATCAAATCATCCATAATCTTATTCCAAATGATAGATAAATATGGTCACATCCATCAGTAAGCTTACAAATCCCAGATAACACATTTCCACATAGCAAAAGGATAGCACCAACAAGGTTTATAGCAAAAATTAATATGGTCTGAACCAGATCAGCCAAGTCTCAAAATAATAGCACAACCAATATTTGTAGCACAAATTAATATGGTCTGAGTAGCCAAGTTCCAAAATCAGAGGTCCAACCATGCATCTGCAAAGTTACCAAGAGTTAAAGGAATGGTCTTACTCCTTCTTGAGCATACGACTAAAGAAAGCATTGGTCTCATCTTGTGCCTTCTTCAATTGGTCTTGTGCCTTCTTCAACTGCTCTGTCTCTTCTAATCGCTGCGTCTTTCATTTTCTCGATTCCTCTACCTTCTTCTTCAAAGCCTCCAACCGATCCTTAAGTTCTTCTTTGTCTTGCTTCTCACCGCAACTACGCTTCAAGTTCTTCAACCTGCATCATTAATGGCTTTGGAGCTTCTCTTGGGGCTGCCACCAAGGCCAATATTTTGAAGAAATTTTGATTTCGGCAACACTTGAGCAACAACTTCAAAGAGGATCTTTGAAACTTGGCCTTCTTCTCAGTGCGCCATGATGGATTCCATTGTAGCCTAAGAATATCAACATATCGAAGAGTGTTCTCAAATTAATATACCAACTACATGCTGCTCGTGTATTTAAAACCAAGGGAAAGGTGGCCAATTATGAGTGTTGGACCTTGCTCGAACCGATATAACTGTTTTTAGAAAATTGGTAACAATGTTGTTCATGTAAGTGAGAGCAGCTAGTAAAAGGAAAGAAATGAGACCGAAAGTATATCCTATAATGTATCATATTTTAGTTTCATATATATCTGAACTACTAAAAGCTTCGAGCAGATTTCGTGTGTTCAATTCAATATTTTACCATAAGTGTGCATGTCACGATGACTCTTCCAGTTCAAATAAAAGCATTGCAAATATCTCAACTTGTAAAGGTCCAACATTCAAGTATTTTACTTATAGTAGTTACTAGATGAACATTCTAATGACAAAGTTGGAAAATCCAAATGCCCAGTAGTAAACCAAATAACCAAGCTTTCCTCAAAACTCTTCCTCAAATACCAATTATTAGACTAATCTCCTGTGTGTAGTCGCATGTCAAGTTGAGGAACAGAAAAAAATAGTAAGAGGTATTCAAAGTAAACTAGAATCTAAGCTAGTAGCCATATTAATTTATGCTACAAACTATTCAACTCACTTTACATGGGTACACATTACAGTACTCAACTCATTTTACTGGTGAACAAATAACATGTGTTTAAAGCATATATATATATAGTTCAGAATGGAGCATGTACTTACAATAGCTTCCTTTACAGCTCACTAAAACCAGTCTTCTTTGCTGCAATGGAGCACCTTGAAAAGATCTATCATGATCGGTGGTTCATCTTTATATTTGTCTTGCTTCTAAAATTATTCACAAACATTTTGTAGTTGTAAGATTAGAAGAAAAGTTGTTCAATGATGAATGAACATACACACAATGTTTCCATATCTTACCAGGGCATGGGCTGTCGTAATATAGCACCGAGATCCTGTCATCTGATGAAACCTAACTTTCTCACGATTAAGTGCATTGATTGCACACTGGTCCTGTGAGCAACAATTTAGTAAGGCAGGAAAGACTGGCTATATAGAGAGATAAAAATTAGATGAATTTGAAACCAGATTTGCTAAGATATTCAACAAACATCAACACTCTCTCTCTTTAAATGTAGCTGAATGTTTGTCCACAACAAGTTATTATCCTATAACCTGTGTGAAGCAGAATGATGTGTTTAGGCTACAATCCAGACTGCTCTTGTATCATAATTTTTCTGGTTTTGGCTCAAGCTATATGGATTTAATTCTCCTCCGTTCAACAATTGCTGATTACATAATTTGTATATGCCCAATTGCATGAAACAATTAAAGAAAATATAGAGCCCGTGACTGTTAAGCATAAGGTTGTTGATAGTCAAGGTAGAAAGAGTTTAACTTTTGAATCTAGTGATCTAGTGTGGTTACATTTCCACAAAGATAGATTTTCTAAATTGGAAAGTCTAAGTTGATGCCTAGAGCTGATAGTCCATTCAAGGTGCTAGCTAAGATTAATGATAATGCATATAAACTTGATATGTTTGCAGAATTCAGGGTTAGTCCCACATTTAATATTATAGATTTGAAACCATATTTGAGAGAAGAAGAAGATGAGCTTGAGTTAAGGACGACTCAAATACAAGAAGGGGAGGATGATGAGGATATCACTTACATGCATACAACTAATAGATCTGAACCTATGCACTTATAAGGTCCAATCATAAGATGTCACACACTTCAATTGAACTATCAAGTAATTTCGTTTCTGGGAGTGCATTTTATTTCTAATAAGAATATGCTGCTACCTAATGCATGTGATGGTCTTTTAATCAAGAACTTAGGAGTTGATCATGAAAGGAAGCATGTGCAATTCAATTCGGCCTTCGGAGACAACACCGACTTTAAACGAGCATAATCTTCACATACAGACTCTGTTTGAGCTCCACGAGTACTTAATTGAAAGCTTATCTCGTCTCTTTCAAACAAATCTAGCCCCAATTCCAAATTCCTTTTGAGCATGTTGCAATTGCCAAAAAAGTAAGACGCTCTTGCTGAGTCCACTTGGGCCCATAGGCCTTGTAATCCTAGGCAACCCGTACTATTCACATGGTTACTATTCATGCATGAACAGTACCACCGCCCCTCCTTTCTCCTCTCTCTCTTATACATAGTGGTCGCCACCCTTAGTGATGCGGGGAGGGGGTTGCCCGATCTTCACGACGTAGGATTATGGATAGCTATCCCATGTAACATAGCAATTGATGCTAAGTGCTTACATCATGGTTGCATGATCTTCTGTGGCTATACAATCTTCTGTGGCTATGATGACATATGCGCTTAAATCACATTTATGATGATTTTCTGTAGCTACATGATCTTCTGTGGCTATGATGACATATGCGGTTACATCACACTCATGATGATCTTCTGTGGCTTCATGATCTTCTACATTTGGCATATGTCAGGTCTTTCAAAGGTGAAACACATTTTGGTTTTCATCATCATGCTCTTGGATTCTTCCTCTTGGATCAAGCTCTCCTTGGCATCAAACGCTTCTTCCTTTTCAAATCTAATAATACGTAGAGCATATGCATTAGGTAGCAGCCAATTCTCATGTAAATTAATCCTTAACTCAGTCAGGAGAGTATTCACCTGTTGATTCGGTATTTTAGCTCTATCTCTTGTGATTGATCCAATGGAAGTTTGCATATTTGAAAAAAATGTTGCTTGCATGCTACACGTTATACTTGATGAAGGAGAAAATGGGTTAGTACTAGGGTTATCCGCATCATCCTCTCCTTCTTCAAGAAAAACCGTCATCGGCTTTTGATAATCTCAAAGTGCATTAAGCAACGAGAATAAAGTATATGCATAGTATATGTATTTGTCATCCGTTTTTGTATTCGTTTTATTTTGCCTAAACAAATTAGTGCAACAATAATCATAGAGTATATATATCAATGCAGCACGTATAATATCCATATCATTCCCTCTTACATTGAGAAAAGTTGTTCTCGACTTTTGTAAACCTGCATATAAGTTAGTAGTGGAGAACACCATATCAAATTGTTCTATTATGGGTGAGAAATTTTTTAGTTTCTTCCATGCTTCAACTACACTACTCTGATTACTTAAGCATGGCTCAAAAAATAGCTTGTCCAAAACATGCGAATTCATTTCAGCAAGCTTGTCACAAGTAATGCATATTCGATAAATATGAAATTTCTTATCTACATCATAATCTCCAATCAAATTAAATTTGTATTTGTACTTGTAGGATCTAGGCAAATACTTCAAGGACATTGTTTCAGAAACTTTTGCAATTATCCTATCAAGCTCAACAGGTTGATCAAACATGATATAACATAATGAGTCAATAGGGGATATTCTATTAAGCACTTCCTTATGAGTAATTAGTTTTACATGATGAAAATTATTTGCAATTAAATTATCACATGGGTCAATCAAATCAGCATATGTAATTGCACATGGTTTAATTGCAACAAAAATATACTCACTCTTGCTTACCTTTGCAAACCTCTTGCTCTAATACCAGCTGATGCGGGGAGGGGGTTGCCCGATCTTCACGATGTAAGATTATGGATAACTAGCCCGTGCAACCTAGCAATTGATGCGGCCAACCACCATCTCTATATGGCAACCTGCAGCATTCAAATTACTCAACCACACGCTACGGCCTTCGTCTACTCGCTATCGTGGAGCAGACACGTTCAAGTAATCCCAAGGAATCACAAGAATAACGGAATGTCAACTCAGAAATAACACCCAATCCCAATTGGTGGTGGAAATGGCTCACACACAAAGAGGAACAAGTGTTCTACAAATATTTCCAAGCATGACTTCTCATTCAAATCATCACCATTATTACCTTTTTTGACCATGTTAGGAGATGTAGGTGCCATAGGTTGTGTTTCTTCATGATGTAACCACGAGGCAACTAGCATCCCTTTTTCATCTGTGACTATTTGCATAACCTTCTTTTCATCTAGTATTGATTCTTTAGCATTCAACTCCAAAACTTCATTATTAACCTGCATACCAAGAAAAACGCAATAGAGGTAGACATTAAGTTGTTAGTTTTAGGAATAACCTCACATTTGCTATCATCTACTTCTCTCATTTTCTATTGTGTATCTCTCTCACTCTCATTTATTGGTGACACAAGAGCACTTTGTATGTAGAAACAAGAAACAACAACTGGAAGTGTCTCTTGCTTGATTGGAGTTTCATCTTCATCTTGTTGAACTGAATGGATGACCTTCTTTGATGAGATAATAGCAGGGGCTTCTTTCTTACCAACTCTAGGTAACCCAAGAGTAAACATAGCTGATGTAGTAGGGGAAGAACTAAGGCCTCAGCCCAATTGAACCGAGGTGTATGCTTCTCCTTAATTATCTTCTCCTCCTCTATAGCACAATTCACGAGATCTTGCATACCACCATTATATTTCAAATAAACAGTAGTAGCAATTTCAAGATTCAAACCTCTTTTGAAGTATGCCCTTGCTTCAGATACATATGTGATGTTAGCACGATGCATAGTATAATCCAGTTCTTCGTAATATGATTGGATAGTTTGCGATCCTTGTTTAATGCTCTTTATTTGATGATGCAATTTGTGCTCATATTCATATGGCACAAATTCTTCCCTCATGATCCCCTTTAATTCTTGCCAAGTTCTCATATAGTGTCTTTCGGGATATTGCTTCCACCAATTGTATGCATAATCTTCGAATTCCATGGTGGCTCGAATCAATTCTTTGGCTTGGGATAGTTTCTGGGATTTAAGTTCCAACTCCATGTGTTATACCCATTCAAGATACTCATTCGGATCATCACTTCTATAGAAAGGGAGTTCCACATACTCGTGACCTACCATAGTTAGTTACACCAAATACAACAAAATAGGTATTATTTATGGTAAATTCACTCCCTCACTCCTTGCTTACCCGAAGTTCTTATGAATGCTTGATGGATTGGTAAAGTGTTCAGACTCTGGTAGTGGTAGATGGGGTGTAGGTGATGAGTTGAGTAATTCAAGACCCAAGTGCTGTACTTTGACAATGGCTATATGTGGAGCTTGGAGGGTTAGAATAGTCCTATGCAATTGAAATTATAGATATTGTAATGATAAGTAATAATCCAAACTTGAAATCCAATGCCTAGTTGCCGACCTCAAGATATAAGTGAAGATTATAGGAACTCACGCACAATGATAATGGAACTTGATACAACCAAGGAATGAGCTGTAGCACTAGGTAAAAGTGAAGAACAAAACAGCTCGTGTTGCACAAGTTATGGAAAGACACTAGCTTGATTGCAATCGATGTAAACAGGCTACGGATTTGCACATAGAATAACAAACTATACCAAACTTTAGAATGAAATTTTATGCTTGATAAAATACTGACCACAACACTTTTTTTCTTTTCTTTCTTACTTCTTTGTTTTGTTTTCTTTCTTCTTTAGTTTGTACTATTTTCTCTTTGCTTTTCTTTTGCACCAAGGTCAGCAGATATATCAAGATCTCACAAGATATCTAATAATTCAGTTTCAAAATTCAAGAATGATACAAGTGTGAAAAACCCTAGCAATACTCAAAAGCTAGTATTTAAATAGGATCAAACCTTTCACAAAGGATAGATGGGGTTCTCAAAGGAATATAAGTGAACCTCTGATGACCAAGTTGCACAATTTCATATTTGTGTGATGTTTTATGTGCAACTCAACAACATTTTTCTACTTAACTAACAATAATTTTTTATACCAAATAGATTGGCTCAAGGGAAAGCAACATGTTGTGGCTACTGCATCAAACAGAGAGAGAGATGGTAGTGGAGAGTGATGAAGATAAGTGTAATGGCCTGGTCCTCCCATGGCTTGCACTCATATATATATGCACATGAGGAGTGCTTTACGCTTATACCCTTACATCCGGTTATCCTTCGGAGCAGTTATGTCATTACACATGGCCTATTCTGGCCTTATAATCTCTGCCCGCCAGCTCGCGGGTTTAGGTGGGGCCATCCCACGACAGAGCCTCTCATGGTAAAGGGCTTCACAAGGCCGGCCATGTTGCCGAGCCCTTGGCCCCCTCCGCCCCGCGGCCCGTGAGCCTCGCCCGCATTTGACCGGCTGCGCCGCGCCGGGCGATGCGTGCTTTACGCCGCCCACGTGGTGAAGCGTGCTCGGCGCGCGCGGGCCTTGAGGCGCCGTGATCGCCAATGTGACGGCGACTCGGCATCCGACTTTGAGGCGCGCTGCCCGCAATCGCTGCGACCTTGCCGCTGGTTGGGTGCTTTTATCGACGGTTGGCTTGCCAAGGCGGCAGTCCGTCGATCGTGCGCGATGTGCCTTCGTAAGTGGGGCGTCGACGGTTTCCGAGAGCACGCGGTGGGGCGGACGGTTGCTCTTACGCGCTTTGGTAGCTGCACCGCCGATGCCTTGCGCTTGTGCTTCGTCGGTTGGCATGCCTCCACGCGGCGACTCTTCGCCTAGCGAGGCCGAGTATAAATATGCCGCGCCAGGGCCGCCTAGACATCCCTTGCCGCACATCCCGCGCTGCTCATGGTTAATTTCTCCTATGCAGAAAAGTTTTGCGCACTGTGTTTGATGACCGCGTCGATCGGCGCCAATGCTGCGAGCGCCGGGAACCAAATACGCCCCGCTTGTGGAATGCTTCGCCGCTTGATGCGAAATGGCAAGGCGACTTGCTCGAGACGATATGGAGTCATCCGTAAGCTCGCCGCGCGAACGAGCATATGCCGTGTGGCGATTCATATCGCCTACGAGATCATGTCCGCTCTTGCCGTGACATTGACCTTTGCCTGCTCGAGTTATGGTGGTCGCATGTGCTGTTCTCCGCTCTGGCCGGCGCCGGTCGGCAGACGCGTGCGCGCCCGCCCCTACCCTTCGAACGGGTGGCGCCGGCCGCGCCTGTTGAAGTAGACGCGCGCGCCCGCCCCTACCCTTCGAACGGGTGGCGCCGGCCGGCGCCTAAGTTGAAGTAGACGCGCGCGCCCCCCCTACCCTTCAACGGTGGCGCGGCCGCGCCTGTTGAAGTAGACGCGCGCGCCCGCCCCTACCCTTGAACGGGTGGCGCCGGCCGCACCGCAGTTGAAAGTAGACGCCGCGCTCCGCCCCTACCCTTCGAACGGTGGCAACGGCCGGCGCCTGTTGAAGTAGACGCGCGCTCCGCCCCTACCCTTCGAACGGGTGGCAGCTGGCGCGCCTGCTGAAGTAGACGCGCGCCCGCCCCTACCTTTGAACGGTGGCGCTGGCCGGCGCCTAGTCGGCAGACGCGCGCTCCCGCCCCTACCCTTCGGACGGTGGCGCGGCCGGCGCCTAAGTTGAAGTAGACGCGCGCGCCCGCCCCTACTCTTGAACGGTGGCGCGGGCCGCGCCTGTTGAAGTAGACGCGCACGCTCCGCCCCTACCTTCGAACGGTGGCGCCGGCCGGGCGCCAGTCGGCGAGACGCGCGGCGCTCCGCCCCTACCCTTCGGACGGGTGGCGCAAAGCCGGGCGCCTGTTGAAGTAGATGTGCGCGCTCCGCCCCTACGCCGAACGGGTGGCGCGGCCGGCGCCTGGTCGGCGCAGACGCGCGTGAGACGCGCGGCGCCCGCCCCTACCCTTCGAACGGTGGCGCGGCGCCGCGCCAGTCGGCGACGACGCGCGTGACGCGCGCCCGCCCCTACCTTCGAACGGTGGCGCGGGCCGGCGCCCGTCGGCGACGCGCCGCGCTCCGCCCCTACCCTTCGAACGGGTGGCGCTGGCCGCGCGCCGTGTCGGCAGACGTCGCGCGCTCCGCCCCTACCTTCGAACGGTGGCGCGGCCGACGCCAGTCGTAGACGCGCGCTCCGCCCCTACCTTCGAACGGTGGCGCGGCCGGGCGCCTAGTCGGCGAGACGCGCGAGACGCGCGTGCGCTCCGCCCCTACCCTTCGAACGGGTGGCGCGGCCGGCGCCTAGTCGGCAGACGCGCGTGACGCGCGCGCTCGCCCCTACCCTTCGAGCGGTGGCGCTGGGCGGCGCCTGGTCGGCGCAGACGCGCGCTCCGTCCCCTACCCTTCGAACGGTGGCGCTGGCCGGGCGCCCAAGTCGGCGACGCGCGCGCTCCGCCCCTATCCTTCGAACGGTGGTAGCGGCCGGCGCCTGGTCGAGTAGACGCGCGCGCTCGCCCCTACCCTTCGAACGGTGGTAGCGGCCGCGCCTGTCGGCGCAGACGCGCGCGCTGCTCGCCCCCTACCCTTCGAACGGGTGGCAACGGCCGGGCGCCAGTCAATGTAGACGCGGCGCTCGGTCCCCTACCCTTCGAACGGGTGGCGGCGAAGGTGGCGCCTAGTCGGCGAGACGCGCGCGCCCGCCCCTACCTTCGAACGGTGGCAGCGAGCCGCGCCTGTCTCGCCAACCCGCCACGTGGGCGGTGACTTGGGGCCTGTGATGTGGTCTGCGCTATAAAGACTCCGGAATCACGCCGCCTTGATCCGCCAGGTTAGGTTTCCGTATTCTGCGACCGCGCGCTCGGGCGCGCGCGCTATATGACCGTGGGCGGTGGGATGTGGACGGTTGCGTGTTTGCAGCCGCCGCTCGTTCCTAGGCAAGGGGGACACGGGCGGCCGATGGATGGCGCGTGTCGGAGCTGTTGTGACGGCCCTGGCGCTTGTGGCGGTGGCCTTCTGCGTTGGGTACGGGTGCTGCTGAACGGCGGTTATACGGCCGCGCCGCACTCGATGCGACCGCCGTGACCTTCGCTTCGCTCACGGGGATCGCGCGGGCGGACCTTTGCACCGCTGGTGGTTGCATCCGCACGCGGATCGTTGCGACGCTCGAGAAGCGGCGAGACAGCGAGGCGGCTTGAAATAGCCCCGTGCAGCCGCCCCGCACCTTTACGCCCTCTTGCTCGCCGCCCGCCGACACTTTCGCGACACGCCACCGCTGCAACCTTCCGTGGAAAGCGATGGCCTCGATGGCAAGCGCGCGACGGTTGGTGGCTCGACGTCACGCGGCGACCGCAGCTTAAAGGTGAAATACGTGCTCGAAGCGCGACCGGCGGCGGCCGAGAAGGAGCGCCGGCGGTGGAGGAGGGAGGCACGTTCTCCAGCCGAGCCGGGCCCTCGCCGCCGATCGAAGACGATCCAGGCTTCGCGCGGGAAGTTGTCCGAGCGCCAGATGTACGATCGCCGCCGCCGACGAGACGGAACCGCATCCCGAGAGATCGGAGGCGATCGTGTTCGCCGCTTTTTGACGCGGGCTCGCATCCCAGCCGACGCATCGTTGTGGCGCGACGTCGCGGACCTTCGGCCGAGCCGGCGAACCGACCGAACGCAGCGTAGCCGGCTTGCGGTGTATAGCCGGGCCTTGCGCCAGAGCGTGCTTTGCCCTGCCGCATGCTTGCCTACCGCACGAGGCACGGCACCACCAAGGACCGAAGAACGGACGGTGTCGAGCCGGCGGCGCCACCTTTATCCTTCGCCCATCGTGCAAGAAGCTCTTCCTCGCGAACTCAACTCGCGGGAAGTGGGAGTCTTATCGATGAAGCGGTGGTTCTACCACCGTGTGGAGAGCGGAGCGCCTTGAGTGCACAGCCGACCCATCGCGCCAAGCCCTCGCTCGCCGAACGCCGACGATGAGGACAAGCGAGGGTCCGACGGCCAGTAGGCTTGGCCGCCGCTTCAACATGCGCGACTCTCGCCAAGAGTTCGTGATGTACGGCGTGGCACCGCTTGCTCGCGATCGGTGTCGCCGCCGAGAGGCGCCGAGACGACAATGTCTTGCCTCGCTCGCTGCTGCGGCGGCGCCGGCGATCTTCGTAAGCCCCGCCAGTTCGTTCTTTGCCAACGCAGAATGCGTTGTATGCGTCGATGGTCTTCTCCTTTGTTTCAGAGATTCCTTTAGAGGAGGCGGAGCAAGGCGCGCGCGTGTTCCTGGGGCCGTACACCGGCAGGGAGCATAAGCAGCGTGCGGCGGCTGTTGCCGAGGCGGGTCTGGGGCGGATCAACCGCGTGTGCGAGGCTCTGGGCCTTGCCGCGCCGGACTATGCCGCTCCGGACGACGGTGCAGCGAAGGAGAAGAAGAAGAGGAAGGCCTCGTCTCGGAAAAGGGGGCGCGGCGGGGCACCTGCCGCTAGCGTTTCCGAGGGCACGGCGGACGCGGAGTCGGACTCGGCGAGGTATGCCGACTCTGGTTTGGGCGGCGCGGATGCCGAAGGCGAGGTATCTTCGGCGAGCGCCCCGGACGGCGGGTTTGCCGTGAGCGGCCGAAGGAGGGAAGCCTCACCGCCCGCCGAAGTGCCCCCTGCGGCTCCTGCCACCATGGAACTTTCTCCCCCGGGCATGGCAGTGACGGGCCGCCAACTGGCCGCGCGGGCGGTGCCGCTGCTGCTGCCCCGCTAAACGGCCGTGCGTGCGGCCGAGCTCCATCGACACCGCGGGATTTGTCGGGCCACGGGCATCGGCTTGTGGGGCGCCAGCAGCAGCGCCGAGGCCCTGCGGTATATGCGCCGCCTCGCGACGCCGCCCACCGCGGGGCGAGCGCGGCCTCCCGAACGCGAGGCTTCGCCCGGCGGAACCATTCCTTCGGCTACCGAAGGTAAGGTGGCCGAGCTTACTCTAGTGTATGCTTTTATGCCTTGGAGTGCTCACTTGTATGTCTGTTTGCAGCGTTGCTCATTCCGGAGGGGGAGCCCTCGGCGGAACGTGGGGCCTCCGAGCATGTGAGCGCCACGGACTTCGTGCCGCCTCCGGAGACGCTGAGGGCGTGGCGCGGGATTGTGCATGACACGGCCACTAGCGTCGACCCGCAGTGCCGCACCTCGGGCGGGCGCGCTGAGGACGCCGAGGTGTCCGGTGAGGGTAAGTACTCATGCGACGCGCCGGGCTTAGCTGAGCTTGCTAAGTTTTTTCCTTCGCAGACACTTGTGCCGGGCAGCCCACGCAAACGGCCTATGCCCGCAGCCAAAAGACGCTCGAGGATAGGCTGCGGGCCGCCGAGGAGGAGCTGCGCGAAGCCTTTGGCGCCCGCTCGCCAGACGCCCGCATCCGCCAACCGAAGCGGAATGTGCCGGGCGAGGCATACGCCGAGGGATCGGTTGCCTCGCGCAGAGTCGCCGCGCAATCGCGGAACAAAGGTTCGCAGCGAGCGTGACGGGTTCTGGCGCAGTCGCCGCTAGAGAAGGAAAAAGGCGAGCTTGCCTTGACTCTAGCGAGCGCAACCGACGCTGGCGACGCCGGTGGTTGCGTGGGACGCCATGCAAGCGCTGGAGAGCCATCTCCAAGGGCTGGTAACCGAGGTGCCGAGCGCGCTTTGGCCTGCAGGAGTTGTCTCGACCCTCCGCTGGGTTGGTGATGCCGCCACCGCCGCGGCGCGACGCCGCGACGCCCTTGGCACCCACAGCAGCGTACACTTCGCCTCCTTGGTGTGCACGCTCCAAAGACCGCGGCCAGACGCACGCCGCCCACCTGAATGACCCCGGCCGAGATACCGGGCGGGCCGAGTAATGTCCGGCGCCGCCCGCCTCCGCCGCCGTTCTTGGGCCCTTCGCGACCGGATCTAGGGTCACGCCGGGGTGGAAGCTGACGGATCGAGCTCCGAAGTCGCCACGGACGGGAGCCTCGCCACTTTCGACGGGTCCCCGACGCGACGATGGCGGCGCCGGCCCTCCGGCGCCGGAACCCGCAGTCCGAGGCCGCGCGCCTAGGTGTAGGCGTGCGTTGTAATCGCCCTTGTCTTTGCTAATAAAGTGCACACTTTCGCATGCATGCTGACTTTCGCCTATATCCCGGCAGCTTCTTGCGGGACCAGCCGGCGGCCGACCTTTCAACCCGCGGCGCCTTGTGCCGCGAAGGGTCGAAGAGTCGCTGACTTTGGGCGAGCCGCCTTCTTCGAGCGAAGCCCCACTTTAGCGCGTGTTAAGGACGAGCCCGCGGGGTAGCAACGAGAGTGGCCTGGCGCCGCGACCTTTGTACATGTGATTTTTCCGATGTGCGCATCGCCTGGCATTTTAGGATATGCGCTGTGTGGATACCGCTGCCGCAAAGTGGCTGCGCCAGGTTCCTTAGACCGACAGTCCGCAGATCGACGATGCGGAGGTGGACCTCCGCGTTTGCCTCGCTTATAGTCCGAGACTCGGCGCGAGGCGACCTCGACGCCACGCCTTCTTTATAGTCCGAGACTTGCGCGCGAGGCGGACCTCGACGCCGCGACTTCCTTTATAGTCCGAGACTTGCGCGCGCGAGGTCGACCTCGACACAACGCCTTATTTAGAGTCCGTGGACTAGTGCGTGCGGAGCTAGGCTCGACGCCACGCCTTCTTTATAGTCCGAGACTCGCGCATGCGAGCTAGGCTCGACGCCACGCCTTATTTAAAGTCCGTGGACTAGTGCGCGCGAGCTAGGCTCGACGCCACGCCTTATTTAAAGTCCGTGAGATCGCGCGTGCGGAGCTAGGCTCAACGCCACGCCTTATTTAAAGTCCGCAGACCGCGCGCGAGCTAGGCTCAACGCCACGCCTTATTTAAAGTCCGTGGACCGCGCGCGAGGGCGCCCCCGCGCGCCTTGGTTTATACTGTGCCCGCTACCTTTGGCTACGGCGAGTGCACACGCAAACGCGCGACTTCGATTTATACTCACCCGTACCCACTCGCTACGGCGAGTGCACACGCGAACGGTGTCTTTGTTTATACTCGTGCCCGCCACCTTTGGCTACGGCGAGTGCACACGCGAACGCGCGACTTCGATTTATACTCGATCCGCACTCGCTACGGCGAGTGCACACACGAACGTGTGTCTTTGTTTATACTGTGCCCATCACCTTTGGCTACGGCGAGTGCACACGCGAACGCGCGACTTTGATTTATACTCGACCCGCACTGCTACGGCGAGTGCACACGCCGAACGCGCGCTTTGTTTATACTCGTGCCCGCCACCTTTGGCTACGGCGAGTGCACACGCGAACGTGCGACTTCGATTTATACTCAGTCCCGTACCCCTGGCTACGGCGAGTGCACACGCGAACGTGCGTCTTTGCTTTATACGGCGGGAGCGCGCGCGCACTAGCGAAGCCTGCGCTCGTCTCCGCCCCAAACTTGCATGATGAAGAAAGATTAGCGGCAAACGGCGATCTTCATTACATCCCCGTTTGCGCGGGCAAGCAATTACAAGGGGTGGGTGTACTAACCGTTTGCCCCTTGGTGAGGCCGAAGCCTCTGGTCACTAGACCTCCGCAAGATCCGTCAAGGCGCCTCCGAATGGCCTCGTGGACCTCCGCGTTGTGACTCCGGCTCTAGGAGCGCCGCTGGGCTTCGCGACGCGGGCACCTGGTACCTGGCTCGATGCGCCGGGCCATATCTTGGTCACCTCGGACGGTGATGATGGCCCGGGGACCCGGGATCTTCATGCATAAATAGCCGTGATGTGGTACTGCGCCGAAGGAGTTGAGGATGGGGCGCCCCAGTATGGCATTGTAGGGATACGGAAGGTCGACCACGTAGAAGGTGGCATCTTCGGTCCGCACATTGTCATCTCGGCCGAAGGAGACTTGAAGGCCGATTTGGCCCAGCGCCCGCAGGGGCTATCCCCCGAAGCCCTGCAATGGGATTCCCGAGGCCCCAGCGCTTCGAGGATCCCCATCCGTTGAAGGCGCCGCAAACAATACGTCAAGGAACTACCACCGCCCACCAAGGCGCGCCCACGCCGCATCCCGCGATGGTGACCCGGATGACCAGGGGGTCCTGATGAGGGAAGTCCACACCTTGGGCATCACCGGGTGTGAATGTGACTTCGTGCCGCGCCCACTCCGCGGTGCTTGCGCTGGGTATGCCGCCACGTGGTGTAGTCTTGCGCGTAGGCCTTCGCTGCCGTGCCGAGGCGAATTCTGTCGCGGAGCCTCCGATATGACGCAATGACCTGCGGTAGGTTGCGCCCGGGCCGTAACGGCTGTGAGGCCCTCCCGAGGCTGCCGTACATGAGCTTGGATCCGTAAGGCGCCTTCACGGGTTGCATCCCTTGCGCCGACCTGCATCCGCGCGCCTGCATCGCATGGGGCTTCGTGACAGAATTGGACGTGGGCCACCGCAGCGCGCGCCTCGGTTCCTATCCTAGCGACGCTGCCGCGAGCGCCGCGATGGAGGTGCAGCGCGGGTATCGTGATTGCCGCGCCGTGGACTATGCACCACCGCCCTCGATGCCGGTCGTCGTAATCTCCACGACCCTTATCGCCGCGGCCTCGCCACGGCGCGCGGCCGCCGCCTCGGCCCGCTGAGCACCTCGCGGACCCGCCGATGTCGAGGACATACCGGTTTCGCCGACCTTTGCCGGCCGCGCTTGGCTGGTCGGACGACTTTATGCGAAGTTGTCCTGCGGTCGGACGCGTCCTCGGGCGACTCGCCACGCTTTCCCTTCAAGAACCGCCGGGCGGATCCTCGGCTTTGCCGAGGCTCGCCTGGTTGGTGTCTGAGTCGCCACCTTGCCTTCGCCAGCGCATCTTCCTCCGCCCGCCATATTCTTCCATCTTGTCGAAGAGCTTTGCCACCGCCTTGATTGGCTTTCGCGATTGTACTCGCCATCGGCCCGGACGAAGGCCCCGTATGGCTGCATTGACGATGGTGGTCTCGCTGACGCCTTTCACCGACATCGAATCTTGGCGGCGTTTGAAGTAGTCCCGAGCTTCCGAGGGTTTTGCTTCACGGCAAAGAGCTTGGTCCGCGCCGACCCGGCCGACGTAGTTTCCTTGAAAGTTGTTGTGAAGGCGACACGAGCTGCTCCCACGCGTAGATGGAGCCCGGCTCTATGGTAAAAAACCAAGAGAGCGCCACTCCTTGTAGCGCGAGGGGGAGTCCTTTGCCTTCGTGGTGTCGTCTCCGCCCGCGGCTTCGATCGCGGTTTCGTATACGCGCACGAACTCCCGGGGTTTCGTGTCGCCTTTGTACGAGTCGATGGCGCTAGGAAACTTGAAGTCTTCGGGCCATGCCGCCTGCTGCAGCCCCGCCGAAAGCGGGGACTCCGGATCCACGCGCCGCAGCGGCACGCGGCTAGACGTGGGGGCTTCGCGATCGTCCGCCTCTCGCCGCGGGCTCGGGCGCAATTGCCGGGCGTGGCTCGCGACCGAGCCTCTTGTATATCCCTCGACGGCCCGCGAGGTCCCCTCCCGCCGAACGCGCTGAGAGCCGCTAGCAGGGCACCTTCCATCGCCGGTGCGGGCGGGGTCGCCGGTACCTCCGACGGGCGGATCGGCGCGGGGACGACCGCGTCGCGGGGTCCCGAGCTGCCGGTCGCTCCGTCGTGGCTACCTCGACCGCCCGTCCGCGCGCCGCCGGCAAGGGTTGCGATGGGGCGGCGAGGTCGGTTGTCGCCGCACCGCGCGGACGCCTTCGACCGCAGGTCCGCTCCTCGCAACGCCGGTGGCGGGTTGGTCGCCGCGTGCCGGTGACGAGGTTGGTCGTCGCGGTGCGGTGGCAGGTTGGTCGCCACCGCGCGAACGCCGACGCCTTCGCCACCGTGCTCGCATCGCCACCGCGCCCGCCGCCGATACCGGCCCCAGACTCATACGGCACTCGGCCCGCCGCCTTCTTTCCTTCGCCGCCGAGGAAGCTTTTTCGTGCCATCCTTCTTCTTCGCTTGAGCTTGTCCTCGCCCTCCCCACGGACGGCGCCAATCTGTGGCTACTGCACCAAACAGAGAGAGAGATGGTAGTGAGAGTGATGAAGATAAGTGTAATGGCCTGGTCCTCCCATGGCTTGCACTCATATATATATGCACATGAGGAGTGCTTTTACAGTTATACCCTTACATCTGGTTATCCCTTCTGGGGCAGTTATGTCATTACACATGGCCTATTCTGGGCCTTATAATCTCCTGCCAGGCCTGCCGGGTTTAGGTGGGGGCCATCCCTACGACACAACACAAACAAAGATTTTGGATCATTAAGTAAGCATGGTTCTAATGGATCAAAACATAGCAAAACTCACCAAAATTTTCAATTAAAGCTACGGTAAAGAACTATATTTTTGGGTGGCTTTTTTTTGGATAGGAAAGAAAGCAACAAATATAGTAGCTAAGGGTAAAAAATCTTACTGTGTCAACCTTGAGCTCTGATACCAGCTGATGCGGGGAGGGGGTTGCCCGATCTTGACGACATAGGATTATGGATAACTAGCACATGCAACCTAGTAATTGATGCAGCCAACCACCGTCTCTATACGGCAACCTGCAGCACTCAAATTACTCAACCACATGCTACGGCCTTCGTCTACTCGCTATTGTGGAGCAGACACATTCAAGCAATCCAAGGAATCACAAGAACAACGGAGTGGCAACTCAGAAATAACACCCAATCCCAATTGGTGGTGGAAATAGCTCACACACAAAGAGAAATAAGTGTTTTGCAAATATTTTCAAGCATGACTTATGTCTCCATGGAGGGGGGGTACCCTCCTATTTATGGGGTTACATGGCTTAGGGGCTAAGAAAGAAATGATATAAGCGCTTACATCATGGTTGCATAATCTTCTATGGCTATACGATCTTCTGTGGCTATGATGACATATGCGCTTACATCACATTCATGATGATTTTCTGTGGCTATATGATCTTCTGTGGCTATGATGACATATGCGGTTACATCACACTCATGATGATCTTCTGTGGCTTCATGATCTTCTATATTTGGCATATGTCAGCTCTTTTAAAGGTGAAACACATTTTGGTTTCCGTGACCGTGCTCTTGGATTTTTCCTCTCGGATCAAGCTCTTGGTTCTCTCGGATTCTTCCTCTTGGATCAAGCTCTCCTTGGCATCAAATGCTTCTTCCTTTTCAAATCTAATAATACGTAGGGCATATGCATTAGGTAGCAGGCAATTCTCATGTAAATTAATCCTTAACTAAGTCAGGAGAGGATTCACCTGTTGGTTCGGTATTTTAGCTCTATCTCTTGTGATTGATCCAATGGAAGTTTGCATATTTGGAAAAAAAAAATTGTTGCTTGCATGCTACGCGTTATACTTGATGAAGTAGAAAATGGGTAAGTACTAGGGTTATCTGCATCACTTAGAGTTTGATGGATTTCATGTGTTTAGTTTCTTCATTGTAAAAACCTTTGTTCTTCGTTTGTGTCGACTAGACCAAATGTAAAGAATCTCTACGAAATTGCACCTTTTGAACTCAATCATATATTTGCAATTCAGATTGTTTGTTACTTCGTTTTTGCTTATTCTTCGATTGCTTGCAGAAATTGATCCACGTGATCAGGACAATCGGGTCTTTGGCATGATTGATAATGACTTGGTAATTAGTTCAGTGATTACTTGGTTCGTACATGTTACATTTGTAGCCTAGACCGTGAGAGTTGATCATCATCAAATCGAAATTATCCTTTTTTATCGAAAGATCGAGACAACATCAATTCATTAATAATGGTTCTTATGCCCCGCTCATTTCAGCTTGAGCTTCTGGCTTTTTTGCACTATTCATAAATTTCTTTTTTCTATACTTTTGGTTTTTTTGAGCTTTTTTGCCGGTTCTTTTTTTCTCGTATTTGTTTGCATTATACGTGATAGGCTAACATGTTTTTTCTATTTTAATTTTTTTAAATTTAATTATGCTAAATAAGTCTCCGCGCTTCTGATGTTTTTCAATACCACAAGATGTTTTTAGCCATAAGCCACTCAAAAAAAAAGCTCTTTTGAGCATGGCCTCGATAATACATAATGACACTTAATACACGTAAAGTTGTTCTTGAACGAACATTTACATTCAGAGAAAATTTTGTATATGCTACCAAAAGTTGTCCGATACTGCCACACAAAATTTTGCGTTTTAAGGATAGCACGAAACAGAACAAGACAACTCCAGGTGGCATTCCCAAAATTTTCTCTTGCTATGTAGATCATATGGGTTAAAACTTAAAACAAGCAGGGGATTTTTTTTGTTAACAAAACAGGAAATTTGGACACTGTTGGACCCCTGTGCATCAAGAATTCCGCTTTGGCCCCCGCAAAAATTCCAAAACTGACCCTCTCCACCGCGCGATAACCCTCAGCGCCACGTGTCCCGGCGTGCGGTTCAGGACCGCACGACCCGGCCGGCCTCGCCGCCAGCAGCAGCCCCGCCGCGACAAGGCGTCTACCGCCTCCGAGCGCGCGATCACGCTGCTGCTGCGCGCGTCTGGCGTCGCCGCCGCGCTGCCCTCGCGACCGCGCGATTCGCTGTGAGCCAATTTGTTTTTTGCAATTCCTGCGCATATATATATATGTATTGTGTATATATATTGATGCATATATGAAGTTATTATTGAAAAAATTATGTGTATATGTAAAATGAGTGAAAAAATATGAATTTGAAGTGGGGTCCACTGTACTACTTGTGTAATTTTTTGTACAATTTTGAAAATTTAAAAAATTGTTTGGTAGAGTACGAACGAAATTTTTGTGAAGTAACGATTAGTGTATTTGTGATTTTCATATATTGATGACCGTGAAAAATGTGTTGAAGTGACAATAACAAATTGCGATCATGGTATGTTGTTTTATTGGAAACAATTTAATGAAAATTTTTTTGAGCACAAATGTGATATGAACAATTGGACGAAATGAACGAAAGTGATATTGATGAGTGCAGGAACTGTAATGATTATAAGTTTTGTTAATTATGTAGTTGTGAAACAGAAAAAATCTGAAAAAATTGTAAAACAAGTTTATGTTGATTGGCTCGTTGTAGATGCATACAAATTTATGGTAATTTTTTTTAGGAACGATTGTGCGTAGAACGAACGATATATAAAGTGGTAAGTGACTTTTAGGGTTTGGTATGTTTTAAGGGTTTGCAATCCGCGTGATGTTTGTATGTTTTGTCAATTTTGTAGTTAGAATCAGATAAAGTTGCAATAGAAGTTTATGTTCAATGTAAGTTGTAGATGCATAAAAAAAATTGGTAAATTTTTTTAGGAACGATTGACCGTATAACGGTCGATACATAAAGTGGTAAGTGAATTTTAGGGTTTGGTCTGTTTCTTAGGGTTAGCAATCTCCGTGATTGTTTTCAGTTTTGGCAATTTTGTAGTTATAAACTGGTAAAAATCAGATAAAGTTGTAATAAAAGATTATGTTCATTGTAAGTTGTACATGCATAAAAAGTTTGGTAAATTTTTTTAGGAAAGATTGACCGTAGAACGGTCGATACATAAAGTGGTAAGTGAATTTTAGGGTTTGGTCTGCTTAGGGTTTGCAATCTCCGTGATTGTTTTCAGATTTGGCAATTTTGTAGTTATAAACTGGGTAAAATCAGATAAAGTTGTAATAAAAGTTTATGTTCATTGTAAGTTGTACATGCATAAAAATTTTGGTAAATTTTTTTAGGAAAGATTGACCGTAGAACGGTCGAGACATAAAGTGGTAAGTGATATTTCAAGGTTAGTGAGAATTGTGGTACGTGAGGAGCGGTATGTTAATATTGTTAAATGAGGTGATACGTGAATCATGGAATGCGAAAATACGAGATATTGAACTTCATAATACAGCTTGGGAGTAACATGCCGCTGTAGATTTTTATTACATGGATAACATATAGCATGATATGCGACTAACCCACCCAATCGCCAGACGACCTCTCAGATGGACCGGGGCCACTTTCCCTTCCTTGCCCGCCGGCGTTGAACTCCTCCGCGCCTCTTTGCCTTAGCCGCACTTCCCTCTTTCTCTCGCGCCCATCTCGCGAGCCTCCCGCCTCCCTACGCGTGCACGCTTCAAGATGAGCTTGCGCCTCGCGCAGATACGCAGGGTGTGCTCGTGCTTGCCATGCTCCTCCTCCAAAGAACTCCTTCTCCTTTGTGACATTCCACTCCTCAAGTCGAGGGTCCATTGGTCCTCAGGGTGGATCTCAAGATCGATCCATTTGCGGTAGCCACACAGGGGCTCCGGAGACTATAAATACATGGGAGATATTGTTAGTGCGAGCTGTGAAGGAGAAAAGGTAGGGGAAAAGGAGAAAAGATATTGTTACCGGCTGCCGATAGGTTGCGGTGTCAAAACGGCGGTTGGGGTAGTCACTGGAGTAGTTTGCGCAACCCCAGTAACGCATACCTAGACTAATGCTGTGCTTAGACTTGAAGAACTTGCACACGTCCCCGCACCAACAAAGGGGGTGTCTCCTCGTGGTAGTTGTGGCTAACGCCGGTGGGGACGTCCGGATGGGGTTTTGCTACGCGGCGCCTGGGGACCTTTCATCGTAGCACGATGGGCTTGTTCTACCCGGCCAGTATCGCTCTTATTTTCTCATCGCGTGCGCATCGCGGGTCGCACCGACCGTGCTCACACGGTCTCCTCCCAATCCTTCACCATCTTGTCCCATTGCTTCTTCTTGCCTTTGTCCATCCCGGTTGGGTGAGGGAAGCGCGATGTAGTATGGGGTTTGGATGGGCAATGTTCGCTGGGAAATGGAATGCATACGAATTTATAGGGGCCGTTTGTCTCTACTCGTGACGCCTAAAGCTGGTCCGCGTGGTGGTAGCAAAGTGAGTAAAGATGGGAGTGCTGCGTTATCACCAAAAAGGTCCTGCTTTTGTAATGTCTCTCGAGCAAAGCTGCCTCGAATTGTCATCTCACCGAGCAAAGCCGATCTCTTGTTGTCATGTCACCGAGAACGATGCCCTCTTTAGTCTCGCACCGCCCAAAGCCGCATGTTTTGTCTTCCCATCGAGCAAAGCCGCGCCAGTTGTGTCATGTCACCGCGCAGTTGGCATGTTTTGTCATCTCACCGAGCAAAGCTGCCCTGCTCGTCATGTCTCTCGAGCAAAGCTGCCCGCTTTATCATGTCATCACAAAGCCGCACCTTTGTCATCTCACCGAGCAAAGCCGCCCGCTTTATCATGTAATCGCGCAAAGCCGCATCTTTTGTCATCTCACCGAGCAAAGCTCCCCGTTATGTCATGTCTCTGAGCACACACTGCCATGTATTGTCATCTCACAGAGCAAAGCCGACTCTTTTTGTCATTTGACCGAGCACACCGCTCTCTTTAGTAATGTCACCGCGAAAAGCTGTCCTCTGTCATCTCTTTGAGCAAAGATGGAGTGCTACGGTATCACCAAAAAGGTCCTGCTTTGTAATGTCTCCGAGCAAAGCTGCCCTCAAGCCGTCATCTCACCGAGCAAAGCCGACTCTTGTTGTCATGTCACCGAGAACAGATGCCCTCTTTAGTCGCACACGCCCAAAGCCGGCATGTTTTGTCTTCCCATCGAGCAAAGCCGCGCCGCTTTGTCATGTCATCGCGAAAAGCCGCATGTTTTGTCATCTCACCGAGCAAAGCTGCCCGCTATGTCACGCCATGCGAAGAACCGCCCCGGGCGCGAACTCGGCGACACTACTACAAGTGCCCCAATCACTCGGTGAGTCGATTGTTTCGGTTCGTTGAAATCATGGTTGTATGTTTAAAAACTTCTTGTCATGGAATCGCAGGAAGCTCATGGTGGTTGCCGATTCGGTGTGGGAGGATGAAATGGGAAATAGGATGGATAATGTTCGCCGTGAGAGAGTTGTCGGGGGTTGCACCGCCGGATGCGCATCGCTTCGGCTGCACTAGAGTGGAAGATAAATGTAATGTTGTGTGGTATTTTGTTTCTTGTGTTTATTGTTATCCTCAAGTTGTAGTGCTGGAGGTTCTCCTCGTGTATGTTCGCAATGTTTTATGCTATGTTGTCCTCAAGCTCTTTTGGTAATGTTTTATGTACGGTTGTGTTGTATTTTAGTTGTTGTGTTCGTTGGTGTGTTGGTGGTTGTACTACTTGCTACATGTCATGTACGTGAAATGTATGAGTTGTTTCATGTTGTCTTTGCCTGATGCCTTCTCCTCGTATATGTCGGTAATTTTTTATGCTACGTTGTCGTCAACCTATGTCTTCTCCCGCTACCCCGTGTTGTCATCTCTCAGTTGGTTGTATGCCGTAGTAAATCAAAGAACTTAGAGCAACCCTTTTATACTGGAAACCATCTTTGAACATCAAACCATCAAGCACTTGAAAAACATCACAAAAATTACAAAAGTACAATTTAAAAATTCATTCATCATCTCTCGCCGCCGCCGCACGGCGCATATGATCCTCTCGAGAAGGTGAACCTACTAGGGAGCGTGGTGCATCGCGAAGATCGTGAAAGTAGGGGTGTGGCCGAGGCGCGGTGGGTACAACTCGTGGATCACAGGACGCCGGTCATAAAGCATAGAGCTCACCCAATCGGAGGAGGTGTCTCACGCCCCGCTTAGATGGTACAACTGAATTAGGCAATGGAAAGTATGAAAATTGTTCATAATGAAATACACTGCTTAGCTTACAATGTTAGTGCATACCGGGTATGTGGTCGGTGAAATGAGGATGTCGACGGTAGTCCCCATGTACTCGTGCGATGTCATGCCTTGATAGGTCGGCACAACCCACTGGCCCCGGCCATATAGGTTGGTCTCGCACTGCCCCGGAGATACGAGGGCATCCGCCTCTCGTTGGTCCGCGAGTCGTGGCGCCTGCTCGAGTGGGCCTCGCTGCCCCGAGAGCGCGGCCGCCGTCCGTCGCCTCCGTGATGACGATGCCCGCTGCGACGCGCTATCCCATGGCAATTGCTGCAAGACGAACATGTGGTTAGACATAAATGGTAAATGAGTGCATGAACAAATAGTTGACAATTGTCGAACCGCGCCGGCGCTGCGGAGGCCGAGCGATCGTAGCTTGGCCGACTCTCTGACGCCCTCCGGTTCGTGGCGCGATGTCGACTCCGTGATGACGCCGCCCCGTAGCAGCGCCGCTATCCTCGCCGCAATTGCTGCAAGACGAACATGTGGTTAGACATAAATGGTAAATGAGTGCATAAACAAATAGTTGCCAATTGTCGAACCGCTCGCCAAGCGCGTGGAGGCCGAGGATGGCCGTGGCGATCCCGGTGCCGACGGAGGCGCGAGGAGGTGATGGTCCCCGCCACGCCCGCCACCGCGTACCAACAACGCCATCTCGGTGGCGACCACAACTCAAGCCCCGTGACGCACCCCTGCCCTTTCACGATGTCGCGATATAACTTACCCACCGAGATTCGTATTTGACTTCCTATGTCGATAGCCTCATTAGCCTCGATGTCGATACGATGTAGCCGGTCCACCGCAGTGAAACAAACAATACCAAATGTAATCCCGCATTTCGTAATGACACAAGACTTCGCATCGCCTGGTCGACCTGCCGCTAGATGACGGTCCGACCTTCCCAGATAGCCGCCTCGTGAACAAAGATGAAGTGGAGGTTGTGGCGCTCCCCCAGTAAGCCTACGGCTGGGTGCGTGGAGCGCATCACCAAGGTATGCCTCAGACGCGCGGGTCGTCCGGTCGCACGGCCGTGTCTCATCCACAAGCATCGTGATGCGCATGGTCGCACCACATGTCCGCCCACGCCCGCTGTGTGGCTCTCCGCCTTGATGCCGCCGCCTCTCCTCGATTGCCCGCAAGTCCATTGAGACATTACACAATCGCACGGCATCGACATTGACACTAATGCAGAATTAAATATGGGGTGTATCGACATACGGTGGAACTCCTCCGCAAGAGGGCGCCCCGCCATGGGAGGGACATGCGCCGTACAGCCCGAATCGCCTCATGACTCGGTGTGGGTCAGATAGCTCGATGCAAGGCGCGAACACCAAGCGGCGTGTCGTCATCCAGACTCGATCTCGCCGCGACCGATATGACAAGCCGTGGGGCCGTGTTCGCAATTAATCGGAGACCATGGCCACCGCCACGCCGCCAAACGCCAAGCTCGAACTCGTGGAAATCCGAGCACGCACGCCTCGGCCACTCCTCGCCCACCTCAACCGACCATGCGCCCAACGGTACCCATTGTGGGCGCATCAACGGGTCGCCGCCACCATACAACCGCGGATGAGCTCATAAGGGTGCACACGACGACCAAAGTCGCTCGCCAACGGGAAGTCTTCCCATGACCACAATCAAGGAGAAGATAGCAGCGGTTAGGACCGCTCGCGGCCGCAAAGACGCGCGAGGCGCCACACAAGCCTCGTATGTGGAGCTAAGGACCGCCGATCCTCACTATATTGTGGTCGGCCGACCAGCCACCATCCGCCAAGGACTCCGCTAGCGGTATGTAGCTAGGCCGCACGGAGTCTCCGCCGTGCTAGGGAACAAGACGCATCTCAACAGATATAGCGGTGTATGTAACGGCGCGCCCGCACCGCGACCTCATCTCAAGGCTCGCAGGATGTGTCATGAAGCGACGGCCATCCATGTGGCACCTCACCGCGTTGTCTCGGATCGCATGACCGAACCGGTGACCTGCACGGACCTTCCAATTGCCGCTTTGGGGTGGCACCACAAAGAAGACCACGGACGGTAGACCAGTAATCATCGCGGACGCCTCAGAGTAACCGTCATCTCCCCCACCGAAGTGGAAGGTGTGAGTCTCCGCCCCATCGATCAACGAGTCGACAACGCGGGCGCATCGCATCGGAACCCATGCGGTAGATCCAACATGCGCAATGGGCAGCACGGTGTCCCGCAGAGGGATGTACCGATGGTCGAGACGCCGCCTCTCTGGGCCCCTAAGGACGAAGCAAGGAGGCCCGTGGTGCGGTGCCGACAACCACACATTGCATCGGTGGTGCTCATCCCAACGGGCTCTAGCAGCTCTAACGCCATGTCCTCGCCAAAGAAGGATAACAAGTTAGTGTACATTACAACAAAATATGCAACAAATAACAACATAATTAACAACAAATGTTATGACAGGAAACGCATTTAATGTACAAAAACATACATAAAATGTGCACACGAATATGACCCACACGACAAGGAAACATATGGAATGTGCGAAATATACATAACATGGTAATGTGCAATACATAGCTACACCATCGAGCCAACAATTCAGCGCACACCTCCGAATAATACATTACATATGGATTGTGGTTGGTACTACGAGCGTTGTTGATGCCTACTGCTTGGGCACCGATCGAGGGAGTGGCCAAAGGTCTTGCATAGCCTACACTTCGGCGCCAACACGATCCCTCGCTGCTCTCATCCATGTCATTGCGGATGCGACGCTTTGTCATCTTCCACGACCGACATGCTTCGGCATCGTTGGGCACCCACTTTATCTCCCGCCATAATTCCTCAGAGTGCATGTCTACCCCGTAGGAATGGAACTCAGACCTGTGTTGCATACAAGTGCCGCATGTCGAGTACTTGGAGATGTACTGGTCGACGCCGTTCCATACAACAAGCAGCCGCTGCACACATGGGAGCATGGCTTGTGCGAGTCGGGCTTGTTGCAGAGCAAGATGCTTCATCACCAATCGTGCATACTCGCTTGCGCCTCCTCAATGTGACCCATGACATACTTCGCTTAGGCGGACCTCAAACTTCCTCCTTAAGCCATCAATGGGCCGAGCAATGTGGGTTCGAGCCTTCTCCATCTTCCCGTCCATGAAGGCCTCGCATGACCTCGTAGTATTGCTTGTTTTCTCAACGTGCTTCGCGCTATCCTCGGCTCTATTCACAAAGTACCCGACGGTACGGCCTGTGTCTCGCCACACTTGCCGTGGATCGGCAGGATCCGACGCCTTCAATACACCATTGTAAACCTCGACATGTTGGTTGTCATGATCCCATACTCGCCCCACCGTGTCGTGCAACAAAGACCACATTTCAAGTCGTGCATTGGACTGAACCCATTGTGAGAATACCCGACTCTTGTGGAGCCCTCCACGGCCCTCGCTTCAGATGCACATGCTTCGTAGCCTCCTCGATCGAGCCGCCCGCAAGGCGCCGAACTTCCGCTTCGGTTCTCGCATGCATAGCTTGAACATCTTCATGAGGTCCTTGCTACGAACCTTCGTGGAAAGTTCGCCGCAATATGCCTCATGCACCAGCGTTCTTCACATCACCCATCGGACGGGGCTGCGCCCCATTTCGCAACGTTCGCAACGCAGCATGCGAAGCTCAGCATTGCGGTGGAGATAAGGCACACTTCGTGCCTGTTTTGCACTACAAAGATTCTTCAAATTGCAAAGAAACCAAAGGCGCTATCTCGTATTCTCGCTTCTCCACAATTGCAAATGCCATCGAGTAATCGGTCATTTGCATCGCTGCAATCGCGTAGGATAGTGCCCTTGTACTTGCCGATAGAACGTGCCATCTACGGTTAGCACCGGACGGCACCACCAACCCTTGTATCGCTCGATGGAAGGCCCGTAACACTCATCAAGAATGAAACAGCCGGGCCCTCCGTAGGATGGACCTCTCCGCTCGCTTATGTGAGTGCCGGGTTTGATTGTGCAATTTGATTCAGCATTCTTGGGACCAGGTCAGACGCTCGCACGCCCCATACATACCGTCAAAGACCTTTCGCGCCGCCCGCCACACCTTCTTGTAGCTCACTTGCACTCGCCGTGTTCGCTACTTCGCCATCGAATCCTTCGTAATTGACACATCCGCCGACGAGGTGCGTGACCACCTCCGCAAGATACGATGATGTCATGTTGCGTGCCTATGTAACCGGCCCGCAAGCTCGCGAATCGTGATCTTGGAGCACCGTTATCCGAACTCCGCGCCAACGCTCTTGTACCGCTGTGCACGCACTTTGCCACCACATGACCCGTCAACACACTTCACGACGACGTGTCCGCTTTGACTTGTGGACCCGATATGTCCGGCTTATGTTGACGGCATGTCTAGCAATAGCTCGCTGGATAAAGACTTATTACGGAGCATCGCCCAAATACGTTGCGCGCTCGCTGAACCCCCATTCTTCCTCCTCGCTCGTGGGTAACTAGGGATGCCGCCGCGATGTCGCCCGGGCCTCGACGACACGCACGCACCGGCCCGTGGTCACAACACGACCTACCACCTCCAGCTGCACCTTCGCCATCTCGCCCTCTCCGTAGCTGCTCGTGTCAACCTCCTCATCCTCCTCGCTGTCCTCTTCTTCCACCCGGTCCCCAAGATACTCATGATAGGGCCAATACGGCGCCCACCACTGCCGTGCACACCTTCGTTGGGCTGGAAATTCTCTGCGCACGCCCCGCCGCCTTCATCACCCACTTCCTCGCCCACATGTTCTCCCGCAGAAGGGTCTTCATGACCGCCGACCACTTCATCTCCACCACCGCATTTGAACCAACCATGGTCGATGATTCGCCTCTCCACGAACTCGACATACACCATTGGCCTCCCATATCGCAAAGATCGTGGTTGCGCACGACCTCCATGTAGTTCGCCCATGACGCGTCATTGGTCACCTTCGAAGTTGCCATATGCTCGCTTTCATCATCCACCATTGTGGCATAGATCGCCTCGATCCGTAACTTATTCCTTGCGGTCCAGCCGATCGAACGCTGAATGCACACACCTCCGTAGCTCGCATAAGCTCATGGCGCTGCATCGGTGCCCGGATCACGGTCCGCTCGCACTTGACAGTCCGCCCCATACGCCCATCACGCATTTAGACCACTCCCATAAAACACGAACAATTGTTCAATGTCACCATTGCGCATCTATCATAAGTGCATAATCAACCATTTTAGTACACAACACGTAACAATCGTACCATCTAATTAATGAGCTTCATTAATATATGGTTTGTATTCCTAAATCTACGATTTATTTGTAACTATTTTACTTTCAAATTGTACCATACATCAAATGAAATATTCGTATCATTTTTATTTCCATGAAATGACCTTCATACTACAGTCATTCACTAAGCATACTAATTATACAAATTGTCTCTAATCTAACTACTACAAATTTACCACCTACAAATGCTCTAACATAAATATTTACTTTTTCAACACCTACACATTATTTACACTACAATCTTTTCTAACTTTAACTTAATATAGTCTTTTCTAAATTTTTAATTCTAATCTACCAAATTTATTTCTAATTTATTTTAACCCTAGTACTATTGTTATCACCTACAATTGCTCTTACATAAATATGTGTTTTCAACGTCTACACACTACAACTTCATATTTTCCACCTAATCTGAAACTACTTTGCAGATGTATGTTCACAAAAATGAAACCCTATATACACTACAATATACACTACAATACATCATGCTAAACATATGCAAGATTTCCTATACATACATATCGTATAAAATATTGACATAAAATAACAAGAATACAAGATGGTTTCATTAATTAAGGCCTAATGACATACATAAAATTATAGTTGCATGGGCACAAAACTTACCTCTTGTTGATGCTCACGAGACGATCTACAACTTTTGTACTTGCCAAATCCACGATTCCAAACGAAAACAACTCAACTCTTCCTGGCTTTCGCTCCTCACTTTTCTTCAAGAAAACTAACTACATTACAATACGTAACTTCAACATAAAATACGACATTATCTACACTACAATAAAGCATGCATCATATGTGGATTTTTACCTACACATACACACTGTATGACATATTGGCTTATAATACATATGTTCACATAAAGATTACCTACAAATACATAACGCATCAAATATTGACATGGCATATCACACATTCACATAAAATAACATTACCAAACGATAATTTGTGCTAATCAACTAATTATGGACTAATCACATACATAAAAATTTAGTTTCACGCACAAGACTTACCTCTTCTTGAAGCTCACGACACGATCTACAACTTTTATACTTGTAAAATCCGATTCCAAACAAAACTACTCAAATCTCCGTGTTTTCACTCCTCTCTTCCCTTCACTTTCTCCTCGCTCTATCTTCACTTCACCGCAATCGAGCCGCTCGCTTCGACAACAGCTTTTCTCTCCTCCCTTGCGCTATGGTTCCGGTTTTGAAGTGTGCATTCAAAGACTCATGGAGGGGGCCGTTCTCGCCTAAAGACACGTGTGCGAGCGAACAGAGAAAGTAATGCGCACAGGGGCTTTTCCTTCTTCGCGACGAACGGACGCCGCAGAGGGATTCCCGCGGCGGCAATTATTCGCGCTGGTCGCACAAGACGCGCGGTCAGAAATGGGACGCGCGGCCGGCAAAGCGAACGCGCCGGCAAAGCGAACGCGCTGCGGGCGGCAGACGCTACGTCGTCGCGGGGCGACGCTACGCCGGGCGGCGCGCGGACGCGGCCGGGGCCTGGCGATGGCGGCTCGATGCACGTACCGCACGACGGGACAGGGCACTGGCCGTGATCGCGCGGGGAGAGGGGTCCAGCTTGGAATTTTTTTGCAAAGGGGGCAAAACAAAATTTGATGCACAGGGGTCCAACAGTGTCCAAATTTCCCAAAACAGTCCACCGATGACTCCCTGAACCTTAAAAAAGTTCGAAAATTACGATAGGCTGGTTGACTGGGCCCACGTCACATTGACTCAGGTACAGTTCTTCCCCGCTTCTCTCAGAATAGTTGCCCTCCTGCGGCGTCGACTCTAGCAGCAGATCCACCGCCGCGCCGCCTCGCCTAGTCGCCTGTATACCCCGCCGGCGCCTCGTCTCCATCTCCGTCTCCGCCTCTAACCGCACCACCACTTCCCAATTCTTATCCGTTGGCTCCCTCTGCTCCAGGTACGAACCGCACCCCCCCACTCCAGAAATCCTCGATCTAACTTGGCGCTTGCTCGTCGGAGGCGAATGTGCAATTGAAAGGGCGTCGAGCGTGTTGACGGGAGTTAAAGGGGCGTCGGCCACGATTTCTCCCCCTACCGAAGCCTCCGCCTCCGGCCTCGGCGTGGCGTCCTAAGGTGACGCTGCTCGCGCCCCGGTGAGCAATTCTCGAGTTCCATCTCGTCAGGTTCGGTTCCTTTCGTTCGATCTGGTCTTCCGGCCTCGAATTCTAGGGATTGGCGCCGTTGCGGCCGAGCGATATGGACTAGCTTGTTCCTGTACCAGTCGGGTTGTTCGGTTGTTTTCTGCGAGCAGAGAGGTTTAAGGATTTGTCAGGTTGTGGTTGAATTTGGAGCTTTGGATCGGTCTGGTGATCCTTTGTATGCAAAAGGTTAGAGATCTATGCGGGATGCTACATGATGTGGGGGGATTTGTGTTTCTTGATTCCTTAGCATAAGGTAACTACGGAATAGCCGAATAGGCAAGTGATTTTCCTGTAAAGCGAAATATGCCCTGAACATGTATTTTTTGTCATGGTAGTAACGATGAATGAATTGCCGTGTAATGTATAAAGTGCTGGATGTAAGAATTGCCTTATGAATGAATGCAATGGATTCTTGTTCAATCGAGAAATACTTTTGAATGCTACGGAGACGCATAGCAAAATATAGCAATTTTTGTACTGTTTATGTGGTTTCTTATGCCATAAAGTGCTAGCCAGAAAAATAATAGAAAGGAATAAGTTAAATAATATTTACAAATACATTTCAAGTGTTAAAATCAAGGACTAATGCACAAAATACAAGTGTCAAAACCAAGGGTAGTATTGAATTTATCCATACATTCCTCCCACTCTAGGATCAGGAGTCAACCTCCTAGCCAAACACCTCCTCAGACAACTCCAGCTTCTCAGGGGAGAAGATCCAAGTGTGGAGCTGGAGCTGCAAAAACCTGATCTAGATTATACACGTTGCGGATGCATAGGTCGACTGAAAAAAAAGACTTCGCAGATGGAATTGTCTATCTTTGGTGTAAAGGAGGAGAATGAGGACTTAACCCGTAGCCTCAAGCACCACAACCTTTTGCTACTATACTAGGCCACCTTGTAGTTCCCAAGTGTAGTTTAACTAGATAGGAGTAATTGAACTTTGGCCATGACATTACATGGAAGCATTATTCCAATGTTTATAAGCAATGACTTTTGTTGTTCTAGCAACTTGATAAAACAATGCAAGCTTCTCTTCTTTACTCACTTGCATGATCATTTATCTGTAAAGCATTATGCATTGTTGGCCGTGTGCAAATTCCTATGGAAGGCAAAGAGTGGGTTGTTTGAAACTGATCACAGTGTCTTTTGTTCTCTCTTTCTTTCTTCTGAACTACATTTGTCTTTATTTGTCGTTTTGTTTCTGCAGAACTACGTTTGAGATATATTTCTTCTTACTTTGTTTTCCATTACAAGGCCTGCTTCTTTTCTAAAAAGAGAAAATTGAGAATATGCCCTCCAACTAGATGGAAATCTAGCATATACCCTCCTTTAGATCCTAATTGATAATATACCCTCCTTTAGAGTGTTTTGTTGAGAAAATGCCCTTTTTATACTATTTAGTACCTCTTAAGTATACTAATCCGTATTGTACTGTATTTTGACATTAGGATGACCATTTTGCCCCCATGTACGGCCGCCGGACCTCCGCCCCACACCCTCTGCCGCGCCGCCGTTTGGTCCGGGAAACCCCAGCCAAGCACTGCCCAATCGAGACTTATCTTCTTCACAGCCGTACATGGGGCAAAATGGTCAAAATACAGTACAATACGGATTAGTATACTTAAGAGGTACTAAATAGTATAAAAAGGGTATTTTCTCAACAAAACACTCTAAAGGAAGGTATATTATCAATTAGGATCTAAAGGAGGGTATATCCTAGATTTCCATCTAGTTGGAGGGCATATTCTCAATTTTCTCTTCAATGTTATAGATGAAAAATACTACATAGCCAATCGCATCCCCTTTGTCTAATATTCAAAACACTAAGAATTACTATTATTTTGCACAGAAGGATATAGCTGACTTTTTGGTTATTTTCTGCTAGTGCTAGTGAGTAGTGTGACCTTGGAGAGAAAATGGAAGGGCGCTCCTCAAACGAAATATCGTCAGCTGAAGCTGTCTTGGTGGGAGCATTGTCTTCTGGCGTTAATGTAAGAAATACTGCAATGTTTCTTTTGAGGGTGGAATTACTGCAAATCTGTAATTTACAGTATTCATTATGTTCAATCTTAAATTTAATTTTAATCGTGTCCCAGTTATGTGGTTTTGAACTATTCAGAATCCATTATATTCAATCCCAAATTTAACATTCATCTTGTCACTTTCTATGTGGTTTTGGAATATACAAATCAATAAGAAAGCCTGATTGATGTTATTTTATGGTGTAGGCCCCCACGTGGTTTGTGCTCAAGGTCACATTTCTGCTACTGACCTTCTGTTTTACTGCAATGCTTTCTCTAGCATTTTTTTCAAGTGACTTCGTGATTGTTGGACATGTTCTTTTGCTCGTAACCATTGGCGCGGTGCTATTTGTGCTTCTTAACAGGTTTCCCTCCCCGTTTCCTTCCCCCTCTACCCACGTGTGACCTTCACTTTCATTTCAATGAATGATTCAGCGAACTGCTATCTCTGTATTGTAGGTTTCTGGCAGAAACTGGTCTTGTGCCAGTTGAACAACAGATGCAGGAGATGGGTATCCATAAAACAGAAGCCGCAGAGAAAGACAAAAGAAACTAGCCACTGACTGACTTTTATTGATATAGAAGACAGATTAACATTTTACATCATTAAACAGAGTGGCATTTAGCAAGATATGCTCTTTCAACCATGTATATATCTGAAGTGTAGGCAGACACTTCAGCACAGATGATCCAAGATCTTTATACGTATATCTGAAGTGAAATGGATTAAGGAATAGACCACTTTTAAGCATGCTTGGCCTCTTCCTCCTTTGGTTTGGTCTTCTTTCTCGTGATGTAAAAGAAACATGAGCAGTAGGGGAACTGAAACAAGAACTTCATTGCCTGAGAAGCCTATATTGTTTTTGCAGAGATGTTTTGCTGAAGGGATTTGCATGCAGCCCTTAAATATACTATGCTCATTCGTTGCTTAGTTGCTCATCGGAAGATAGTAGAAATTGTGGCCCAAGTCCCTGTCGCTTGGAGCTTTTCACCTCCGCTGATGCTTTCTTTTGTGGGGGTTGTTCTTATGCAATCTCGTCATGTTATTACTCATTTTTTAATTGACTTTCTAGAATTCATATCATTAAACTTTCTAAAGTTTGACCACGAATAGATTTAATATTATTTAGATTGGTTATACAAAAATTATATTATTAGATTTATTGTTAAAAATGATTTCATAATATTACAATTTTATTAGTATATTTTAGTATTAAATTATAAAAGTAGCAGTCAAAGTCATACCTCGAAGACCGTAAAAATTTATAAACGTCAAGTTAAATGACTTTCTTTCCATTGGGTTCATTATATCAACTGCGAAGTGTAAAGCCTTAAAACTCATTCAGAAGTCAGGAGAACATCTGAATTGTCCATGGACGTGGTTTTGAAGTTTACGAAAACTTTCTTGCCTCATTGACAGATAGAAAGGGTATTATTTGGTTGACGATGGGTTTCTGCTGAATATTCGTTGGTTACTGATTGTGATTGGTTTGTGCTTTTCTTCATACATCTTGAGATAATGGCTCAACGTAATAATGCGGTCGTACCGACATCATTTCTGGACCAATTGCAAACGATTGAAAACTGATTAAGTTTAAGCACAATGCGATTAATTAAGTTTAAGCACAATACGATTAGATAAGAGTTGATAAGAAAAGTGAGGTGGGAAAGAAAAAAGGTACCAGCTTGGAGGACCATGCCAACCAAAACTCAAAACAATACTTTTGCCAAAGGAATTGGAATGACAATTCATTACATATGAATATCACAATAAAGAACAAAAACAAAGACAAAAACAAAACCGCCTCTACAGAGAATAGATCTTTGAGAGCCATGGCTCCCAGTGAATTTAACCATAGCCTTGAGTACCATATTGGCTGCTTGTTTGATGTCAAAAAGTTTGATGCTTTTCTTGGATGGAGACATGGAGCCACGAGTTCTAAACATGCCTTACCATAAGAGAGTCTGACTAGTAGAAGCGAAGTGTATCTCAAGCCATCGCAGTGCAATTGCAACTTGGAATCCAGGTCAGCACTGCCAATACCATAATAAGGGCCTGTTTGGCTGCGGCTTATGCCTTTTGACTGAAATTTTTGAATTTTGGCTGTTTACAGTACATATTACGGGGAGAGAGATACTCACTTGCGATTTTAGCTGGTACAGATGTTGGGCTTTTAATGTGTACATCGTTTAACTTGTAGACCCCGTCTTGAGAAAATACTCCGTTTGAAAGTTAGGTACTGTAGGAAAAGCCAAAAGCCGCCAGCTTCAGAGGAAAAGAACAGGCCCTAAATCTTACCTCATGCAACAGGCCAACTATAGTAAAATTTTTGCTTTTTAGCCCAAAATTTGAAAGTTTTTTTACATATGGACCCCTAGAGAAAAGATTTGCATAAATGGACCATTAGCACGGCGCCAAAGGATATGACGCCCAGGGTACATAGCACGGCGCTAAAGCACATGGCGCCGTGCTATGTAACTATGGCGCTAACTTCCGTGGCACCGTGCTCTGGGACTTATGCCCGAGCACGGCCCCCGGTCCCCACCTCCTCACTCCTAGCGCCAAAGGGCCTGGCGCCGAGGTATTCGACTACGGTGCCAGGGTCTTTGGCACCATAAGTAAGCATGGCGTCAAAGGGCCTGGCGCCGTATTTCAATAACTCGGTGCCAGGACCTTTGGCGCCGTTCTACCTAAACCTGCAGAAAAAAGCAGCACTTTACTGTTATTTTTGCATATATAAAACACATGCACATGCACATACACACATACACATACATTCACATATAAAACAGCTGAATACCTAAATAACAACATCACATAAGTCTCAATAACGTAGAACAACATCACATAACTCTCAATACGTCTCAAAACATCACACAGGTCTCAGCGCACAAAATAGAGTCAGTCTCGCTGCCTCTTGGCCCTTCCCTTGCCCTTGGCCAGAGCTTCAGTCCCTGGAGTATACGTGCTCGGGGGACGGGCCGAACGACGAGGCCGCTGCGAAGCCTGAGTAGATGGTGCGACGGGCATCTGCGACATCCCAATTTTATCGTGGGTAGATGCCTCCTCCTCGTCCATCATGGGTTCGAGGACGAAGTATGGGAATCTCCTGGAAAATGCTTTAAAAGTTAGCTACGTGATGAAAATACATGTAACACGAGAAAAATACATTTCGATAACACACGTACCTGGTTGTCCTCCGTGAGCTTGCCGCGGTGCTCCCTATCGTAGAACTCGTCCAGCAGCCGGTACCTCGCCATCTTGTGCATTCAAAAATACGTTAATGATAAGAATAACAAAATACGTTAATGATAAGAATACCAAAATATCTAAAAATTATGCTCTCTAGACCTAACGCCGCTAACCTGACTGGAACGACGTTGACACGTCCATGAATTGTGACCCATTAGACCACAAGTACCGCAGTGTGTCTCCTATGGGTCCTCAACGAAGGGATTTTCCCTACCCCTCTTGGTGTGACCGGGTATCCGATCCATGTCCATCTTGTACCTTGACCGCTTCCTACTGTCCCTCTTGTGCCAACGTAACCCCTCGTTCGCTATGTACCTGGGACCCGAGTAAAGTGGCTACTCACTTTCATCACGATATGGCTCAAACCGTGGGGCCCAGGTCCTCACCAACGCATTCACGCTGAACAGTGTCGGGATTTTGGTCTCAACATCGACATTCTGGGCCCTACATGCGGTCACCATGTGGGAGCATGGAAAATGGAACTTGTTGGGAACACCGCATGTGCATGTGAAGGATGTAATCACGACCTTATGCTTTCGGGCCTCTCGGAGCTCTCCATTCTCGGTTGTCCCTCCACCCTCAACAACCGCATGTGCCTGCATGTTCGCTTTGGTAAGGAAGCTGTGAGGACGAGGTGGCCAACGTGCATGTGCCTTTAACATGTCTGAGGCTTCCCGGTGCTGGTAACAAACCATGCAACAAACTTGTAGAAAGTGAAGGCCGCAATTGCGGTAACTGGCAATTCACGTGATCCCTTAAGCAGCCCGTTGAAGCATTCTGCCATATTGCTAGTCATGAACCCATACCTCCTTCCCAATGGGTCATGAGCCCTTGACCATTTCTGCACATCTCTCATTAAACCCCTTATCCAATCACGGTCCTCGGCATTTGTTTTCGTTTTTAACTCCTCCAACTTCTCATCGAATAGTTTACCTCCCTCTGGCGACATACCTCCTCAAAAAGTGCAAAGTTGCCCTTCACCCCATCTTTTTTGAACAAGTTCTCTGCAAGGTGCCTTGTGCACCAACGATGATGCACAGGTAAATGCCCTGGTATCACTTCCTTAACGGCGCTCAAGATCCCAGCGTGCTTGTCAGACAACACATATACCTCCCTCCCCGGCTGTGCGGTCCATCCACAGTTGTAATCTTAAACTTCTCCGTACCCTTCACCTTCCTGGCACAGACTTTCCATGCACACCCTGTGCTCTCACATTTGATGGTGTACCGACGTTTGGCGTATGAATTCTTAACCCGGTATGGACAGTTGTGCACGATCGAGTACTCTTTCAACCACATCTTCAATGCCGACATATCCTCAAAGACATGACCCTTGTGGATTACGATACTAACCCTAGGCCTAGGTACGTCCCTCTGCGTTTGCCCTCCATCTGCGACAGCCCTATGTGCATTGCTTAGGTTATTGTAATCGGACACTAGTGGATCACGGCCAGGAAACATTCTTCTCAATAACTCAATTTCGCTAGACGTCAAACCTGGGACCGGTCTGGCATCATCTGAGTCCACAACCTCGCATCCTCATAAGCGACCTCGTCTCCCGCAGTCGTACATCCACCTGTTAGATGCTACACAAACCATGGGTTCTCAAACACTGTCTCTCGTCGAATCCACCAACAGACCGGTCATCGACATCCTCAGAGTCAGCTTCTACCTGAGTCAATGGAACCTCACATACTTGAGCCGAGGATACAACTTGCACCTCGACCTCTTCATGAGCCGGTGACCCAACCAACAGTGAGTCATTGAGATCGAATGCAGCCCTAGGAGGTTATGGATCTCTCACCACCAACCGCACGAACAAGTCAGGTGCTCTGACCTTTGAGTCCAAAATGATGGCCACATAGTTATCCCATTCACCGTCGCTGCCAATCGAAACTAATCTCTTTATACGCGGCCCCTTTGATGACCCAACATCAATCAATCCTTGCATAACGACATCACCATGCTCATCTGTGCATCCCAACCTCTCTTTCAAGCGACAAATGACCTCACCATACGACGGACGTGAACTAAATGGCAACGTGGTCTCTTCCATGCCCTCCAAATCAACACCCCCATTGTCATTTCTCTTCACAATTCCACCATGGTGCAAAGTCACAAGCTTATCCATCTATAGCACAACAAGCAAACATACGTCAGTCGAATCGGCCGCAACAACAAAATGCTATAACTATTAACAAAAACCGATATACCATATTGGATAAACTAAATTACTAATATCACTAATCGCTAATTTCTCTCCAACATTCATCACTTCTACCAATTTTTCCTATTTCTAGACCTAAAAACGAATCTACACATATACCTATTTCTAAACATTCATCAATCTCACTCAAATCAAACCCTAAAAATGAATCTATATCCATGACTACTCTTACATTACGCACATCTATTGCAAATCCAACCTAAAACCGAGCCAAACCCAACTAATTTCATCTAGGGTTTCAATCTTGCCCCACGAAATGTACCTCAAATAATCCATATCTATTGGAAAAAATCAAGGGAGGGGAGGGAGTTCACCTTGCTTGCTCGGTTTGGAAGCAAAATCATGAGAAAAAGCAACGGATTGAAGTGGATTTGGAGGGGGAAGAGAGGGGCGTGGCGGGTCGTGTGTTCTGTCGCAGGATGAGTGAGGGGGGGGGCGAGGCCGTGCTCGGGCTTAAGTCCCAGAGCACGGCGCCACGGCCGTTAGCGCCGTGGTTACATAGCACGGTGCCATGTGCTTTGGCGCCGTTCTATGCCACCGTGGCTCCTACGTATCCACGCACGGCGCCAAAGCATATTGCGCTGTGCTATGTACCCTGGGCGCCATATCCTTTGGTGCCGTGCTAAGAGTCTATTTTTACAAATCTTTTCTCTAGGGGTTCATATGTAAAAAACTTTCAAATTTTAGGCTAAAAAACAAAAAATTACCCAACTATACTAACAACTGTTATTCTGACTTTTCTGGGCACAAATTGTACCCCCATGCTCTTATTCTGGACCACCCCTGCAGTGCACCACTGCTTTAGTTTAATACGCCTCATAACAAAATAAATTGTATATTGGCCTACACGAAATACGGATAGAGTCAGCATCAGTGATTCAATGCAGAGGATCAGAAAACATTCTGTGAAGAATAAAAGAGAATAAGCGGTGAGAAATGTCAAATATCAACTAGTAGAGGTATTTCAAACAGTACTTGGGATTTATCTGGGCTGCTTGCTGCATCGTGTCGACCATGTTGCCTTAATTTCTTTTCATGCATCTGTTTCAATTGGTTGCCCTAATTTCTTTAAGAATTTTCCAAAAAAAACATACCTTTCAATTGGCTGCCTATTAATGCCTTTTGAAGCCTTCAGATTTCTCCATCAATGTTTAGTTCAGGCTTCTGCAAAAACCTATACAAAAATGGAACAAGATCAACTCAAATAAGTACAAACTGAAAAGTCTCACATAATATTATTTTCTGTACATATGATTGTCTTTTTTTTATAATTATGTCATGAATAATGGGCAATAAATGCTGTAAAAAAGCCGGCCACTTAAGCCGTAAGAAAACGCTCTCCGCTTACACTTGTAAAGCACTGCTTAATCACTTACAACAAACAAAATAAATACAAAATAACAAATTGCACGTAAATTTGGTTCACTTGTTTTTAGTTTTATTGTTTTGACTTTTGAGTAAACCAATGACCTTTGTCAATATTTATTTGTAACAACAACAAAAAAATATCACTTTCTTTTCAAATTGCATATAATATGATTAACAAAATTATGTAGATGTTATTATTATTTACAATTATGCAAATAAGGCCGTAAAACCACTCGCTTTTCACATAAACGGCAAACAATGGGGCGACCCCTTGCTTACCACCTTTTAGAACAATGGCAAAAAGAGAACTTCAGCTTCTACAAGCATGAATTCTAAATGATAATGGCATTCGAGTCCTTGTTCCTCCAAAGCATCAAATTTTATTTACTCACAAGTATACATTTAAATGAGAAGAAAATACTAACCTGCTACAATCATGAAGATCATATTTGTTGCATGAAAAATATTGGGAGTAACGCAACATCAAGCTAATGTTTGCCTCTGGAGTAAAATCTGGCTGAACAACTTCATGCTGCTGAAGTTTCCAGCAGAACCCCTCATGACAGTAAAAGTTCAAAACATGCTATGTAGTCCAACAGGGTGTACAAGAACAGTAATGATGATGATAATGACAAAATACATGTACTCCAAAACAAATTTGACCTCCTAGTTTCATGAATGGTTCAACGGGCAACAGTTATGATGCATGTCCTTCATATCATGACACCAATTCATGTATTGCACATGAATGTGCAAATTGTCCATTCAGGACTGAGAAAGCAGACAAAAATGTAGCTATCTTCATTTTCACCATATATACAATGTCTGACTGCTCAAGCCAGCAATGCAGTTGAGACAATTTCATTATCACTAATCCAGATGAAAAGGTGTAACAATATCACTTTCTTCAAGGGATCTTGGATATAAATGCACCTGTGCATAACAGAGTAGCATAAACAGTGATATGATGACAGCAAAGATGGTATCACAGCCTAATCCCTCTTGTATGATGTCACCAATAATCCCCACAAGAGCATGATCCATCCTTGAAACGATGGAAGCGCTGTACCTCTCTAACAATAATTTCTCGTTCTGTGATCTTTGTAATAAACTTGATTGCTGTATGGCAATCAGTGCAGACCCGTAGATTCTTTATTACATGGATTAGTGATCCTGGGACAGAATTCATTAGAGCAAAAGCAACAGCAAGCTTTTCACTATGGATGCGCAATGCAGACTCGTTCTCCTCTTCATCCAATCATGAAGGACAGAGCCCGTGTTTGGTACATAGCCAGCTTCTTGCATCCTCTCAAGCAGTTTCTCCAAATAAGAATAGATCACCTTGTGCTGAGCATGACTCTTGTCACCAACATAAAACAAATGGGTTTTACCTTTCAACTCGACTAAGCTATACCCTGGAGGTTTTTCTTGGAACACCCTAACCCATCCCCTGAGCCCGGAATGCTACTACCACTAAAAAATTATACCATTTACCCATTATTAAGAAGAAAGGCATAAGCTACACAATATAAAGCAGTTCTAATATGACACAATCTTACCGCTAATCGTTAAAGTCCGATATTAAAGTCTAATCATGGTATCTAGAGATAATATGTGAATTACTGTTGCGCGTGGGAATATATGTGTGCTACTCCCATCCATGCATGTCGCCATCACTATACACCTAAAAAACAACAAAGCAAGGGTGAATCTGTGTTAGACCATGTGGATGGTCATAGATTAAGATATGATGAATAATTGATATTTTGGTTTGCCTTGGATTTTGCGTTTGTGAAAGACTTGGTGGTTCTCGTTGATGTCCGTGCTTTGAGTGTTTTTGCTCGCCATTCAGTGATTACGGTCTTGAACACTCTTACGACCACGCGCACAAGCTTATGACCACGGCGGACACTCTTACGACCACGGCATCGCAAGCTTTATGATCACGGCGGCACATGCTTATGACCACAAGATCGGACACTTTTACAACCACAGCAGACACTTTTACGACCACGACATCAAACAAGCTTACGACCACGGCAGACACTCTTACAACCACAGTATCAGACAATCTTACGACCACGGCTTAAACACGGCTACGACCACATTCAAGCTTATGACCACAGCAACTACGACCACGTTCAAGCTTACGACAACGGTATGCTACGACCACGTTCAACTTACGACGATGGCATGCTACAACCACGGCAGCCTACGACCGCGCCTGGCTTCGACCATGGTAATACGACTTCACCTTTCGACCATGGCAGTACGACTTCACCTTTCGACCACGGTAGTATGACTTCGGCTTTACGACCACAGCACGTAATCGTAGCTATAGTACTCCTTCATGGTCGTAACTTCAGTACTCGATAGTCGTAGACTGTACTGGTCATACTCGATAGTTGAAGGTTTTACTGGTTGATAGTCTAGGGCTTTGCGGTCGATGGTCGTAGGTCTTGCAGACTACCTTCATGGTCATAGGTCTTGCAGACTACATTCATGGTCATAAGTTTTGCAGACTACCTTCATGGTCGTAGGTTGTGCAGACTACGTTCATGGTCGTAGGGTGTGCAGACTACGTTCATGGTCGTAGAATGTGCAGACTACCTTCATGGTTGTATATTTTGCAGACTGCCTTCATGGTCATAGATTTGGCAGTCTTGTCGATACTCATAGACTTCACTGTCTGATGTTTTGTCTTCGGTAGTCAAAGGCGTAGCGATCGGTTTGCGTTGGCTTCAGGACGGTACTCATAAGAATTCATGGTCGATACGAGTGCTTCACTCTTGCGATCTTTGAGTACGTCAAGTACTCGTGTTGGACCAGTGGTTGACTGGTTGGAGAGTGGTGGTCGTGGTGGACGGTCGTTACTTGAGGTACTCATAGTCGGAGGACTCGGTACTCAGTAGAAGTGGTTTCACGACCACGGCAAGTGGTCGAGTGTTGGAGTGTTGTCTGTACTGGTAGGTTTTGAGTATGTGTTGCGGCTGTGACTCGGTAGTCGATACTCGATAGTCAGTATGGTTTTCGAGTACTTGTGTATTACGAGTTAGCGATCGTATTGGTGGGTTTGGTGATCTATTTTGGTTAGTGATAGGACTGTGTGGTCATAAATGATTTGGTGCATGGTTGGTGGTGGTAGTGATAGAGTAGTGCGGTCGTAAATGACTTGGGAAATGGTCGTAGGTGGTAGTGATAGAGCAGTGCGGTCGTAAACGACTTGGGATATGGTCGTAGGTGGTAGCGATAGAACGTTGCGGTCGTAAACAACTTGGGAGATGGTCGTAGGAGGTTCAGATCTTGTCTAGGGATAGACAAGGTTGTGTTTTGCTAATGTGTGTTGGCAGGAGTTGGGTTCTTTGGTCTTTGCATGTGCAGGTGGGCATGGAGGCGGCCATGGTTGATGACGAGGAGGACCGAGACTAGGAGGGGGTAATCTGAGGTCCAGGCGGTCGTGAGGTCACGTGAGGTGGTCAAGCTCATGCTAGAGCACATGGAGTTCAAAGGTGGATGCTGCGTGGAGGTGTGGAGATGGTTACGGTCGGTGACAAGGAAGACCAGGACTAGGAGGGGGTAATCTGAGGTCCAGGCGGTCAGGTGGTCACACAAGGTGATCGATCTCACGCAAGAGCACGTAGTGATGGTGCACGATAAAGGTACTGGAGGGGATATCCTGGAGGCTTTGTCGTGGGTGTCGTATAGAGTTGTGGATGGAGTCTATGATCTATACGAGTCGGTGAAAACCCATATTAGGAAGGGTTTAGGTTCCCTTGGTTTGAGGAAGAGATATATTTCATGTCCAGGTGGAACAGGACACGGTTTGAAGTGTTTGGATGTAACACGACTTTGTGCACTGGCCTATAAAAGCAGGGGAAGCTGTAGGTTAGTGGACGGAGTTTTAGGGATTTCGTGGAGAAGGATTTTAGGGGTGCCGTGAGGTACTTTGTAGCCAAAAAGATTGATGAAGAATAATAGATCAGTTTCTTTCCAGAGAAAGATTTCCGATGACTTCCAGTTCATCGCTTTGTTTCTTATTTTTCATGCTCTGTTTTTGTCTGCAGCGCATCTCGTCCAAGCGGTGGTTGAACGGCTACGGATGTCAGACAAAAGGAGGTCACGATCACGTGTGTCATTGCCATGCCAAGCAATCGCATCAAGCAATCGATCAATCAGTTGTCGGTCGAGTGATCGCAACGAGCAATCGTTTCGAGTGGTCGTACCGAGCAGTTGGGCAACAGAGACTAACGTGTGGTCATAATGAGCATGTATGACCAGAGCGACAGAGGATCTTTGACCACATTCAAGCTGCAGCTGTGGTCGTTGTCTTTGTTTGGTAACACAGATTGTTTCTGTTTTGTTTCTCTGCGTTGTGCTTTGGTTTTAGGTGGTAAAAAGTGGAGACAATCATTTACCCCTCTCTGATTGTGCCATACGATCCTACAAATGGTACCAGAGCCAGTTGATATGACATCAAAGAGGTATGTGAATCGTCCCCCTTGTTAGATGGTACAGATTTCGCTTTTCGAAAGTGTCGAATGCAAGCTTATATAGAGGCTCAAGGTAGTGATGTTTGGAATAAAGTTGCTACACCATATGAGGTTCTTGTTGCTGTTACTAATCTAAATAAAGCAGATGTTGATTTAAATGCTCAATCTCGTAACTTGTTATTTCAAGGGATTTCTCGCAAAGAGTTTGATCGTGTAGCTCATATTAATTCTGCTCACTTAATATGGAAAAACTCTATGTGGTTATCATGAAGGAACCACTAAAATTAAGAAAGTGCGTAGAAATCTTTATCAAAAAGAATATTCAGATTTTGCTATGAAGTCCGATGAATCCATTGATGATCTCTTTGCTCGCTTTGAGAAAATATTGAGTGATCTGCGTGTTGTTGGTGTTATTCCTGCTGATAAAGATAATGCAACTAAAATTTTAAGATCTTTAAGTTCTGAGTGGTTGATGGTTGTCACAACTATTAATCAAACTATCGATCTAGATACTTTAACCATGGATGATCTTTATTCTAGATTGAAAACCTATGAGATGAAAGTTTTGTCATCCAAGATTGATAAATCTTCGCCTTTAGCACTTGTGACTAACCCCATGTAGGGTGCTTCGTCGAATGTGTTGTCTTATGTTTCTGTCTACCCTATCTTCTTTTTAGAGGAACAGTTCGAGCAGCTCCCTGAAAAAGACTTGGTGTTGATTTCCTCATAAGCATACAAGGCACTCAACAATGTGAGGATAAGGAAGCGAGGTGGTCCGATCAGATGCTATGAGTGTGGTGAGCTAGGTTACATTAAGATGGATTGCCCTAAACTGAGCAAGGAGAATAAGGATAACAAGACTCCAACTCGTCGCACTCAATTCAAAATTGACCCAAACAAGAAGCACAACTATTGCAGAGCGGTCAACAAAGTACTTGCAGCACTTGAGGAGATTAATTTGAGTGATGTTGACTCTACGAGTGATGATGAGGTCAAAGGCAAGAAGGCGAAGGAAGAGGACTTCACAAGGATGTGTTTTATGGCCAGCAGTGAGGAGCTTAATGATGATGATCTTTACAGTGATCCTGATGAGGTAAAACCTTCTTATACTGATTTATCTCGTGCTGTACTTAGATTGACAGAAGAACTCAAAAGTTTCAAAAGAAAATAAAGAGTCATGATTTGTTTTTGAGAGCTTAAATTTTGAAATTAATAGACTTAGAGCCTCTATTCCTAATGATGAATCTTGTGAGGCTTGTCAAGTTTTACATTCTGAGTTAGAGACAGCTAGAATAATTAATACATCAAAATCGGCTCAACTTAGTGATGTAACTGCTAAACTTGATGAGTTAAAATTGACACATGACTCTTGTGATGAGAATTTAAAAATTGCTAATGATGAAATTGAAAAGTTTAAGTCTAGTTCTTCTGCTCAATCTAAGGCTTATTCTAAGTCTAATTTGCTTCAGGCTAGGCTTAATTCATATCAAGAGTCAATCCAACAAATGCGTTATCATGAAACGCTTTCTTGCTCAAATTGTCCTAAGCTTAACACTGAAATAGAAGTTTTGACTAGACAACTCAATGATTTTGCTGAAAAGAAAAGATTAGCTCAGTCCACTACTTCTCAAAGTCTTGCAAATGATTATGTTAAATGCATAACCTATCCTACATTGGCTAAAGAGAATGAGTATTTAAAAGACACTTTAGAGAGGTTCTTGTTTGGCAAAAAGAATTTGAACATGATTCTAGATCAGTCAAAAATAAGTGTAAAGAAACACGGTCTAGGATTTAATTTCATTGAGCATACCAAAAATAATCCTCCTAAGGTTGTTAAGCTTCTTGAGCCTAGGAAATTTGAAGTAGAATCTGAACCTAAACATATCATATTTAAATGTGCTGGTATTGCAAAGGAATTCTCTACCAAAGTGGGTGTTGTGAAGTCAACAGATAAGTATAAATGCACTCATTGTGGTAGAGATGGTCATGTGGTTCCGTTCTGCTTTCGGAAAGCTAAGAAGGAGAAGAAAGACATGCTAAAAAAGTGTTATCAAGAGAAGACTGTGCAAGATCTCAACTGTCGTCGAGGCTCCTCTAATCAGTCTTCTGCAGCTCTGAGAACTATAGCTACTGAACCTAGTCGTAGTGGTCGATCGATGGTCGAACCGATCCAACCGTGTTGTCGAGCGCCTATGGTCGAATGCTCCACGATCAAACTGGCCCGTCGCATTGTCGAGCGCTCTGTAATCGAACGTCCCATGATCAGACCAGTCGAAAGCGTCGTCGAGCGCTCCATGGTTGAACATCCCGCCGGCAAACTAGTCAATCGCATACTAAAGAGCTCCATGGCCGGACGTTCCACAACCACACCAGACTATCGACCAGTTGTTCTTCATGATTGGACTAATGTGGTCGAACGAAATTGTCGGTCGTTTGGTTACTCTAGTCGATCAAGGTACTCGGGAGGTTTTGACCGCTTGTCTCGCCGCTTAGACTAGTCGGGAGTACGACCAGCTTCTTCCCGTGGTTGTTACAACGTGGTCGGATCAGAGTTACGACCAGCATCTTCCTGTGATCAATACCGCGTGGTCAAACTAGAGTTACAACCAGCTGTATATGGTCGTTACAACGTGGTCGGACCAGGGATTCGACCAGCTGTCAGAGGCGCTCGGTTGGGTTTCGACCAGCTACACGGAGGCTTTACGACCAGAATTTGACAAAGGCTAAATCTTCACTTAAATTTTTATCATTGCCTGCTGACCCCTTGCATCGAGTTAAAGCTTACCTGACTAACCCCAGTACTGTGAGACTGACATCAACTGTGATTTGAGACCAGTGAACCAGGGGTGGAGAACAGGCACGCTGGTTCCAGTCTTTTGCACCATTGCATGATTGGAACACTGGATGATTCTTCACTTTCTCTGGGAATTTCCATGAGACTTCACCTTCAGGTTAGACCATGTGGAAAAGTAATGTTATTTTACAAGTGGTCTTTTTCAAATGGTCTCTGAACTCATTTCTGGTTTCCTCGGTTTCTCAAATTGTTTTTCAAGTGAGATGGGATTATTCTGAGGGGGAGTATGTCGTTCAAAAGCTGTGTCAGGAGCTTTATCTATTATACCTATCATATAATTCATCAAGACTGATCCATTGAAATCAAATGAATAGTAGAGCTTGTTTTATCATATTTACTCATATGTTGTGTAGCTTAGACCACAGCTAGTTTTAATTAATCTGCTATACTTGTATTAAAACATGACTTGGCATAAGTCTTTGACTAGAGTAATTATTGATAGTAATGTGTGATGTTCAGCCAAAAGGATTAGCTTGTTGGTTAATCTTATTTTAAATCTTGGCTTTGAGGCTTGTATCTCACTCAAGTTGGCATGTTTTACATATAACAAGGAGAAATTCTACAATTGGTATCATGTAGTGGTATAAAGTGAGAATTGAGGAAAAGAAGATTGAAAAGATGTATACTTTAAGCATGCCATGGTTAAACAAAAGAAAACACACAAAAAGTGCACAAATGAAAAGAAGTATGCTTCAAGCATGCCACCATTCAAATGATAGTATTATGAAAAAGAAGTATGCTGCAAGCATGCCACATGCCTGAAAATTTAGTGTGACGTAATAGATTGTTTATGAGACTGCTAGCCCGTTTAGATTTAATGTTTGCTTCAATTTTAGGCTTTGACTTTTCATTGTTATATCTCACTGTGCTTTTTATAATTGGCCTAGTCATTGATGAAATGTTTGTCATTGATCTAAATTATCTAATTGTGCTAAAAGACTAGTTTCCGATCTAGCTATATGATATATGACTTTATATGATCTAGGAAGCTCTACACACATTGATGGCTTGGTCAAAATATTAATACAAAATGACTTGTATAATCTTTAAAACTTCTTGATCTTTACTCTCATCACTCCCACTTAGAATTGTTCTCTTTCTCTGAAATTCTTGATGATTACATTGCCAAAGGGGGAGAAATTGAAGTTAAGGGAAAGATATTGGGAGATTTTTGCTTCTCTTTCAAAACGCAAATCATTTGAGAATTTTTCAAAGTGTTGTCAACGTATTCATTAAGGGAGAGATTGTTAGACTATGTGGATGGTCATAGATTAAGATATGATTAATAATTGACATTTTGGTTTGCCTTGGATTTTGCGTTTGTGAAAGACTTGGTCGGTTGCTGTTGATGTCCTTGCTTTTGAGTGTTTTTGCTCAGTTACGAGTGATTACAGTCTTTAGACACTCTTACGACCACGCATGCAAAGCTTACGACCATGGCGGACACTCTTATGACCACAGATCGCACAAGCTTACGACCACAGCAGACACGCTTACGACCATGGCATCAAAAAAGCTTACGACCGCGGCAGACACTTTTATGACCACGGCATCAGACAAGCTTACGACCACAGTAGACACTCTTATGACCATGGCATTAGACAATCTTACGACCACAGCTTGAACACGGCTACGACCACAGCAGCTATGACCATGTTCAAGCTTACGACCATGGCAGCTACGACCACGTTCAAGCTTAGACCACGGCATGCTACGTCCATGTTCAGCTTATGACCACGGCATGCTACGACCACGGCAGCCTATGACCATGTCTGGCTTTGACCACGGCAGTATGACTTCATCTTTCGACCATGGCAGTATGACTTCACCTTTTGACCACGGCAGTATGACTTTGGCTTTACGACCATGGCAGGTAATTGTAGCTACGATTAATTCATGGTCGTAACTTCAGACTGATTGTCGAGATCGCATCGTCGGTCGATTTGATAGTCGACGGTTTTACTGGTCGATAGTCTAGGGCTTTGCTGTCGATGGTCGTAGGTCTTGCTGATGAGGACATCCTTTCCATGCATACAACCATGCCGACTCCATATCAAACTGAAACTATGATACAAGGACCAATGACTAGAGCGCGAGCACGTCAACTTAACCATCAGGTGAATGTGTTCCTAAGTTTGCATACAAATGTTTCAAAGAATGGAATACTACTTAATTCTTGTGGTGATTTAATTGTCCTTAGGAACCATGGGGAAGAACCACATGAGCTCAAGTATAGAAGTGGAACCGTCAAGCGCAAACCAAGTCCTGTTCACGAGTTTGACTCGGATTCGGCCTTGTTGACATCGCCTACTTCAAACGGCCGTAACTTTTGATCCAGAAGGTTTCTCGGGGCCCGTGAGTACTCGTTGGAAAGCTCTTGAAGGCTACTTTCAGATGGATCCAGCCTCACCTCCAAATTCCATCCGAGTCGACCAGACACTGCAAAACAATTCATGTCGCTTTTCCAGTCCGAGTCAAAGTGGGCCTTGGGCCTTGTAATTCGAGTCCTATTTGGCTTCCTTGTGTTTTGGCCGACCCTCCACCTTCTGTGACCCTTAAATAGGCAGCCGCATCCTCTTCTAGGGTTTGGGTTTTGTTTAGACTAAGTTAGCTTTTGCTGCTTTGCCTTGTACTCGCGCGTGTCGGCTAGACCGCCCGAATACTTGTCTTTGGAACCCCACCGTTTTCTGTTTTCGATTGAATCTTACATCGTTATTTGCAATTGAGTTGCTGTTCATCTTGTTCTTGCTTGTTCTTCGATTGCTTGCAGGAACAAGAACCCTCGTGGTTAGGTTGATCGTGCGCCGACAAGGTCACGAACAATCTCTGGAGTTGGTGTATCGATCGCTAAGGCGCAGCGTCCTTGGATGGTTGTAGTCGGGTCATCAACGTCATCTCCTTCCCCAATCGAATCTACCACTCTCATCAAAAGATCGGGACCCCTAGTGCTATCACTTGCAGACCACCTTCATGGTCGTAGGTCTTGCATACTACCTTCATGGTCGTAGGTCTGTAGACTACCTTCATGGTCATAGGGTGTGCAAACTACGTTCACGGTCATAGGGTGTGCAGACTATGTTCATGGTGTAGAATGTGTAGACTACCTTCATGGTCATAGATTTTACAGACTGCCTTCATGGTCATAGATTTGGTAGTCTTGTCAATACTCGTAGACTTCACTATCTGCTGTTTTGTCTTCGGTAGTCGAAGGCTTAGCGATCGATTGCCATTGGCTTCATGGACGGTACTCGTAAGATTTCATGGTCGATACGAGTGCTTCACTCTTGCGATCTTCGAGTATGTCAAGTACTCATGTTGGACCAGTGGTTGACTCGTCGGTGAGTGGTGGTCATGGTGCATGGTTGTTGCTTGAGGTACTTGTAGTTGGAGGACTCGGTAGTAGTGGTTTCACGACCACGACAAGTGGTCCGGTGTTAGAGTGTTGCCTATACTCGTAGGTTTCGAGTATGTGTTGCGGCTATGACTCGGTAGTCGGTATGGTTTCTGAGTACTTGTGGATTACGAGTTAGCGGTCGTATTGGTGGGTTTAGTGATCCGTTTGCTTAGTGATAGGACCGTGGTCATAAACGATCTGGTGCATGGTCGTAGGTGGTAGCAATAGAGCAGTGTGGTCGTAAACGACTTGGGAAATGGTTGTAGGTGGTAGCAATAGTGCAGTGCGGTCGTAAACGACTGGGAGATGGTCGTAGGTGGTAGTGATAGAACGTTGCGGTCGTAAACGACTTGGGAGATGGTCGTAGGAGGTTCGGATCATTTCTTTGATAGACAAGGTTGTGTTTTGCTAATGTGTGTTGGTAGGAGTTGGGTTCTTTGGTCTTTGCATGTGCAGGTGGGCATGGAGGCGGCCATGGTCAGTGACGAGGAGGATCGGGACTAGGAGGGGGTAATCTGACGTCCAGGCGATCGTGAGGTCACGCGAGGTGGTCGAGCTCATGTTGGAGCACATGGAGGTCAAAGGTGTATGCTACATGGAGGCATGGAGACTGTTACAGTCGGTGACAAGGAAGACTAGGACAAGGAGGGGGTAATCTGAGGTCCGGGCGGTCAGGTGGTCACGCGAGGTGATCGGGATCACGCAAGAGCACGCGGTGATGGTGCACGATAAAGGTACAGGAGGGGATATCCTGGAGGCTTTGTCATGGTGTCGTATAGAGTTGTGGATGAAGTCCATAATCTATACAAGTTGGTTAAACCCCATATTAGGTAAGGTTTTGGGTCCCTTGGTTTGAGGAAGAGATAGATTTCGTGTCCAGGTGGAACAGGACGCGGTTTGAAGTGTTTGGATGTAACATGACTTTGTGCGTTGGCCTATAAAAGCAGGGGAAACTGTAGTTTAGCGGATGAAGTTTTAAGGCTTTCATGGAGAAGGTTTTTAGGGGTGCCGTGAGGTGCTTTGTAGCCAAAAAGATTGATGAAGAAATAATAGATCAGTTTCTTTCCAAAGAAAGATTTCCGATGACTTCTAGTTCATGGCTTTGTTTCTTTGTTGTCCGTGTTCTATTTTTGTCTGCAACGCATCTCATCCAGGCGGTGGTCGAACGACTGATTACATCAGATAGAAGGAGGTCACGATCACGTGTGCCATTACCATGTCAAGCAATCACATCAAGCAGTCGATCGATCGGTTGTCGGCCGAGTGATCGCAATGAGCAATCATATCGAGTGGTCGTACCGAGCGGTCGGGCGACAGAGACTAACATGTGGTCATAACGAGCATGTATGACTAGAGCGACAGAGGATCTTCGACCACGTTCAAGCTGTAGCTATGGTCATTGTCTTCGTTCGGTAATACAGATTGTTTTTGTTTTGTTTCTCTACACTGTGCTTTGGTTTTAGGTGGTAAAAAGTGGAGACAATCATTCACCCCCTGATTGTGCCATATGATCCTACAGTCCGAAAACTCAGCAAACACATAATAAAATAGTGGCGACAATATAGCAATTCAACAAACCCCATATCTAGGAGCTGTAAGACACAATCTCTGTAACCACCAGTAAAACATATATATGTAAGCTATAACCATAATCTTTCCACCTGTATCACAGTTGCTTTTTTCCTTCGTGCAGTGCAATGCATTGCGATGCACAAGGATGCAATGCTATGCGATAAAATGCAGTGCATCTGTAACTGTAACTTATACCAGTATAGTGGAGGGTACACCCGTCGATGTCACCCTTTGCCTCCATCCCATAGAGATGCCTTGTTGAAGGGAGCTTCTCGTATAAGCTATAGTTCACCCTTTCGGAAGGACTTTCTTTATGCACATGCTTCTCGCCTACCTCTTTCGGACTTTCATGATGCTCACGGTGCAATGCAAATGCAAAAGTCATTAAGCATCAGTATTTATGAATAACATCTCATGAATACTGTAAATCATAAATCTCTATAGCTGTATCACTTTCTCTATCACTTTTATGCAATGCAATACATTACAATCATGAACATTCAACTTTGCTCAAATTCCACTCCCATGGAATGCCTATGGAAGTAGGTCTCTTGTATGGGTGCGCCCGTATGACGCAACACTCTTTCAACGTTATCATTCAACCATAGCATCTCTCATCATCATATAAACAGCAGGTAAACAGGGATATCATTTTATAAAAAAATATTGTAAGGCATGGCACAAAAAAGCAAGTACCACATTTATCATAATCCGCTATTCTATCGTGCACTTGCCTATTTAACTGGTGGATGATGCGTGGACGGCACCAAATCCGAATCTCCACCTGAACAAGCATCAACCCACCTCAATACAACATAATCATACATGTACGCATACGAACGACATCGTTTCTATGTGCAAACCAGCAAATACAATACTATTGAATCAAACGTTGTCCTAGTGGTTAGAAAACCATGGTGTTCAATGTCAAAACTTAACATAGCAACTATCTCGGGATCTGAAATTTGCATAACTCTACTCACATACTCATGGTTACCATCATTTGAATAGTATACCATCCAAAATTTCGAATTCAACCCGAAGGCCGAGCTATCCCATACCGAGCAACATACAACTCTGTCGCCAACATGCAAATCCGAAATTCTAAAAGTGGCGTTTCAGCCTTCTATAGAGCTTTAGCAAATATTTTAGTTGATTAGTCCATACTAATTAACCTGTACTAATTGTCGATTCACTAATTATTCACTTGAACGTTGGTTGGTCACGCATGTACCAACACAACACCACTGCGCTGCACATGAATCCCAATGACCAGTCATGTGCTAACCATTGTATGTGTCTGTCTCGGTATTCAACAATTCAACCTCTATATGTCTCAACAATCAACATTTTAGCTTCTGCATGAATCGATAAATAAGCAAGGGAAAGAGGTTTCGAGGCGTTACCCATACTCCGGATAACTGAATCGGGGCATCTTCCTTGTCTTGGCTGGATCTGGTGGATCAGGAGCTGGATCGGGCTCCCCCTTTTCCTTTTTCCTCTCTTTTTTTCCTTTCCCCCTCTTCTCTTCTTTTCCTCACTGGGTCAGCCGGCTTCCTCTTGTCTCTTTTCTTCCTTTTCCCTCACGACCGGCTCCCCTTCTTCATCTCTTCCTCCCCTTCCTATCCTCTTCTTCTTAGCCGGTTGACTCCTCCCTGCCTTCTCCTCAATTGGTCGACCCTCTCTCACTCACGGCTTCTCTCGGCTCTCCTTGCCTCCTTGCGCGGCGAGCGGCCGGGCGGAGCAGGGGAGCGGTGGTGAGCTGTATGTCAGAGGAAGGCGAGGTGTGGCCGTCAGGTGACGGCAGCGGTAGCAGGGGTAGAGAAAGGCGAGTCACGGCCAGGGAGCAACGACGTTGGGCGATGGTGGCTTGCGCAGTAGCAGGACGAAGCGGCGCTCGGCAGGCACGGGCAGGCGAAGCTGATAGGGAGAAGGGATGTGGCGTAGGGCGGGGCAAGGGGTGACGGCAGGGCGCATGGGCGGCGGCTTCGCCGGCAGCAGGAGGATGTTGAGGTGTGGCCGGAGGAGCGGCGGCGCTGGCAGCTGGTCGACGATGATCTACACGGAAGAACAGAACGAACTGAACTGAACAGTAAACAATTCTAACTCATACCTGTAGAAAACAACTCTGGGTACTTCTCGCACTTGCGAAACTCCAATTCCCAAGTTACCTTGTGCTTGGTCTGATATGACCAACGCACCTTAGCAACCCTTAACCTCCCATGCCTTAGCAAAAGAAAATTCTCAATCCTCCAAGAAAATCACTCTCATTGCTTGCACAAAAGAGACCACGCTACTTTTATTCACAACAAAGAGAGCTCTTCTCTTTTAAAAGAGAAGTATCATAAAACATTCATAAAATCAACTTGCTTCTACAAAACAAAGTCTTCCATAAGGGTAAATCCGATCATGGGATCCACCCATTCATCCACAAACAACCCGTCTCCCAAAACAGTTGGGAATTCCTTCCCCACAGAACATCACTTCACAGCAATAAATTTGCTCAGAGAAAGAAAACCGGGTAGGAAATCAATCCTCGTCCTTATAAACAACTATATGCCATATATATCATGCGGAACATCTCCATTCCCCAAATCATCTTTTCTTTTCAAAGAAAAGAGAAGCAATTCTCTTAGACAAATAGATAACACCTTAGCCAAAGAAACCACATATGAATCACGGAAACCCCGTAACTTTCCACTTACACCTACTTTCCCTCAAAGTGGACCTGAACGAATTCCCAAATCAAGAGAACCCAAAATAATCCTTTAAATATCAATGAATCACTTCAGTTGATAACACGAAAGACATCTTACTTCGTGTCCCTTAAGAATCAATATTGATCACACATCCATGTGACTAAACTTGCAAATATACTTCTCACCAACTCTCTTAGCAAGAATAATATTCCCATACTCTAACATACCAAAACATTCCAAATACTCATTAGATTGCCATACGGCAATTCATCCTTCTAACACCAATTTATAAGTTACAAAGCCAATTCAATCCTGGGGCAATGTACACACAAATTTGGGGTAGCTTTAGTACATGACTCACAAAGTACCCAAGCAAACCCCCCTTCACCAGCGATATATTGTAGATAGGTAACCCCACATGCCCCGTAAAATTCATATTGGATTCCATCACTTCAATCCCTCCAATACCCTTATTCTCTAGGGTTTCAACTCACGCTCTATTTGTACCACGATGAATTCCATCAATAGCCGACTTCAACTCATGAAATGGGTTATCCCTTTGACTACTTTATCAAATAACGGTTACCGAATATGGTGAATATAACAAATCATACACCAACTCTTAATTTCTCACATCCACGAAATGATGTAAGTTTCATGGGGATTTCATTTAACATTGAATAACTAAATTCTCCAATAGCACTACTTTAACTTTACCCCAATCTTTTAGCCTCCACTATCTATCAAAGAACTCGAGATTCATATTCCAAAGTTCATCTCCTCTTGGACATGCATCAACTCATGATATGTCTTCTTCTTGACTTGATGATCTTCAACATATGAAGTCATCCCAAGTCTTCCTCATTTGTGGAACCTAACCTATTCATCTAACTAATAAAAAATATTAGTCCACAAAACAATTACCATCAATTACCAAACTTCACCATTAACATATAATAGAGGACTAGATTCTGCAATATTCCTTTTTGTAATTCATAACAATCTCAACAAATAATGAGATAGAAATTGAATTGTGAGTATACAACATATACACAACAATTGTATACTCTAAGGTAGGCTTTTAAGGCAAAACTTATTTATCCGGTTGTCATTAATCATCCAACCATTAACACATAATAGAGGAACTAGATAACAACCTGATTATGAGTATATATGAACTACACAAGCTATATATACTCAAGAGATATGTTTCAAAGTAAAGATCATTAATATGTGAAATAGAATATGGATCAATACTAATGACACCACAAAATGTAGACCGACTCCCAAATGCAGGGTTTCACTCAAGTTGAGCAGGTACTAAACCAGGGTTGACAAGTCAACACCTGTGGTTGAGCGGCCAGTTATGTCATTTGCTTGGCGTAACGGTCTAGTCCTTATTTTTCACGAGGTTCGCGACCTCCACCCTAGGGTAAAGCGGTGGGCGAAGACCGTCTCGCGGTTTTCCACAACACCCTTACCCTAACTTGTGCACGCTAGCACTACCACCCTAGGGTACGGTGTCACATACCACCCTACCCTAGATCCAAGTTTTGAAATCTACCGGCCCACGGCCACATCCTTAGTAGTGTAAAGGTTTTGCATGTGATATAGATATCCTATAGGTGATTATATTATCTTTAAGGTAATTCTAGGGTTACAAGGGCGGGGCTACAAATTTAACATAGCATTTATCGGTGGCAGGTTTTATCTACATAATATGTCATTCTAAATATTTTATTTTACTTAAACTAGCATTTCACAACTAACATAATGCAAATAGCATAATAACATAATTAAACAACATGGGTTACAACATGATCAAGGTTTTGCGACTTGCCGTGAATCTGGATTATCTCGGCGATCTCAAACGTAGCAACTCCTGGATCCTGGGCCTGCACCGAAACCTCCGGGATCTCCGACACTAGCGCAAACACATAAAATAACATAAGTCCGGCTTGAGCCTAATCAAGCGAGGAAAAATAATCTATGAAAAAGGAGTAAATTGCAAAAATATTCAAATGGGAATTTTTAGAATTTTTCTGGGATGAATCTGGCGAAAAGGTGATCAAAAATGGATTCAGGACATTAAATGGAGCAAAGTGGTGAAATTTGGGAAATTTTGGGATTTTCTGTGATTTTGTAGGATTTATTTAGATTTTTCTGGATTTTGGAAATGGATAAATCGCTAGAAAATCGGAATGAATGATGTCGGGCGGCCTTCGCTCTGATGCGGCTCAAGATCGCAAGCGAGCTGCGTGGCGAACGGCGCCGCGCTCACGAGCGACGCTACGCGCGCTCGGCATCACGAGCAGGCCGAGGAGCTTTGGCCCACGCCAACGCGCGCCCACGCGGCCCGGATGGCCGACTCGTTGCTCGGGCGGACGATCGAGATGAAGTGGGAGTGGGCAGCCCGGATTAGAGCAAGGTGGAGATCGGACGGCAACGACGCGGGGAAGGCGGGCGGAGCAGAGAGGATGGATCGGACGGATCTAAAGGGGTGACTTTAGTGGGATCGGACGGTTGGGAGATGTTGCCATCGGATGGCGCAGGCGAGACGGCAACGATCGGAGTGGACGGTCGGGGTGTGGCCACGTCACGGGGAAGGGGTCTTCTTCCTCCTCCGCCACTCTGATGCCACGGGACAGGGCTACGGCGGCGACGGCGATCTGGGCGCAAGGAGGGCCGTCGGCGGCAACCGAGGGCACCAGTGGGTAGGCCTCCGAGAGGGGAGCCCATTTTGGGGTTTTGGGAGAGATGAAAACCAAAGGGGGAGGCAGGGAAAGAAGGGGGAGATTTGGCTCTTCGGCGGCGAGAGAGGTCACCGGCGGCGATCAGGCCAAATCGGCGCTGTTTACACGGTCGGGGGAGTGTGGGGCTCACGTTGGCGGTGGTGGTGTTAGCTGGGGAGCTTCCTGGAGAGCTGGCCACGGGAGGGGTGTTTCGGCCGGCGGTGAGCTTCGACGTCAAGGCTCCACAGGGTTTCTCCTGGCAAGAGAAGAGTGCCACGGTGGTCAGGGAGTAGCGAGGGAGCTCTGGGAGGAAGGAACCGGGAAATGGGGAAAAGGGGAGGAAGAGAGGCGCACGGGGGTTGCCGGCACAGGGGAGGGCTGCGACGGCGCTCGGAGCGGAGGAACTTCAATCGACTGCTTCTGGAGGCTCTTTGGAGTGGCAAAAAGTAAATGAGGGCGGTGGGGAAGCTTGGGAAGCAAGGGAGTGCGAGGGAGCAGGGGTGGGGGTTTTAAGCTTCAGCGGAGGGAGAAGGATCCGAGGGAAAGAGGGATGGGCGTGGTGCCGGGGTCAACAGAAGGACGGGGCGTCGCCTTGGAGTGGAAGGGAGGCGGTGATGGGGCTCTGCACAGGAGTAATGGCGGAGGAATGGGCGCGGGAGCAGGTGGCCAAACCGCACAGCGGAGCGAGCTCTCTCGCGCGGAGGAAGAGACGGGCGGCGACTGGCGAGTGGGTCCAAGGCAAGAGCTGGGCGACGCGTGGCGAGGGGAGGCGCCGGTGGTTTCGGACCGGGTGACACCAGGGCGACATGAGCGGGGCGAAACCAGGGGCGCGAGGGAGAAGGCGGGGAGGGAGGGGGCGCCAACGGGGAGAGAAAGGAGGGAAGCTCTGGGAAAAGAAGGAAAACGGAAAAGGAGAGGGCGCCAGCGAGGAGAGGGAGGCGCCCGGTCAGAAAAGGAAAGCGGCACCGGAGAGACTTTCCAAAAAGGGAAATTTTTCGAAAAACACTCAAAAATCCAGTAAAAATCAAAAGAAAACTTTGGTTTGAAATTTTAGGGCTCTTTCAAAACTTATTTCAACATTTACTTCGTACCCATGGCTGTGCAGCGGCATTACATTTTCCATCCATGTAAAACTTGTAACGGGTGCCTAGATGATGTGTGGGTGGTAACGTGGTACACTGAGTTTGTTCTGAATTTTTTTGGTTTTGTCCTGAAATTTTTGAATGGACGAAGAAAGCATATTTTTTGTTCCATATTTAATTCTAAATGGATTTGTCATGCTTCCCGCTGTAGTTTGCTGCACAACTCCAGAGGCAATGTGTGACTGTGCTCACCGAGGCATACGTCTCTTGCGGCCTTGTGGGATCTCACTTCTTGCTGATCGGATTTCAAGATTTCAACAGATTTTGTAACCCGTGGGATTTTATATTTTAAAATAAAACATTCGAAGGGAGATTCAAGTTCAATACCTTTTGTTTTGCGTAGTTGTTGGATAAAAACTGGATTTTTTTCCTTTGGTCCATACCATTGGTCGAAAATGGTTCTTTTGGATTTTACCACTGTTTTTGGCTAATTAGTATGGCGCCACTAGTTTCAGAAATTTCTTCTAAATTTGCCATTTAACAAGGTCAAGCCATGTATTGAAGTTTTCAATTCCTTTTTTTAATTATCATTTGTAGGGTAGGGGATATTACATAACATGCAAAACTGCTAAGACCAAATTCAATCGCATTTGCAAGATTAAAACGGACAAATTCTGCATGAATGATTTTTTTTTCACAATTCATCTCTATTGATTTCACTGCTCGGCAATTTTGTATCTTCTAAATGCAACTGAGTTTGATCATCAAATTTTAAAGGGTTATTATAGAATATCACCTTCCCTGGAGCTGTATATGTTAATTTGTTCTTAGAAGTTTTTAAAACTTTCCCACACATGCTGACTAGGGCTGTAAAAAAAGCTCGAGACTCGCGAGCTGCTCGAGCTTGGCTCGCTCTAGACTCGATTCGAGCTTGGCTCAAGCTCCAAACGAGCCGAATTCGAGCTTCATCCTAAGCTCGCGAGCTTTAACGAGCCGAGCTCGAATAGCTCGCGAGCTTAGGATTTTACCCCCAATTACCCCGCCCGCCCCGGCCCCACCCCTCCCTCCCGAGTCCCGCTCTCCTCTCAAATTCCCCGCCCCCAGCCCCCCGCGCCACACGCCCACACGGCGCTGCCATGCCTCTCCCCACCGCGCCTTGCCCTCGCCGGCCGTCCCCCTCCTCGCCCCACCGCCTCCCGTCCCCCTCCCTCCTCTCCCCGCCGCCGCCTCCTCCCCAAGTCCCCAACCCCTTCCTCTCCCCCCCGTCCCCCACCTCGCCCCGCCGCGCCTCCTCTCGTCGCCGCCACCGCCTCCTCAATCCCCGATGCGGATCCACTAGCAAGCTAGCTGAACCCGTTGCTTTGGCCCCGATCTTTCACGATACGCCTTGTTGGATGCCCTCTCCAAGATAAGCCTTCTCCCACGCACACCGCAGCACGTGAACAAAGGGTAGAGAAACCGAAGTTTCAGCAAGTAGAATCCAACACCACAATTGATTCAACACACCAAGAGCAATTCCTCGATGGAAATCTCAAGAACACGCTAACAATGGCCACCAAACCATGGTGATTTTCTGGTTTCTATTTCTCAAATCAAAGTCTAAGTTACAATGGGGCTAAGGCCCTGGCCTTATATTGGTGCACAATGCACGGCCTTGATTACAACTCACGTACTACTTGGCCTAAGGCGAAACAAACTCCAATACGAACTAAAAGGAAATACCTAAACTGCTACCTCTGGATTCTCTCTTAATTTGCGATCTGACTATGAGGATTTCGTGGCTGGCACCTTGTCCATTATGTGGGGCTTCAAAATAGCTTTCCAACGAGTCCAAGAACGCCCAAATCGGACTCCGTTTGTGAAAGTTATGGACGTTTAGTATCGGTCCTGCCAGCTGTCCCAATCCGAGTCCGAATCGGTTTCAAATCTTTATATGTTTTGTTTTCTGGTTCAAGGGCTTCCAAATCCGTTTGGAATCTGAAAAGGAATCCTTCTCAACCTTTAGAAAGTCATGGTGTGGTCGAATTTTACCCTTACTTGCATTGCAATACTCGAACTCTTTATGTTTTGCAAGTCTCGCGCGTCTCTCCGGACAGCTCGTGCAGCATCCAATGAAATTGCCATAACTTTGTGTAGAAAGCTCCAAATCAAGTGTCGTTTGATTCGTTGGAAAATAGACTTCATTAGCTTTCCAAATATGCCTTTTGTGCACGTTAGAAACCTCAGAATTGGTATTCAAAGCTTCTTGAACATTGTGCACAGAACTGCAAGCACTAACCAAAGTTGTAGTGCTACTTGGTGCCACATCATCCTCCCCTCCTTGAAGCAAAGCCGTCCTCGGCTTTGGGGTAATCTTGGGAGCTTGCTTCTTCTTGGCTGTAATTTCTTCATCAACATGAATAGCACTCTCCAATTTTGGTTTCAACACATGCTTCTTTCCCTCATGTACAAATGTATATGTGTTGGACCGGCCCTCATGCGTAGCATTGCGATCATATTGCCATGGTCTTCCCAACAATAACCCACATGCATCCATTGGAACTACGTCACAATCCACCTTGTCAACATAGTCACCAACAACAAACGGAACACGCACCTTGTGAGTTATCTTTAGCCTTCCGGAGTTGTGTAGCCACTCCACATGATGTGGTTGAGGATGCCTCCACGTGGGCGATCCTAAAGCGTACACCAAATCTTTGCTAATCACATTGGTATAACTTCCACCATCTATGATCAACTTGCATGCTTTATCTTTGATTTTGCACTCGCTTGAAAACACTCCACCGCTGTCCTTTTGTTTCAGTTTCTTTACTTTGCACCTTTCAACCAAAGATTAACACCATTCAACTCGGATAACAATAGGCAACATCTTCCTTGGAATCATCGGATTTTTCACTTTCAGAATCACTACTAGAACTTGTTGAAGCATAGCCGTCTTTATTGAGAAGCACTCTTCGTTGATTTGGACAATCACGCATCATATGACCTCTTCCCTTGCACTTGAAACACTCAATTTCTCTAGCACGAGCATTAGAAGGCAAACTAGAATCAGTTTTAGTTGCTTCTTTACCTCTATTGCTTGCCTCCTTGAAAGAGCCCCATTTGAGCGGCTTGATGTCGCCACCTTGGAGTGTGAACCAACATCATCGCCTTGCTGTGATGCATGCCTCCATGGGTTAGTTTGAGTGTTGGCATGTCCACCCTTAGCTTGTTTGCGCTTCAATTGTTGTTCAAAGACGTTCGCTTGATGCACCAAGTCTTGAATGTTGTAGTAATGGACCATCTCCACCTATCTTGCACATCCTCATTTAACCCATTAAAGAAACGTGCCATAGTAGCCTCATCATGCTCCTCTGTCCCTCAGATGGATCATCAACATCTCCATCTCTTTATAATATTCATCAACACCGAAATTACCTTGATGTAGTTGTTGTAGCCGATTGTACAAGGTCCTAGTATAGTATGCCGGGACAAACGACGCCTCAAAATATTCTTCAATTATACCCAAGTATCCGGACGAGCTCCTACCCGACACAATTGGTTCCACCAAACAAGAGCATATCCGGTGAACTAAATTATCGCCAACCGAATCTTCTTATCCTCAGTATAGTGATGGCTGTCAAAAATTTGTTCGACACGCATCTCCCAATCCAAGTACTCCTCGGTTCAGCTTTACCATTAAATGATGGGATAGAAATTTTTATCCGCCCAATTCCATCATCCACGGCAACACGCGAGCAAACCCGACACCATCACGCATACCTCCACCATGGGCAGCACCTCTGCCATGCATGTCCCTACCACGGTCAGCACCACAGTAGTCCCGAGCATGGCGCGGTTGTGGAGCAAAGCCCGTTGCACCATCAAAGATCTCCTCGTGTTCGCGTCTTCATATGGTGCATGCCGTTCGGGATATTGAGGTCCCGTTTAGCATGCTGAAATTGTGGTGGCTGGATGCGTATCTCCTCTGTCAAAGCATCAATCGCGCCCCCAAATCATCAATCTTGCCTTCAAGCTTCTGGTGACAACTTAAGAAGTAGTCACGTGTCACTTCAAACCCGTGTCGCACCTCGGGCAGCAAAGACGCCGCATAGTGGGGCACCTCCCCGATTGGCTCGGTATGATTATGTCACGCCTTGCCATCTTCAATCTTCATAGAACCCGCCATCAAGAAAAAAAAATTCAGCAACCTCGTACCGTGATCAACCACGCTCTGATACCAAGATGATGCGGATCCACTAGCAAGCTAGCTGAACCCCGTTGCTTTGGCCCTGATCTTTCACGATACGCCTTGTTGGATGCCCTCTCCAAGATAAGTCTTCTCCCACGCACACCGCAGCACGTGAACAAAGGGTAGAGAAACCGAAGTTTCAGCGAGTAGAATCCAACACCACAATTGGATTCAACACACCAAGAGCAATTCCTCGATGGAAATCTCAAGAACACGCTAACAATGGCCACCAAACCATGGTGATTTTCTGGTTTCTATTTCTCAAATCAAAGTTTAAGTTACAATGGGGCTAAGGCCCTGGCCTTATATTGGTGCACAATGCACGGCCTTGATTACAACTCACACACTACTTGGCCTAAGGACGAAATAAACTCCAATACGAACTAAAAAGGAAATACCTAAACTGCTACCTCTGGATTCTCTCTTAATTTGTGATCTGACTATGAGGATTTCGTGGCTGGCACCTTGTCCATTATGTGGGGCTTCGAAATAGCTTTCCAACGAGTCCAAGAACGCCCAAATCGGACTCCGTTTGTGAAAGTTATGGACGTTTTAGTATCGGTCCTGCCAGCTGTCCCAATCCGAGTCCGAATCGGTTTCAAATCTTTATATGTTTTGTTTTCTGGTTCAAGGGGCTTCCAAATCCGTTTGGAACCTGAAAAGGAATCCTTCTCAACCTTTAGAAAGTCATGGTGTGGTCGGATTTTACCCTTACTTGCATTGCAATACTCGAACTCTTTATGTTTTGCAAGTCTCGTGCGTCTCTCCGGACAGCTCGTGCAGCATCCAATGAAATTGCCATAACTTTGTGTAGGAAGCTCCAATCAAGTGTCGTTTGATTCGTTGGAAAATAGACTTCATTAGCTTTTCAAATATGTCTTTTGTGCACGTTAGAAACCTCAGAATTGGTATTCAAAGCTTCTTGAACATTGTGCATGAATCGCAAGCACTAACCAAAGTTGTAGTGCTACTTGGTGCCACATCAAGTCCTCCCCGCCGCGCCCCTCCTCCCCGTTCCCTCCTCGGCTCCTCGCCTCTCGCCCGCCGCCGCCTCTCCCGCCCCGTCCCCTTCCTCTCCCGCCGCGCCCCGGTCCCCTCTCGCCCCGCGCCGCGCCTCTCCTCGCCCCGCGCGCCTCGTCCCCGGCGCCCCTCCTCAACCTGCCTCGCCGCCCTCCTCTCCCGCCGCCGCGCCTCTCCTCCTCGCGCCCCTCTCGACCGGCCCGCCGCCCCTCCTCTCCCCGCCGTCGCGCCTCTCCTCCCACGCCTCCTCGACCCGCCCGCGCCGCCTCCTCTCCCCGCCGCCATTGCCTAGCTTAAAGTTCGATGTTGATCTTAGGCTCGCTCGAGCTCGGCTCGAGTTTCTACAGAGAGCTCGAGCTTGCTAGGTCAAGCTCGCTCGAGCTCGGCTCGTTTACTGACCCTAATCTTGACTAGATATGGACGACGATGAGAATAATGACCTTAGATCATGACACCCCACACCTAGAGATGGCAACGGTAAATACCCATCGGGTATTGCCATTCCATACCGTACCACTAGGTGTAAATTTACCGTCGGGTTACAGTATCTGCCGCGGGTAGGAAAATTTACCCATACCAGTACTGCGCGGGTATTACTACCGACGGGTAACTTTGTACCCATAAGCATACCCGGTTCAACACATAAGAATATCATCAATTTAGACATTCATTAATCATACATGCCAAGCACAAAGCGTCTAATGATCAAAATTAGTACATCACATAAACATACTTGACATGACTATATCAACATATGACAAACAAATAAACAATCGGCAACAAGTAGATAATAAAATTAACATTTGAGTGGGATGTCTAGTTGTCTAATGCGGTATTCATTACGCGGGTAGGCGGTATGGGTAGTATATACCACACCCGCACTCGCCTACCCGCGGGTAGAGGATTTCGCCAATAACGTCTCATGGGTGCATAAAATTTCCATACCGTCTCTTTATCGGGTAAAACCCGTCGGGTATTCGGGTATCGGGTACCCATTGCCATCTCTACCCACACCTCGTTCGCGGTTGATCCGACGGCCAGGAGTGGTACCGCGGCCGGGCCCGTTAAAGCAACCGATCCCCCCGACACGTGGGTCTGCGAAAAGTAGTGGCCCCGCATGTCAGGCCCAAAGCCTACGGCTACGAAGCTGGCGGTCCAGACGAGGCGCGCACCCCGCCGCCGCCGGCGACGGACGCGAGGCACCCCTCGTCTCCCCGGCCGGGGCGGAGCGCAAACCGCATGCACCTACTACTCCGTGCACCGCCAGCCCTCCCCCGCTGACACGTGGGGTAGGCCCCGCAAGACCGCTCAGCGCCACCGGCGCACGAGCGCCCGGTCCACGCGACACCACCACCACCCCTTCCCCCCGCCTCCCTCGCCGTTCGTTCCCCCGCGGACTCCGTGCGACACGCAAACGGCCAACGGCGCTTTAATTAGCAAGTTCAGCCTCTGCCATGGCTCTCTCTCTCTCTCTCTCTCTCTCTCTCTCTCTCTCTCTCTCCGCGCGCGGGAGCGTTCAGCTTCAGCCGCTGCTCTTCAACAGCACGCGCGCTTCTCTTTCGCTCTCACAGGTGCGTCTCCCGGCTCCGGTTCAGTAATGTTTCTCTCCATTTTCCATATTCTAGGTTATGCATGCCAATGTACAACGCCTAGCATGACAAGAAATTCATTTCTTTCTTCAATTATGTCTCTGTACCTTACCTGAATCATGCCTAACCACGCCCTTGTGCTTTGTGCGTTTGTCTAATTAAAGTTGGAAAATCCTCTCATTCCTCCATCCAAATTGAAGAACAGGTTCTTGTCCAGATATTCTGGGAAGTAAATGGGTTCCATTACACAATGGTGGAGCTCGAGGGGCTATTTATATAGGCACAATTCAGGCACACGAGGCTGGGCTTGATTCGACAAAAGTGAATAGGGGAGGCTTTGAATCTTTTTTATTAACAAAAATATAGGTAAAGGGGCTCAAATGAACACAATTTTATATGACTGTAACTTTGCCTTTTATACAAAAGGGACAAGACATGCGTCCCGGCCTGTTTGGGTTCAACTCCGTCCATCTATGCGCTCACCAATAATTTTCGTGGGTACACATATACGTGTTTGTTAAGTGGGACTGCAAGTTCCCGTGCTTCGGAGATTTTGCGGTCCCCGATTAATTTCCTAGTGTGGTTGGAGACATGCATGCGTGTGTGCGCGTACAGCGTGAGTGTGGTATGCATGAGTTGTGTGTGTCTTCCTTGTACCCCTAAAAAAAGGACAAGACAAGACAAAAGGCTACAACACTTGGATGAGGGTGCTGGGTTTGTTGCCTAAGAGCTAATTTTGACATTATTTTATCTGTTTGAATTATGGGTATATTTCCCAAGTTTCGTCAACAGCTTCTTAAGCTTTTGGGTGTTTTGTGGATAAAATTAAATATAGTATCACACCCAAAGGTCCTATGTTGGAGACCTCATTCACACGATTTAAAGAATAAATAATTGCGTGCTATTTCCAGCTCGTGTGGTCCTGCTAGCAAGCTTTGTAATGATTCTACAAGGAACAAATTTGGAACAATAAGCTCCTCTATTATTTGTTCTTGCGTAATCAAACACCTACTTTAGTCTAAACTAGTTACATACCTGTGCGTTGCAACGGAACTCATTGAATATATAGAGAATCGTACTATAGAAGAGAGTTGTCCTGATCAGTTGAAAAGTGGAAAATGGTGAGAAGTTAAAGAAATAGAGCGGTTGTAGGAGAATGGGCGTACAACCACCAACTCGTTCTTTTATAATAGTAATGATATATTGGATTGTGTCCCTTTGCTTCTTATGGTTGTGCAATCAGATTCTTCCTACGAATGGATAGGTGACGTACAGAATTGGACTAGTAAAAGTTGATTAGAAAATTGCATGGATGTATCTAGATTTGAATTTATCAAATGGGGAGTATGGACTCCATTAGACAAACATATGAAGTTGAGAGGCTTAAACGAACAAGATTCAAGTGAAGGATGGTGGGAGCCCTACTGTTAGGTCAAATTTGTGGAATCCTCTCCCTTCATTTTTTTATCCAATGTGCAGGTATCAAACCCATCCAGTAGGATCTGTTGTTATTTAGAAATTCCTAAACCCCACTCACAACTTGGATAGAAAACAGACAGTTGAAACTGAATAACATTGCCCAACCTAGGGATTCAGAAATCCTATAATAAACATTATAGAATCTCTCCTGTGACCATTTTTCATGTTGTTTATAAATTGATCTTCTCAAAACTGTATGTCGCACTCTCCAGGTACCATTTGGATAACCCACAAAGATCTCAGCATTCTGTAATGTGATTTGACTTGCAAAGGATGTGTTCTCCAGGATAATGGAAGTTTAGCTTCTGGTTCATCTTATTTTCCGGTGGTTTTTTCTCATACCTTGATACAATGGGGAAACATTCTGCTGAATCTGGGACTAGTATGCTCTTGCATGGAGACTTGGACATACGGATAGTGGAAGCAAAATGTCTTCCCAATATGGATCTCATGACAGAAAGGATGCGAAGATGCTTCACTGGCTATGGAGCTTGCAGGACAGAATGTGGCAATTCTGATCCACATCCAGACATGAGGAAGATCATTACTAGTGATCCATATGTTTCGGTTTGCCTCTCAGGAGCAACGGTAGCACAAACTCGAGTCATTGCGAACTCAGAGAATCCTAAATGGGACGAACACTTCTATGTTCAGGTTGCTCATTCAGTTAGCAGAGTTGAGTTTCATGTAAAGGACAATGATGTTTTTGGGGCAGAGCTTATCGGTGTTGCTTCAATACCAGTTGAACAAATCACACCAGGGGATATGGTCAGTGGGTGGTTTCCAATCTCTGGCCAGTATAGTAACCCTATGAAGCCATCACCCGAATTGCATTTGTCTATCCAGTATAAGCCATTTGAGCAGAATCCATTGTACAAGGATGGAGTTGGTGCTGACGTTTGTCAAAGTGTAGGTGTACCAAATGCTTATTTTCCTCTTCGGAAGGGTGGTAGGGTCACTCTATATCAAGATGCCCATGTTCCTGATGATTTCCATCCTAAAATTGAAATTGATGGCGGCAGGACATATGAACAAAACAAATGCTGGGAAGACATTTGCCATGCCATTGTTGAGGCTCATCACCTTATTTACATAATTGGTTGGTCCTTATATCACCCTGTCAAGCTTGTAAGGGAATCGAAAAAACCTGTGCCCAAGGGAAGCCCACAAACCATTGGTGAGCTTTTGAAGAACAAGGTTCAAGAGGGAGTCCGTGTTATCGTGTTGCTTTGGGATGACAAAACATCGCATGACAAATTTCTCTTGAAAACGGTTGGCTTTATTCTGCATTATCCATTTTCTCACCTTTGAACCTCTTCATTTGCTCCTTCAATGAAATGGCTCCATATCAAAATCGCTTCACTGTTTTTAACTCTGTGACATGCCATTATTGGTTATGATGCTAGCATGCAATTATTTTTCCAAAAGGTAGACAGAAAACAAACATGAACTGAGTAATGTTCTTGTGTAATATATATGTACATGCTACTACACGAGAATAATGAAAAAAAGGTGGCGAATTATGTAGATAATTAATAACCGAAAAGGCAGAGAAAATTTTGGTGAGAAGTATTTCTCTTTCCTCTTTATGTTTCTGGTGCCAATGGCGTCACTCAACTTAGGTATGATTGTTAACAAGATAAATACCCAAAGAACCAAAGGCTGTAAGTTTCAAACTTTCAGTCGTTATTGTATCTCATGTTACATAAGATTATTGATAAGATAAATTCTCAAAGTACAAAGCTTGTATGTTTCTGTGATGAGGCTTAGTTCATCGGGGTAAACAACACCAGCAGGAAGGCCGGGCGACGTCGGCTTAGTGGGACAAGATATTTGACTCTAGACTGAGATAATAGAATTCGAAGAAGAGACTAGATTAATTTATCTTTATTGGATAATTGATAATAGATACATGCTAATATTTTTATAGGGATGACTTACTTGGCCTTTAAAAAAGCAGTCTATAATTTAAAAGAACTAATCTTATCTCAATCCTACCTTGCAAGGATGTTACAATACGACGGGTACAGTTCACACGCTAGAACAGTAATTCTAGCATGGGACAGTTTCAGTTGATGTTATTATTTTTTTCAATACATGGGTTTGTTTGCTGTTTTCTTCAGAAAAGAGTAGTCTGAAAGAAATGATGTAAGCTGAATGCAGGATGGACTCATGCACACACATGATGAGGAAGCTCGGAAGTTTTTCAGGCATTCAGGTGTCCACTGTGTGTTGGCTCCTCGCTATGCTAGCAACAAACTTAGCATTTTCAAGCAGCAGGTGTGGATGTCGTTTCTCCCTTGTGGTCACTGACCCAAAAGCTGAGCTGTTATAATGGTGATTTCTGTTCGAGAAAAAAAATAATGGTGATTTCTGCATGTCAAGCACTCATCTTTATTTTTCTGTGTTGGATTTTTGTTCGCTCCTATACATGTCTCTCGTAAGTCTTTAAGATCTTATATATTTATCCTTCCGAAAGGATAAATAATGTACATGCCTACACAAAAGAACATGCATATTTTCATATATGAGAAGAGTCTAATGAATAGCCTTATACACTGATGCCCACAACTAGATGTCAGATACCTTGCATGTAAAATTATATCATTATTATTTTCTTAATTTTGTCGAAAAAAGAGTTCTGGAAAACCATATTATGGTGTTTCTGAAGCAAATTCTCTTTTCCAGGTTGTAGGAACTTTATTTACGCACCATCAGAAATGTGTCATTGTAGACACCCAAGCCACCGGAAACAATCGAAAAATAACTGCTTTTATTGGTGGTCTAGACTTGTGTGATGGCAGATATGATACACCTGAGCACAGGCTTTTCAAGGATCTTGATACCGTCTTCAAGGATGATTTCCATAATCCCACATTCCCTGTAAATTCTCTAATTATGTTGTTGACTCCTACCGAATTTTCAAAGCTACGATTGAGAAAGCCAGCACCTTTTCAATCTGCTAAAATTTAGAACATCCTTCTTTCCACTCGTCCAGGTTAATAAGTCTGGACCGAGGCAGCCATGGCATGATTTACATTGCAAGATTGAAGGACCAGCTGCGTACGATATACTTACAAACTTCGAACAGAGATGGAGAAAATCTGCAAAATGGAAAGTCAGTGTTAGAAGAGCTGTAAGTTGGCAGCATGATACCCTGGTAAAAATAAACCGGATGTCATGGATTGTTTCGCCGTCTGCAGATGAGCTCAATGCCCATGTTTGTGATGAAAAGGACCCAGAGAACTGGCATGTACAGGTATTATAACCTATGCATATACAACACCAAAGATCTACCACCCGTGTGCGATTACTGTCTTAAGTATTAGCCTATAAAATATAGTTCTTTACCCTTCTATTTTTTGGCTAGATTTTTAGGTCCATTGATTCGGGATCAATAAAGGGGTTTCCTAAACTTGTTCAGGAGGCTGAGTCACAGGTGGGATTACGAATGGAATTAGCTATGCAATATGATTTCTTACATGGAAACAGCCTGGAATTTAACATTTAAAATGCAAGCATTCTATTTGAAGGTGTGTCCTAGCCTTGATATGCTATTTTATCCTTTGTTGTGCAGAATCTTGTCTGCGCAAAGAATCTGCAGATAGACAAGAGCATACACAATGCATATGTAAAAGCCATCAGATCTGCACAGCACTTTATCTACATTGAAAATCAGTATTTCATTGGATCATCATACTATTGGTCTTCACATAGAAGTGCAGGTAACAAGTTGACTATCAGCTATGTTGCTTTGTTCTTGCTTTCTGCTTTGCTTTCCCATTTCTCAAACTTGATAGTATGACTTGCTTTTGGATTGTGTAATATTCCTACCTTCACAGTTTCCATTACTAGAAACATGATTTAGTTTCAGATCTACTATAGTCTAGTGAGATTACTATAGCATTTCTGAACAATGACCGAGATGTAGTTGAATGATTCGCAACTTGTAAGCGGAACAAGACACTGATCTAGATACAACTGGTTTAATTGGAAAACTACCTGTTTAGTTTTTTTATAGTAAAAGAACCTATTTACTATGTACCATTTGATTTATTATATATCTACGTCAAGGATAAGGCCAATACAGGCATCCAGCTTATGATTTGAAAACTCTTGTGGGAACAGGTGCAGAGAACCTAATACCAATTGAATTGGCCATAAAGATTGCTAGAAAGATTAAGGCAAGGGAGCGATTTGCAGCTTACATTGTTATACCAATGTGGCCTGAGGGCATTCCGACAACTGCTGCTATGCAGGAGATCCTCTTTTGGCAGGTTTGTTCCTCATCATCACATCACTGTTTGGTCATGAAAATAATATGTTGGAAAATTGCACACATGCACCCTTTGACCTTGAGACACTGACTAATTTTGTCTTTTCTACCTGATCTTGTTTCGCTTCCATTTGATCTCTTCCAGGGGCAAACCATGTCCATGATGTACAAGATTGTTGCAGACGCTCTCCAAAAGGAGGGGTTACATGATACCCATCCACAGGAGTACTTGAACTTCTACTGCCTTGGGAAGCGTGAAATCTCAAGTGAGGTTTCGACGACAAGCCAATCCAATGAGAATTCCTCACTGGTAACTATATTTCATTCTTTCTTCAACATGTCGCTCAAAACATACGCCCTAGATGTGCTTCATAGGGGGTAAAACTGTCTTCCTTTTTTTTCTTCCTCCAGCGCTTGGCCCAGAAGTTCAGGAGGTTCATGATCTACGTGCACTCCAAGGGGATGATCGTCGATGACGAGTACGTGCTCATGGGATCGGCCAACATAAACCAGAGGTCCATGGACGGCTCGCGGGACACCGAGATCGCCATGGGCGCGTATCAGCCTCACTACAGCTGGGCAGGAAGCAGCAGCCCTCCGCGAGGACAGGCACGCCACCCCCACCCTCCGAGAGCTGCTGGCGTTGTGACCGCCATTGCTGTTTCTTTGCAGGTGTACGGGTACAGGATGTCGCTGTGGGCGGAGCACCTGGGCACGGTGGAGGAGAGCTTCCGCCTGCCGCAGTCCGTGGAGTGCGTCCGGCGGGTGAACCAGATGGCGGAGGAGAACTGGGGTTGCTACGTGTCGCTGCAGGCGGCGGAGATGAAGGGACACCTCATGAGGTACCCCGTGAGGGTCGACAAGGACGGGAGGGTGGGGCCGCTGCGCGGGCACGAGAGCTTCCCGGACGTCGGCGGCAAGGTGCTCGGCACGCACTCCTCCCTTCCCAACGCTCTCACGACATGACATGGCCGGCAGGCTGGAGCTTGCAGAAGCCAGGACAAGGTGGCGAAGTGATGTTGAGTTCAGGGAGTTGAAGCTATTCATTCATCCGAAGTAACAAGCGTCCTATACGCTGAAAAATCTATGTCCGGTGTTTAGCATTAGGCTGACAGACTTGTATGCATATGAAAGGGAGACTGCGCGTGATACGAGTTTTACTGATTTTTTTGTGTCCTTGGGGAGTGTCAAGCAATCCGGATATTTTCTTTTTAAAAATCACTCAGAGTTTTCACCGTCCAATTGTTTTGAGATTCATGCACATCCCTAATTCAAACCCCTCCGATTCTCCGCCCCGCTGCCCGTAGCTCACAGCTGCATTTCACTTCGCCCCCACGCTGCCCCCTCATTGTCGCCCTCCGTGCCGCCTCCTCCTTGTCGCCAGCGCCACCCCCTCCTCTCCTCGAAGCAACTTTGTGTGCCTTCCCCGCCCCCTCCACCACTCGCGGCTAGCGCCGCCCCTCCGCCACGCTGCGCCGCCCCCTACCCTGCCCCATCGTGTCGTCCCCGTCCAACCTAATAGCTACTACCTGTTGGTTACTACGAAGGCATTTCGGTAATTTCCCAATTGAAAAAAGGAAAATAAATGGAGGTTGGGCCCACCTGTCAGTGGGCCAAGTAAGAGGTAAGGGGGAGGAGGCGACGGAGGCGTGGGCTGGCCAGGGTTCCTCGGAGTCGGCCGCTCGCGTCACCACGCCGCAACCCCCTGCCTCCTCTACTTAATGCCCCATTTTTTCCTCTGTGCGGTATCTCTTCCGATCTCGACTTGCTCCTCTTTGGTCTTTTTCCTCTCTGGTCTTTGGGTTGTGTGGAGGGTTGGTGCTTCTGCGCCATCTCCTATTGGAGCTTTTGCCTTCGACTTCCCATGTGAACCCTATCGTTTGGTGGGGTGTAAGGGGAAATCATTAGGTGAAAGGTTGACCCGAGGTAGGAAGAAGGCTGTGACGATTCCCCGTTGCGTTTGAGTGAATTTGGTCGGTGCATTCTTGTGGTCTTGTACGGCATCACCCTGACCTTTGACTCCGGCATTGACTACCCAGGTTGGAGAGACCATTGTATCTCCATCAACCACACTCTTCTTCTGCATCGGCACAAAGGGGTGCTAGGTTTCTGGGGCAGCACTCTCTGGTGTGCCTTGCCCTGTTCTTCACCGACTTGATTTGCTTCTGGACGGCTTTGAGTGTTGTCTGCATCGTGAGTATTTTGACTCTTTCTGCAAACATTGGTGGCAGTACTTGTTCTTAAAGTTATGTTTTAAGATCAAGTGCTGGGAGTTGCTTTGCATGCTTGTGGACTCAGAACATGTGCTTTGTGATGAGACTGTCGAATACTGAAATTGATCTAGATAACTGAATTAGATTTGAGCTCATTTGAATTGGTTTCTATTGTCTGTACCTTAGCTACATATATTTCGGTTGAGCAGATTTGTTAACAAGCAATTAAAATTATTTGTTATGCAGTAGTCACCTTTGTCCAGTTTTGTCCAGAATAGGTCATTTCTTTATTCTGTTCATCTTATGATTGTATTCTGATTTCTGGATCATTGTCTGATTACTACATGTTATTTCATTGCGTCTGAACATTTAAACCGAAAATCTCATATTGTTTTCCTTTGTATTTGCAAAGTTTGTGATAGTAGAAACATATTTTAGAGCTCAAATCCTGATTTCTAGTTATTAGATCGTTAGTGAAGAGTTTTTGACATTAGCATGAGAATGCTAGGATCGAAAATCTTGAGCAACTCTATTCTGAGAGCAATTTTAAAGCAATTATTTTGTTTTATTCTGGATTTAATTACTTCCCTGTTTGTAGAATTGCACGTCATGTTCTTTTCAGCAGTTTTTTGGTTATATACATGGTTATATGCACTTGTATAAATGACACGATGAAATTACATGGGTACATGCAATTTATGTCATTTATATACTACTGGAAAAGTTCAAAATTTATGCTTTATTTAGTTGGAATTAAAACTGAATATATGCTCATACTGCATTATTTACAACACTTATTTAATTGGGAATTAAAACTGAATATATGCTCATACTACATTATTTACAACACTACCTTCTACCACCACCGTCCTCTAATGCCGCCCACCACCTTCCTACCCCGCCGATTGCCCCCACCGCCACCCACTGTCGGGCCACTGCCCCCCGGCCTCCCTCGATGTTTGGGGAACGGTGAACCTTAGCCACCGGGGGCGAGATTCTGCCCTAGGGCTCGCTGGTGAGGAGGAAGAACCCCGACAAATCTCACCAGAGAAGAAGATGAACTTGCTCGCCGGAGAAGAGATGAACTCGCTGGAGAGGATATCGGAGCACAAATCGCAACGCGAATCCAAAGGTTAGAAATTTGGATGATTTTTTGGAAGAAAATATCCAGGCGATATTTATCGAAACCAATATATACATACATGTATATATATACATACATGTATATATATATATATATATATACATACATGTATATATATACATATATGTATATATATATATGTACATACATATATGTATATCTATATACATATATTTATCTGTACATATACATATATACACATATACATATATGTATATGTGTATACATAGACATAGACATATGTGTGTGTATACGTATATACATATACATATATACATATACGTGTATGTATATATCTATGTATATAAGAAGCCTCTTTTCTACTCCTAAGTGTAATTATACCATATGTCGTATATCACAACATGGGAAGTATCTCACGTAATAGAGGGTATGTACGTGTAGTATATAAGTATTTAAGACCATCTGGGTGGTATGAACAATTTTTCAGATGTGGTATATACATTTTTTTGACATACTCCTTTTTTATGTGCGTATATGAAAGTATTTACAAAATACGCTAGAAACTATGGGCTTCTTTGCGCGCGCGCGCGCGCGCACACACACACACAGATATATATATATATATATATATATAACAGGGGCACCTAGGTGTCTGGACACCTAGTCTCCCTACTTTTGGATTGCTTTTAGATGCGTGCTAGTGTGGTTGAGACTTTCCATCCATGATTAAGACTTTCCTTCCATGATTGATTTAGCATGCCTAATATATTACATACCATACATACCATTGCTCTAGCACGTATCTAAAAGCAATCTAACGGCAGGGAGCCTAGGTGTCTGGGCACCTAGGTGTCCCATTTCAGCGTCCTATATATATATATATAACAGGGACACCATGGTGCCTAGGCTCTATGATTGAAACCTTCCATCCATGATTAAGATTTTCCATTCATGATTGAGACTTTTCATCCATGACTAAGACTTCCCATCATGATATATTATATATCATTGCACTTGCACGTATCTAAAAGCAATCCAAAGGTAGAGAGACCTAGTGCCCAGGATTCATAATTGAGACGTTTCATCAATGATTAAGACTTTTCATCCATGATTGATTCAGCATGCTAAATCAATGAGTTCTTTTCCAAATCGATGTTTTTTCGAATTAATGAATGTTAACGGATTTGCCTGATATATTATGTATCATTGCACTTGCACTATATAAAAGCAATCCAAAGGTAGTGGTTATATATATACATGTATATACGTATATACGTGTATGCACGTATGTATATACATATGTATGTACATATAGACGTGTATATGTGTATAGACATATATATATATATATATATATATATATATATATATATATATATATATATATATATAGACATATATATATATATATGTATATACGTGTATATATATACGTATATATATACGTACGTATATATACATATATATATGTGTGTGTATACGTATATATACGTATATGTGTGTGTGTGTGTGTGTGTGTGTGTGTGTGTGTGTGTGTGTGTCTCTGTGTGTGTGTGTGTGTGTATAGGTCTATATGTGTGTGTGTGTATGTATGTATGTATGTATGTATGTATAGCACGTTGAAATGAGGCACTATGGTGTCTGGGCATCAAGCCTTCTTGTCTTTGGATTGCTTTTAGTCTTTTAGATGCGTGCAAGTGCAATAATATTTAATATATCAGGATGAAAAGTCTTAATCATGGATAGAAAGTCTCAATCATATATGGAAAATCTTAATCATAGATGGAAAATCTCAATCATAAAGTCTGGACACCATGATACCTCTGTTATTTATACAAGCTCTGGCTGGATCGGGGAAAATGAGTCGATTTGGGGGGAAAAAACTACTTGGATTCACCACGGTGAAATATCACCAAAACTATTCAAGCCAAAATTTGAATATAAACACGGTTGCGGGCCAAAATTTAGGGGGGAAAATAGGAAAATATTCACGAAAATTCAGCTCACTGAATGACATCACAAAGCAATAACAAAAAGAATTAAACATATGTAGCAATGATAGGACATGATATAACACAACCAAACTTAAAAACACTAATCCTGGACTTCACATATGGTATTCCAACTTTTGCTTATACCATGGAAGGAAATACGTCAGCAACTAGGTCAACTTGGTGTAGTTGGTTATCCGGTTCGAATCCGGGCGACGCCATTTTTTTTTTGTTTTCCTTTCCTATCTTTTTCCCCTTTTTTTTTTGTCGAATCATGGTTAATTTGTTACAGTCCACTTCAACCCTCTGCTTTCGCCATACTTTAAACACAGGAAAATGATGAGTAAAATCACTTTCTTTCGGATTATGACAGCAAGAACAACATTTTGGTGCTATTAGTTGGACAGCACGCACTTTTTTCCCCTGTTATGTACAGCACTTCGTAGATGGGCATTTTCTGCACCCACACCACTACTCTGGTATACGCCATCACATGTTTCCGTCGCAATTCTGATCCCAATCAATCACCACTAACTCAAAAACCAGCTCCAGCATGCCTGCACTGCATCAAGTGCCAATGAAAAATGTAATCAGTGCATCAATCTACTTGCTTACCATTTCAAAGTTTGAATAATTGAGCAGCAATCACCTCAATCACACGTTCCATCTCTAGTTTTAGAAAAACATAATCATGATATTCGCCATCAAAGCTATAAGCTCTTCACGGGTGCCATTTGATGTTGCACCCGACACTACATGAGCGGAAAAAACAAATGTCAGAAAATAACAAAGTGCAGTGAAATATGTGAATGAAACAACTCAAGTTTGGGAGTAGCTAGAGATACCTGGGCTTTTGTACAGAAGGTAACTCTTGGCCACTAAGCGCACAGTCAATTGCGCGGCTTAAATCCCTACAGAATCGTAGACAAAAAATGAACAAGGGGAATACTGGAAATGAACACTAGAAGCCAATTTCAATTTGAAATTTTGCAGGTTCACATAACATTATGTGTACTACATCCATGATTTTTTTTGGTATTTTTGAAACATTGCATCATGGCCAAATGGGTATTTTTCGCTAAAGGGGACATGGGTTCCCTTGGACACCAGCGAATTTTCCTGTCAGAAAACATACCTTCCGGTGACAGGCACATTGTTACTGGGTCTAGAATCATCAAACTGTCCATGGTAGAAAAGCTCAAATGGCCTTCGCCCATCCTGGTATCCAAAAACAGAATTGGTTAAGACATAAGGAAGAAGGCATAAGGTGTTGCAGAGAAGTTGAGACTGGACATAACATATTAGCATGATCATTGATGAGGATAGGGATCAATGATGTTACTTTTTTGAACAAGTAAAACTCTGGTGTGCAGACTGCTCCAAAAGCCTTAGCAACTTCTTGAGACTGCAAAAGATCAGTTTATACTTTAGGGGAAGGAAGAGGGTAAAACATGAAAATCAACCTGAACAACTGCATTGGTAAATGGAATCATCAATACTCTAATGGAAGGACATATTGTGGCCTAACCTCATCATAAAGATATGGGAAGGGGTATTTAAAGAATTTTGCTTCCTCAGCCATGTATTCGGGGCCATCCTGCAGAATCAGAAGATGAAATTATCTTCAAGTCTGAAAGATACTAAGGACCAAGAAAGGCCACAAAGGAAAACTGGACAAGTTGCAACAACAGAGAACTGCCGACACATAAGCATCATAATTAATACATGAGGGCAAAAACAGTTGAAGACAATGAACTTCATTCTGTGTGCCAGAGTACAACAGCGCAAAAAACAAGGTTGTCCTTCGCTGAACAGACGAATCAACCCATTCTAACTAATTGGCTAGTACAACAAATAAGTGCCATATGCTTGAAACATTGATAGGATCATGCCTAAGAACATAATGTACTGGCCTATTTCTTTCTTGTACATCATCATGAAATGGAAACTAACGACAGCTTGGCAAAAAGGCCATCAGCTTGCAGCTTAGAGTCTGACAGAAACAGCTGCATGTCTAAGAGCAAATAACCCACTGTTCTGGATGCCAATTTATAGCTTAGAGGATGAAGCAACTTAATACTTTTGATAGTTGGGCTTCTTCTATACTCTTACTAAAGGACAAGTTTGTGGCTGCAGCAATTAGATCCATGTGTAGAAATAGAATTAATAACATACCATGAAGAAATGCATTGTAACAGTAACTAAGGACGTGTTCCATATTTATTAACAGGTATATCATATATTGAAATTCTAGCATTCTGATATTTGATGATATGAAAGAAAATACATAAAAAATACAAAAGTTTGCAACAAGCTTGACAACATAGATGTAGCAACTTGTTACTAGCAAATAATGGAGAAACACTATTTCTTGACTACACCTTTCACATAACAAGTGTTATGAATAGCGCTTGTATTCATATGAGGCCAATGGGCCAGTATATATACACAAAGTACAGGAGGTAAATATGCAAAGAACCCCTCATAACAATGGGGAATAACAAACTATACATATATCTCTAACACCCCCTCAAACTCATGGTGGATCAACAACACGAGTTTGGAGAGGTAGAAGCATCTTTGTGCTCGAGTGCAGGCCTTCGTGAAGAAATCCGCTATCTGAAGCTCAAGGCACATCTTGAAGAGTAATCACACGATCATGCACACAAGTCCTCATGAAAGAAGCATCAACACCAATGTGCTTGGTGAGCTCATGCTTCACGGGATCACGAGCAATCTTGATAGCACTGTCTTTGTCGACAAGAGAGGGTCGGTGTAGTGACAGAAACACCAAAATCCTCAAGTAACCACCATAGCCAAGTAATCTCTGTCAAGAGAGCCATAGCTCGCAACTCGACCTCTGCACTCGAGCAGGACAACTGCGATCTGTTTCTTCGTCTTCCGGGCAATAAGAGAACCACCAAGAAAAACACGATGCGAGAGATAGACCGACGATCGGAGGATCGGCCCCAAGTAGCATCCGAATAGGCTGAAGGAATGAAGTGGAGCGTGGAAAGAATAGGCGAGAGATAGTCCCACGAAGGTATCGCGAGAACTCGAAGAAGGTGGCGTAGTGAACACAGTGGGAGCTGAAACAAAGCCGACTCGAAATATGAGCTGGATAAGTGATATCCGGACGAGTAACAACAAGGTAGACAAGACTCCCAACAAGATGGCGATGGCGAGTCGGATCGAAAGAGGCTCGCCATCGAGAGTCGGAGGTGAACATTGAGCTCCATGGGAGTCTCAACGATCTGTTGATCGATGAGAGAGCGCGATCAAGAAGATCTGAATATATTTCTCTTGGGACATAAAGAAACCATGCGGAGTGGAAGTAACCTCAATCCCAAGGAAGTAGAGAGGACCAAGATCCGACATAAGCGCTCACTAAGGCGAGCCTTGACAAAGGCAATGTACTCGAAATCATCTCCGTAATGATCATATCATCAACATACGGGAGAAGAAGAGTCCGACCACGAGGCGAAGTGTGGACAAAAGGCGGGATCATGATCACTAGCTGAAAAACCAGCGGTGACCACGGAGGAGAAGCGTTCAAACCAAGCACGAGGGGCTTGCTTAAGGCCATAGAGAGAGCGGCGAAGGCGGCGGACCATGCCCTCGAGAGCAGAATACCCGGTGGCGGATGCATGTAGACCTCCTCGCGCAACTCGCCATTAAGAAAGGCATTCTTGACATCAAGGTGAAAGCAGACCGATGGCGACAGGCGCCACCGAAAGAAGAGTCGCGAGCGGTGGTCATGTGGGCCACGGAGCAAAAGTCTCGTCGTAGTCAACACCATGCTTCTGCTGGAAGCCACGAGCAACAAGAGCGCGCCTTATAGCGCTCAAGAGAGCCATCGAGGCGAGTCTTAATCTTATAGACCCACTTACATGTGATGGGATGAGAATGAGATGGAAAGGAACAAGATCCCAAGTACCGATGCGCTCGAGGCAGCAATCTCCTCGGCCATGGCAAGCTGCCACTCGGGGTGAATGACATCCGGTGGGAGACGAGGCTCACGAGTAGCTGCGCCCGCAAAGGCAAAGCAGGCGGGAGGCCGAATCGGTAGCGATCGCGGAGGCGTGGCGAGGATAAGATGACCCATCGGGGAAGATGGAGCATCGAAGAAGATGGAACATCGGAGAAGATGGCTCATCTGAAATATTCTCAATATGAGGTCGGCGAGTGTAGGCGATAGTGGGAGGAGCACGGGAGTCGTAGGAGGCGACACGGCGGCGACAACGGCGGAGAGGCCACGGGGAATATGTGGAGACTCGATGAGGATAGGTGGGCGAGGCAAAAGCAGATATAGGAGTATCCGGAAGGTCAAGAAGACAGAGACTCCACGAGAGGAAGCCGAAGGAGAGGCGGGGCGTGGGTAGAATGGGCGAGACTCGTCGAAAGTCACATCGAGAAACTCGTATCCGACGACCAACGGGATCCGGCAGAAATAGCCCTTGTGCTCGGCGCTGTACCCGAAAAGACACACTCAACGGTGGCGGTCGGTTTGAGTGCGTTCTCGGCGGCGAGCGTAGCAAGCGCGACCAAGCAGATGAAGGCGAGTAGTCGGAAGAAGACCATAGAGGCGCTCAGCGGGATCGCACCCTTAAGAGCGAAGAGGTTGAATGTTGGCGAGATAGGTGGCGTGAAACGACCTCGGCCCAAAAGTGAGGTGGAATAGAGCGGCGATCATCGAGCACGAGCCGTCTCAAGGAGGTGGCGATGCTTGCGCTCGGCGACACCATTCGAGCATGAGCACCGGACAAGAAAAGCGGCGAGTGCCACCTTTCGGCCAAGGAAGGCTGCGCGGTGGCGAGAGAGTACTCGCCAGAATCGGCCACGAAAGACACGAATAGGAGTGGAGAAGCGTGTGTGTATCATAGTGGCAAATTGTTTGTAGATAGGCAAGGCCTCACTCGAGAAGACATGAAATATATCCAAGTGTGGCGAGAGAAATCATCTATAAAAATAATATAATAACGATGACCCCTTTCAAACGAAGGAGCCGGACCCCAAACATCCGAATGAACAAGATCAAAGGGCCGAGAGACACGGTCTCACTATGAGGATAAGGAAGTGAATGTTTACCTAACTTACACCACGACAATCTAAAGACACGTCTCTGAGAGCGGACCCGAAGACCACGGCGAACTAAGGGCGGCGAGGCGAGATCCACACAGATGGCCAAGGCGGTGATGCCACTGCTGGAAAGAGCGTGCGAAGCGGAGAGCGGCGGCGATGGTGGCGCGGAAGGAAGGTGAAGCGATCAAGCTCCCAAAGACGCTGTGAGTCACGCGCGAGGGCGAACCAACGAGCTCCGTGTGGCGATCCACGAACACAACAAAGTCGAGTCGAGAATAACCCGACAACCAAGGTCGATGTCACTTGTGAAAGAAGAAGCTGCAAGGTAAGGCGAGTAACATGAGCAACGAAGGAACATGAAAAGATGAGTTGCTAAGAGATCCTCGACCGAGAGCAGAAGAGATGTACCATCGGTAAGAACAACGACGGAGAATCAAGAGGTGTAATAGAAGCAGTGGAAGGATCGGAGTCATGTGAAAAGATGCTCCGAATCAAGAATCCATGGGAGGTACCTAAGCGTGTAGGATGTGGTCTCTCGATGCGAAGAGTCGATGCGAACTTGCGGAACACATCGAGGAGAACTGAAGCGGCAAGTAGGCGTCGAAATCGGCTATCTCCTTCGGTGAGAAAGGCTGCTTTGAAGAAGTCGAGCGACGTCGTCGTAGAAGCACTAGTGCCGATGAAGAACGGCGTGAAAGATGCCGCTTCTTCTTGTAGCCAGGACTCGGTGTAGCCATCCTTGTCGCGATAGGAGCAGTGAGGCGGCCACCTCGAGACGGAGGCGGCCACCGCCACTGTGGTAGCCATTGGAGGAGGCGATGTGCGACGGACGGCGAGCACGCAGAGAGTGGCATCGGACGGCACCACTCAAGCGAGTCTCCTCTGCGCGTATCTCGGTAAGAGCCTCCGAGAGTGACACGAGGATGGCGTGCAAGGAGCCTGAGCACGCCTTTGCTCGAACTTCGGGGCGGCGAGTAAGGAACTCGTAAACCGCTGAAACTCCGGTCGCCACGTACATCGAGCGGCACGGACGAGTCGGCGGCCCGGCGGTCGCGAGTGAGTCAAGCGGCGCGAGCAAGAAACTCGAGCGTAAAGCGTCAGCGAGCATCGCCTGCTTTGAGAGTGCTCTGGCGGACCACGGGCGAGTGCGAGGGCATCACCGGAGGGCTCGTGGCGGCGGCGAAGATGACTCCACATCCGGAAAGCGAAGAGTCCCACAACCTCGAGAAATCGAGGCTGGACACGGCGATGAAGACGGCGGCGGCGGCGTCGTCATCGTACGGCCCGAGTGTGAAGCGGTCGAGCGATCCTTGTAGGAATCGAGCCTCTGGTAGCGAGGCGCTTTATCATCCAGCTTCATCATCGGCGGCACCTTATCGGTACCGTCGGAGGCAATGCAACGGCGTAGGCTCCGTCGGAGAATAGGGCAAGCGGGCGGTGACATCGCGAGAGAAGGGCCCCCGAGGCGAAGACCACGCATGTGAATGCGCATGTGAGACACGAAGTCGGTGTAATTAACACCATCAAAGATCACCGGCGGCGAGGAGGAAGCGGTGCCCATTGGTAGGCGGCTGGGCGGCGCGGCGACCAAAACGAAGTCTAACGGCGCCCCGGGCGGCGCGGCGGTTAGAACGGCGTTTTCCTTTTTCTCTTTTTTGAAACCTAAAACTTAATGAGCCTTGGCGTTAAAGCACACGCACACACGCAGGAGGCGGCGGTGACCATTGCGCGCGACGGCGCGTAGGGCCAGCGCGCAGCAGCGGCGGCGGAGGAAGGCGGCGGCAGCGTCAGCGCGAGAGGCGGCCGCGCGTGAGGCGGCGCGGCGTCGGGTGGAGGCCGGCGGCTCGGCCGGCGGGGCGGCTCAGCGGCAATGGCGGCTGGCCGGCGGGCGGAGCGCGCCACGATCCCGCGGTGGCGCAAGATCCGCGGCGGCGGCGGAGCGCGCCAGCCGAGGCCGAGCGGGCGCGAGGCGAAGCGGCCGGCGGCGGCGGCGGGCCGAGTCGGCGACGGCGCGCGGAGTCGGCGGCGGCGCGCGGCAACGGCGAGCGGCGGCGCGGAGTCGGCGGTGGTGGTGCGAGTCGGCGGCGCGCGGAACCTAGGTAAGCCAAAACCCTAGTTTTGGCTCGATACCATGTTATGAATAGCGCTTGTATTCATATGAGGCCAATGGGCGATATATATACACAAAGTACAGGAGGTAAATATGCAAAGAACCCCTCATAACAATGGGGAATAACAAACTATACATATATCTCTAACAACAAGGACTCAATTTATTGGCTTGTGATAGAAGCTGTTATCGTGAACATTTAAACAATAAATAAATAAATATAGGAATTTTCTGATGTATTAATTTCTCGCTCAACAATGGAAGTTCCTGTTTACTTAACAAGCACCACAGAAGTAACTCATAACCTGGGGATGTGTCACAACTGAGTTTGAGGATATTGCAACAGCAGCTAGTCCTTTCTGCATTGTATCCAGAAGTCATTGAAATATCTTTCAAAGATAAAGTTTCATCAGTTTTAGGTTCTTACCTCCATGTAGAATGAGGTGAGCTTCGCAATATCGTTTTTCAGATGTTTTACAAAAGGGCAATGGTTGCATATGAACATAACCTGAAAAGTAGAATAAGTCATGTGTAGCTAACAGTTGAGTTTGAAGAGTACAAGAGTTCAAGAATTATATCAAGATAAATAAGGAATTTCACATAGAAGTACAACACAAGCTCAAGAATGAAGTCCTTTTCTTCTTTTTTTGATTAATAAAATCCTTTCTTTAGTAAATTTGAGAAGATAAACCAGGATGGCTCTTCAATCAAGTCATGAGCTGCAACTAGATATGCTTCACCCAAAATGGAGAAGCGTTGGGGGTTACACAGTTTCAAAAATCAAAAGATTTGTTTTGTTCAATTGAGAAGATAGAAGGCTCTTAACCAATCCAGTAACAAGGTGCTGCCTGCCCAACGACAATGATTTCACCTCGGGCAAGAATTCTTGGAAGATTAGTTGGTAAACACCACATATAAGCTGTTAGGACAGTCAAGTGAACCGCCATGACTTGCAGACCATGAATCCAACACTTGCATAACCAATCCATTCAACATAAAATTTTCCCTTTTTATCCATACTTGTGTAAAAATGGGCACTGCCAATACTTGGAAAGTAAACAAAGTATAATTGTTGCTACATGATCATTGTTTTTTGACTGTGAGAATCTCTTGATAATCACTTAAGGGAGTTAGTGTACAATATTTCTGCCTCTACTGTTAGGATACTCAAACTCAGAAGCATTGAGGTCAATATTGTAGCAAATATCCATGCCCAAGGTAAATGTAAAAAAGAAGAAGAAGTCATGCCAGGTCTAAACATGATAGGAAATACTGAAAAGTGTAATGAAACATCACCATTCTCCAACAGCTAATTTGAGAAGCAAGTTGATTACCATGCTGACTAAGTCCAAATTGCAGTAAACTGCAAATGATTACAAAAATATTGTTTCTGTTGCCACTTGCCGGATGCTATTATGCTCTTCAAATTGCAGCCAAAGTTTTTACTCTGCTTAGTGTACTTTAGTTGTACATTCAATTCAGTAAAGTTGTACTGCATTGAAAAAAGTGCATTTGTTTTTTTGAAAGAGGGGTTTTTACCCTCACTTGGTTAGGCCTTTGAATCCAGGACACGATGTCCCGGTGCTTGGAACTCCCAAGTCTGAATTCTCCTCCACCAACAATATATCCTGGTTATGCGCATGTTATTAACCACTAGGTGCAAATTGAGCTTAATAGCAATGACCAGAGATGAAAAACTGAATGAATGCGTATCTTTATTTCTAAATAGAAGCCAAACCCTCTGAGCACTGCAAGAGTGATCCTTTATCAGCACAACAAATTTAAATTGTACATTTTATTCAACTTCTTAGGTGGGAACTCATACTGAATGTAATTAAATCACGCATAAAAACTAAAAAGAAGCCGTACACATCCAGCTCGGACAGACTCATTCACTTTAAGAGCTGAGCTTTAGCCTTCAGCAAGCACTGTATCAGCATTTTCTGTCGATCTTATAACACGATAATTGGAAGCACTACCGGCGCTAAGCAGCTATTGACCCCCATCAGTCCAAGGACCAGCAAAGATAGCAAAAAGGTTCTGTAACGTTATAGCCATCGTTGCACATTCATTTGCCGAGTTTAAGCTCAGCTTAAAGCCTTTGACTAACTGAACCTACCTAGTACAAGCAGTTGAACAGAAAGCATGTACGTTTGGTCACCAAATGTACAAATTCAGTTAGAGCACAAAGAATTCCTAAAATCGCTGACCAGCAATGCAGGGTTGCCCTCGAAGTCATCCAGCGTCCAGACCTTCCCCGTCAGTGGCTCCGGGAGCTGCACGCACACGAACAAGAAACCACAACGGACAGCTCGACATCAAGCTGAAATCTTGATCAAAACCTTCGCACGAAATTAAAAGCCGACCGACCTCGAATTGGGGCGCGCGGAAGCCGACGGCGACGCCGGTGGACTTCGTCAGCGCCGCGCGCACCTGGAGCCGCCGCCCAACAAGGCTCCCCCTGCTCGACACCGGCGAGGCGAGGGACCTGTACAGGCGGCGGTGGCGGGGGAGGGCGAGGAGTATTGGGCGGGACGAGGAGGAGAGGACGGGGGAGGCGAGCGCTCCGGCGGCGGTCGCGGCGGCCAAGGACATGGCGCGCGCTCTGCTTTGCCTCTGCTGTTGGCTGCTCTGCTATCAACGCACCTGTGGCTGCGACTCGGCTGGGAATGTTTGTGGCGAGGGAAAACGTCAGCCATGCTGTTGCCGTTGCTGGTGCTAGTTTCGGGGTAGCGACCACAACCGCAAGCACTCAATTTGCAGCGGAACATATTACTCCCTCCGCCTAATTTTAGCTAACAGACAAAAAAATATTAAAAATAACTAGACTTTTCTTAATTATTATCTCTAAACACTATATTCAATAGAGAATATCAAGTAAAACTGAATATTTATTAAGAGTATAAAGAAAATATCACACTACTTTTTGATATATAAAATACGGCTTATATTTTTCATCAAAGTGTATTAAAAAATACTGTTTATATACTTGGACGGAGCGAGTGGTTCTAAAAACTAAACCGGATCACTATTTCGACCACAAAAAACCAGCACCGACTTCTGGATCGGTCTACTTTGAGAAATTAACTGAAATGGCAATGAACCAGGCATAAATCGTTTGGGATATTTGCACGGAACCAATGAATGCTATTGAATGGTAGTCTTTCATGCAAATTGCTTTTGGAATTGAAAGTTGAGGAAGGTTTGTGGAAGCAGTGTTGAGGAACAAATACCTAAGACGGAAAATCCTTTTCCGGGTGGAAAGCAAATCGAATAGACTGAAAAACCATATGGATGCATCGCCCCTATTTCTGGGGCCGTTGGAATTTTCTCGCAATTGGTTAGAATTATTCAGCTGCGAGTATTGTAGATGAGTGTATACCATTGCCAGCATAAGCTTAAACATAAAACCAAATTTTATTACAAAAATTAAGATTTAACAGTCAAGTTTTACACAGAAGGATATGCAACCCAAAGTTACATTACAATACAAAAGAACTCAACAGGCATGCCTGAGTGTAGAATAAACCCTAACATTAGACGTCGTCTATATCGTAGTGCTCCTCAGCATCATCTTCGTAGATTTCTTCATTTTCTTGGCAAGTATTTTCTGTTTATGATTTAAGCAAGCATGAGTACAATTAGTCGTACTCAACAAGTCATGTGGAAAAATGCTATATAACTATTTGCCAAGATTTCCAAAAGATGGGACTATAGTGATTTTGTTAAAGTATTTGTGGATGTAATTTTATTTATAAACATTTTGTTTTTAAACACAAGATAACAAATCATAAATTTCTTAAGGAGTTTGGGGTTTCAACATCTTGATTACCAAACTTCAACATTTCCAATTCATTTCCAAATCTACTTATGCTTCGCTATTGAAATTATCCATTAAACACAGCTTTATTTATCGAAAGCACGACGTATTCGAATACCACATATTATGACTCTGAAGAGTTGCCCAACTTTACCCACAAGACAATCGAGGGCACCAAAATGCCCCAAGCATCACTTTTAATCATGATAAACTAATTTGGGAAGTCATGGTGGAAATGATTGGTTTATTTTGGTATAATTATTTTATGCTCCCAAAAACCTCAAATTGCTTATCTATCTGGGCGGGTGGTTCGGGGGTATGGTGCAGCGGTGCACGAGAGTGTGGTTAGTGGTAGCACCGCCCAGATAACTCTAAGGACTGAATCTTGTCATGACATCCTGTGTAAGATAAGTACAATACAAGTATGAAAATTACAACTTGGCTTAGTAGATTTACTGGACCCTGGAAGTCATCTCATCGGTGGAGGAGGTGAGGTAGTGCAAGTGGTTGTCTGTGTAACGACTTGAATGGAACACTCATTAAGGGTGAAGTTTACCGCGGAGCGCAAGCCAGTGTGTGTAGTCTAGCTACTAGCCGCATAAGGGTAGAACATCCCGCACAACTTATGGGACCCATTGCAAATGGGAGAACCCATATGGGTGAGCTGATGGAAGAGGCGAGGTATTTCAAAAAGTTACTGTGATGATCTACTCAACCGCATGATTAAGGAATCGTGTAGAGCAACAAGCCGATTGTCTTTTATGGGTAAAGTGTACCAACTCTGTAGAGTGAAAACTATTTGAATAGCTGTGCCCACGGTCAAGAGCGGACATGGGAACTTAACTAGACATAGTTCTATATTGATTTCAGCCCATTTGGCTGCCTGTGGGCACATCCTAAGGGTCCCACCTGTGTGCTTTGTTTCCACTATTGCATTTTATTGATTTCGGCCTGCTTGCCCATGAGTAAGTCTACTATTATATTTACGCTTTTGCATGATATGTATTTTGATGTTTAATACTGTATCTGTGAGCACTATCTACTGATCCAGAGAATAGTGTGGTGAAATCACAGAATATTCTGGATTGTAAAATCTAGATCCAACAGTGGCTGGCAGCTCTGACACGCGGTTAGGGCTTTTTAAGAGGGGGTGTACGACCTCTGACAAGTTACGCAGGGGTGGTAGTCGCGAGACGGCGCGTGAAGGTGCGAGAGGGAGCGAGAGTTGTCGGGCGGAGGCAAAACAAGGTGGTGATGATTTGTTTTTCGGGTAATGAACAGTGCCGATGCAAATATCTTCCATTGAGGCAATGCCGGTGAGGATTAGGGGCTTGGATGGCTGAGATTTGAGCTAAATTAGGCTAGGGATCAAAGGAAATCAAATCCAAAATGGAATTCCAAATTTCTTTTGAAATTTCAGTTTCGTTTCAATGGATATCACTTTAAGGTTCTTTGATTGAGATGATTGACATCCCGTATCTGAGTTTTTGGAGTTTCATCTGGACAGATTGCAAGAAAAAGAATGTTCTTTGTACTAATGGACCTTCCGACGATTCAACAGAAGATTGCACCGGAAGATTGAACAGAGAGCGTGTTAGTTGGGGTATGCTCATGGACATTCTCATTCGAAAAAATTAATCAATCAGCAATACATATGTTGGAAGCGTGACTGTCAGTCAATTAACCCTTGTCATTACTGTAAAGATGAACGTCTATCTAGGGTAGCACTAATAGAGCTTGGCTCGGCTCAAATCGAGCTTAACTTGAGCCGAGCTCGAGTAGAACCTCCTCCTTGTCCTTGCAGAGTGCCGCCGCTGCCCATTCCCCTTCCTCGTGGCGCACCACCGCCACCCATTCCCCTTCCTCTCGGAGAGCCCCAACGCCCCTTCCTTCTCCTCCCATCGTTGCCATCCGCCCAAGCTCTGTTGTAAATAATGCAGGATGAGCATATTTTCAATTTTAATTCTAGCAAAATAAAGCATAAATTTAGAACATTTCCAATAGCATATAAATGACATAAATTGCATGTACTCATGTAATTTCATTGTGTCATTCATACAAGTGCATATAACCAATGTATATAAGTAAAACACTGTTGAAAAGAACATGACTTGCAGTTTTATAAACAAGGAAGCAATTAAATATAGCATAAGACATAATAATTGCTTTAAAATTGCTCTCAGAATAGAGTTGTTCAAGAATTTTGATCTTGGCCTTCTCATGCTAATGTCGATACTCTTCACTAACAATCTGATAACCAGAAATCAGGATTTGAGCTCTAAATTATGTTTCTACTATTAGAACCTTGCCAAAAAGTGAACAGCAGCTTAACTTTTAGTATAAATGTTCACAGACAATGAGATTTCAACAAGTAATCAGACAATATACTAGAAATTTAACATGCAGCCTTATAGGACAAACAGTAAAGGAAAGAACCTCTTCTGGACCAACAAGAACAACTACTGCACAGCGAAAATTTCAATTGCTTGTGAACAAATCTTCTCAGCCAAAAGACAGTATGGTACAGACAGTAGAAGCCAAACCACTATAGCTCAAATCTAATCCTGTTATCAAGACCAGTTTTAGTATTCGACTAGTTCATCACAGAGCACAAGATATGAGCCCACAAACATGCATAGCAACTCCCAGTACTTGAACTTAAAATAGAATTTGAAGAACAAGTACTGCTGCCACAATATGTAGAAGAATCAATATACTCATAGTGTAGACGGCACTCAAAGCCGTCCAGAAGCAACTCAAGTCGATGAAGTACAAGAAGAATAGGGCAAGGCACACTCGAGAGTGTTGTCCCAGAAAAACTAGCACCCCTCTATGTCGATGCAGAAGAAGAGTGTGGTTGACGGAGATACAATACCCTCTCCAACCTCAGGTAGTCGACACTGGAGTCAAAGGTCAGGGTGATGCCACACAAGACCACAAGAATGCACTGGCTGAGTGCACTCAAATGCAACGGGGAATCGTCACTGCCTTTGTCCTCCCTCAGGTCAACCTCCCACCTTCAGATTTCCCCGCACACCCCACCAGAAGATAGGGTTCACATGAGAAACCAAAGGCAAAGGCTTCAATCGGAGGTGGCACAGAAGCAGCAACCCTCCACACAACCCGAAGACCAGAGAGAAAGAATGAGAGACCATGTGGAGGTGACCACATTTTGTGATGAGTAATTGACATTTGGTTTGGAAAGATTGAGTTTGTTTTGGGTGTTTTCTGCGAAGTCGTAGCCCTGTTTGAGCGGTCGGAAGACCTTACGACCACATTGGGCGTGGTCGTAGGTCACTGGGGTGGTTTACGACCACTTAGACCGTGGTCGAAAGGTAGCAGCAAAGCATACGACCACATTATGGCGTTTACAACCTCTCTGGCTGTGGTCAAACGTAGCTACGACCACGTTGGTCGTGGTCGGAGGCCGTAGTCAAAAGCCACCAGGGAGCTTTACGACCACGTTGGCCGTGGTCGAATGCACTTACGACCACGTTGGCCGTGGTCGGATGCTGGTACAACCACGTTGGCCATGGTCAATAGCTGGTACGACCATGTTGGTTGTGGTAGGAAAACTCCTACGACCATGATAGTTGGGGTCAGAAGCAAGGCAGTCGGAAGTCGTAAGTCGAAGCCACGACCGTTGCGGTCGTAAGTCGAAGCCACGACCATTGCGGTTGAAAGTCGGCGCTCGAAGTTACGACCATGTTGAGGAGCCAGTGGCTTACTACCACGTTATAGCGAGAAGCGGTCGGAAGCCAAGACTTCGACCACATGGGTAGTTGGCAGTCTTCGACCACGATTGAGAGGCAGTCGAACGTGGTCAGATTGTCTCGGGCTCGGTCGGTTGTGGTCGTAGCTGGTCGGATGCGGCTGGACAAGCCTTGGTTGCGGTCGGAAGTGGTTGTTTTGCGCATGTAAGCGGTCGGAAGCTCCCGAGAGCCTTGAATGTGGTCGTAGGTCACTTGTAATTGGTCGTAAGACCTCCAGGAGCGGTCGTTTCAGCTGGGAATCGGTCGTATGGTCTTGTGTTACAGTCGTAGACCTTGTACATTCAATGGTTTGATATTTCAACCGATCGTCATGCATTTACGACTTTGTGGAATGTGCTTTGATGCAAATGGATGTTACCCTTGTCTAGTGCGGTGCTATGTGATGGTTTGTTGTCTGTGATGGTTGCAGGATCTTGAGGTTAGTCGTGGCGAGGCATGGATGACCGAACTAAGAACAGGCGGTGCTGAGGTCGATGAGCGGTCGGAAGATGCCAAAGATGGTGAGGCCAGCGAGGTAGATGCAAGCCGTGGACAGCAAGCTACAGAGGAAGCTTCCGGGAAGGCAACGGAGTAGTATTTTGGAGAAATGTGGAAAGCTGCAAAGGGAAGTTGTGTCTCTACAAAGCACAGGAGTGGTTGGCGTTAACGGGCAAAGCAGTGAAGCTGTTGGTGTTAGTGGATAAAGCACTGGAGTCCGTTGTTGCTAGTGGGTAAAGTGAGTGGTAAAACCCGGTGTTAGGTGGGGTTAACAGGTTCTCCCGTGTGAGAAGGCTATAAATAGAGAGGTAGAGCTCGGGTGCTCGGTGAGATCTGTTCAGAGTTTCTTGTTCTTCTCTGTTTATTTTGTGCATTCTCGGGATGGAGCATGTGTGCTCGTGTATCTCCAGTTGGAGTGGATGTAGAAACCTCCATGATCAATCATACATGTCTCTGCATTTGTATCAAGCTCGATCTTTGTGTGATGTGTTGATTGCTGCATGCGTGCTTACTCTGTTTATCTCACATGCTTGTTTTTCTTGATCTTTGGTTAGTTCTGCCTTGTCTTGCAGTGAGTAGTGGTCTTAGCTCTAGTAGCATCGATTCTCTCTTACTCTGAACTGGGATTCCTTCTCAAGGCCAATTGGCCAGTTCATTTCCGAGAGCAACGAGTGGTCGGAGGAATCTCTGCTTGCGGTCGTGCACCTTTCCCGGGCTCTCTGTTCTTTGTTCGACCGCATTACTCTGTTCGACCGTAGCCTAGAGTTTGCATTTTCTTGGTATTTTCTCTTACAGAGGATGAGTACTTGTGGCACTTATAGTCTCGTGACCAAAAGATCTGTGAGTTGAAAGTTACTCGGAAACCAGATTTGCCGTCAAGCTTTGCTTGCCTCCTCTGTTTTGAGTTCGACCGTGAGTCACTCTTCGACCACAGTACCGAGTCTTCGTTTACTGTGTATTTTTCTCTTTAGGAGGTTGCTCTCTTGCTACGGTAAGAATTTTGTGGTCTTTGGATCTAAGGATCAAAAGTTTCACGAATTTGTTTGTCTGGCGGTTGATTTGGTCTTCAGCTCTGATCGGCTTTCGATCGTGCAGTATTTTCTGTTCATCGTTTTTGTCGGTTTGCTCTTGCTGCTGAATCTCGATTACTCTGGAATTGGGTTCGGTCATTCCAACCACAGCAGAGAATCGATCAACCACAGTAAGGGAGCATTCATCTTCTCACTTCATAGCTTTTATAGGTACTAGAGAAGAAGATTGTGTGAATACTCGGGGTGATTTTTGAAGGCACCATTCACCCCCCTCTATTGCCATTTTGGTCCTACAAAGAAGACCAAAGAGGAGCAAATCGGGATCGAATGAGAGATACCGCATGGAGGAAGAAATGGAGCCTCAAGAAGAGGCGGGAGGTTGCGGCGTGGTGACGCGAGCGGTCGGCTCTGAGGAACCTGGGCTAGCCCGCGCCTCCGCCGCTGCCTCTCTAGTCGGCGTCTCCCCACTCACCGCCGAAATCGCTTGCCGTTGCGCTTGATCTGGGTGAAGCACGGGGAGGAGCGTCTCCTCCCCCTTATCTCTTTGTTTGGCTCACTGACAAGTGGGCCCGCTTCCATTTATTTTTTCCTTTCTTTTCTCAATTAAAAATTCCCGAAATACCCTCGCATCGCAGTAGCCAACAAGAGCCACGCTCCGCATCTCCAAGAACCGGAGAGGAGCCAGAGGGAGAGGGAGAGGGAGAGATCGGAGAGCGAGAAGATGATACTGGCCGTGCTCTTCGCCAACTCCGACGGCAACATCCTCATCGAGCGGTACGACCCAGTCCCCTCTCCCACTTCTTCAAACGTATCGTTTCTTGCAACCCAACCCCGAGATCTCATCTCGCCTCCTCATGAGATCTACCAATTCAATTCAGTCTACGCTACCTAACAAGAATCTAGACCTCTCCTTTCTGCTAAACTAACAGGCGATCTTGCGGGGGTTGGGAATTATTACAGGTTCCATGGGGTTCCTGCAGAGGAGAGGCTGCACTGGCGCTCTTTCCTCGTCAAGCTAGGTTCCGAGAACCTCAAGGGGGCCAAGAACGAGGAGCTCCTCGTTGCTTCGCACAAGTATGCATCATCGTCCACCATCATATTTACTTCACCGCACAAGAAGCAAATCTACCTTGCTGGTCTTTCAGTGATTTTATGGTCAATGTTATTGATACTCGCAAAATAAATAAATAAAATAAAAAATTGCGCACTGATGAGAATTTTTTTGCCCTGATTGAGATTTATTTCACTGCAAGTACATGCCATTAACTAGAATGCATTTTGCCACACGCCAGGTACAGATCATGTCATTTAGTTGTTGAGAATTTAGTGGAAACAATAGATACAGAGTTGGGACACTTGGTGTTGGTGATGTTGTTCGGGTTGGCCCACATATCTGGTGTAAGCTGATTTAACTAGATTAAACTAACTATTTCTCTCATTAACCCTTCTTGGCATCTATCTCCGGGAAATGTTCATGTGCCAGTGTTACTGCTTGTCTAACATCTCAAGCTAATCCTTATCTTCTGTTGGTTGTCACCGCATTTTTCTTAAGAAAAGTGCTTTGTTTCTGCTCTTCTAAGTTTTAATAATTGTGGTAGTGTTTCTGAAAAATTATGTCTTCTTTAACCAAAAGGTTGTTCAACAATTTAACAATTGATTGACAGCTCCAGGAAAGTATAACACTCTGATTTGAATATACAGAAAAAAAATCCTTCCATTCTTTTCATATCACCAAAAGGCTCTTCAACAATTAGCAACTATTCAGGCCTATATTCATTTGATGCTTCTATGATCTAAATACTGGTCCATTTTCCCAGATCAGTTCACCTCTGGTATACACCTGTATGTCAGTGTCAGTATTTGGTTCATTTCTTGTTATATCTGCCCAATAGCAGTAATGTAACATTGTAATACCAGTGCTCAGTTGCTCACTGATGTGCGTCTAGATTACTTGAATTCCTATTGAAATATGTGATATGAAAATGAAGTCACTCATTATCTAATTTGCTCTCTAGTATGCCAATTCATCATTCTGAGCATCACTCCATACATATTTGCAGAATTCCAAATAGATCACTGACATTTTCAATCTGTCGTTTGTATTACTGGCTACTGATATTGAGCCCAATAAACTGCAAACCACAATGCCGAATTCTTAAAAATTGACCTTCAGGCATCCTTAGAATTAATGATATGCCAGAGGAAGTGAGCTACGGCATATGCATCTTGAATTCCAGTCCCATGGTTGCCATGGCTTCAGTTTTACTGTATGTTGTGTTACTGAATCATGCTTGCCCTCTCCAAATTCTTCTCATCCAGAATAACTGATTGTTAACACTTTACCAGGTCGGTCTCTATTGTTTATACCATGATCGGGGACGTCTGCCTGTACATTGTTGGCAAGGATGAATACGATGAGCTTGCTTGTGAGTGTTGATTTTCTGATATTCTTTTCGTTAAGTGTTGCCCCATTTCAAACCTTTACTATCTTACCTCAATTTTACCTTATGCTTGGTACTGTGTACTGTTTGTAGTGTCAGAGGTGATTTTTGCTATTACATCAGCAGTGAAGGATGTCTGTGGAAAACCTCCTACTGAGCGCCTCTTCCTTGACAAATACGGGAGGATCTGCTTGTGCCTTGATGAGATTGTTTGGAAGGTAGAGCTTTGAGTTAATTTTCTGGTCGACGCTTTGAGTTAATTTTCTGGTTGAATGGCTTTGAGTTAATTAATTGTCAATGTATCTTCACTGTGGACTTGATCATAGACTATGGGCTGCTTAGCCTTTGTAATGATAGTAACAGTGTCAGTTCAGTGCCTGCTGTCTTGAATTCTCGTGCAATCATTCCATACACTCGATGTCCCAATGTCTTGCATTCTGATCTAATTCAGAGGTGATGTTTATGGTGGTTGTGTTGTGTGCGGTGTACTTCTCTTTTATGACTTGTTATATCTGTAAAAAAGTTTCTTGGCTCTCTATCCTTTACCTTATGATGTTTTGACCAGCTGTGTTGGTTGTTGATGCAGGGTCTGCTGGAGAACACTGAGAAGGACAGAATCCGGAGGTTGATTAGGCTAAAGCCACCTGTTGAGCCATGATTTGGATTTGCGTATCTTGTGTATTGCTGTAATCCCGATCACACTGTAGAACAAAATCTTCAGACTTGCTTCTGCACCTACCTGTACTGTATCTACATGGTCATTACTACATTATTCATTCGAGGATTGATGTGTACGTGACAACATTTCCAAAGGATAGCCGTGATGTATGAATTTGTTGCGCTTTTTACCCCCTATGCTACACGTGCTTTACTGAATTAAGGCCTCACTCTCTTTAGTTTTTTGGTGGCTTTTAGCTTTGATTTCTCTGGAAGCCACAAACAAGGTAGCTTCTTCAAGTGATTTCTTAAAGTCATTTTTTCAAACGGCTTTCTGAGCCTAAAACTGTATGTATTATTCATGTCGATATCTTTGCCGTCCTTCGTTGTCTCAAAAATAAATATAAAGCTATAAGCAATAACCTAAAAAAATAAGGTTGATATAGAGAGAGGTGCACTTGCCTTATATGCTATATCTGCTGTGAAGTGAAGCACGCATTGATTTTCTGACGCATCCCGATCCCATACTCGATCAATGCCTGTGGTGCATGCAATTTTCTAAGAAAACTGGTTTGAGATAGAACCTAATAGTATCAGCATTGACGAATAACTAGATGGCTTCACCATCATCCATTGATGCCCCTAGTAGCCTGAATTGGATCAGAGCAACACCTAGTGGTATACTGGTATATATCGTTGTGCAGGGTGTGTTGACTCCAGAGCAGTCTTACTGCAATTTACGGCTTCTTTGTAAAGGGATGGACCTCGAAGTACTACAGTGAGAAATTATTTTGACTTGGATCACCTACGACCGCTGCATTTGAATGGCAGAAAAAACCGTGAGCTGTTGTTCGGTTGCTTTGGAAAGTGTGAAATAAAAGCACGTTTTGATTGTCAATGAACTCAATAGCCTAACCGGGTCATTTTCAAACTGTCCTACTACATTCAGTTCTGGGGGCCGATCAATCAAGAAGCCGGAGTTCAAGCCAGTGTTTCAAGGACGGGGCGCGAAGTCTGACAATGAGAACACCAATTGTGCTACTGCGGTGTTCAGGCGCTCAACTTGGTGGACTCAGCCCATGGGCAGCCGGTTAAGGCTGTTTTGATTGTGCTTGCAATGCTGTTATGTTTTTGTTAACTAGTTACGTACCCGTACGTTGCAACGGAACTCATTAAATGAATAGAGAATTATGCTATAGAAGAGAGCTGCTCTGATCAGTTGGAAAGTGAGGAATGATGAGAAGTTAAGGAAATAGAGTGGTTGGATGAGAATGAACGTACAACCACCAACTCGTTCTTTTATAATAGTAATGATAATGATACTGTTATCTCCGTTGGAATTAGTTTGTTATTATCTCTTGTAGCAGGTGCTAGCATCTCATCCTGTTTGTGGCGGTGTGATTGAGAGGAGGCTGGAAATGGCCCCTATCCTCTAGAAATCGAGAACAAACAACGCAGACACATGGATGGTTCCTTCATCTACGTCTGATTAATTGGGGGCCAGCCTTAACTTTCTTCCAAATACATGCAGTTACAGAGTTACAGTTAGTGCAATTGTTCAAATTGACTTCTCCTACCTATTAACAGCTTTTGCTATTTTCCTTTAGATGGAGCACTAAAGCAAATCCCTCAAACTACTGTTACTAACAGTTATGCTTGCCTACTATGCTTTTGTGATTTACATTACTGATCAGGCAAAAAATTTCGAAGAAAAACTTTGGACAATAGACATTATGATAGTGTTTTCAGATCTCCGATAAGTATCACGACTATGGTACTCCTTTCCATTGGCGATGCATCGAAAAATTTGTTTTATTGGCTAATCTAAACTTTTTCTGAAGACCCAAAAGCTTTCAGGAAAAGATTCAGGAAAACACACTACATCCTTTCACCATTACTTGCTAGATCCTGTGACGTTTACATAACCTGACCTTGATATATCTGGCGGGTTCTTTTGGACTTAAAGTTAACTTATAAGATTCACTGGATTGTGTCGAAGGTACAGCCGCACTCTTGCATTCTCAGTAGTGTTTTGGCAAGGCATCGTAACCTAACATCCGTCTTTATAACCAAACTGATGTATGAAGAAATAGTGGAGAAGAGCTCATTAAGGGCCTGTTTGGTTGCCTGCATACGGGGTGGCTCGCACCCGCGCATGCAGGGAGATGTGTTTGGTTGGCTGCGGAGAGGAGAGAGCCTGCACGAGCGGATGCAAAAAAAACAAGCTGGGCAGTGAGGAGGAGCGCGGTGAGAACTTCCTCCTCGGCTGGCCACGCTCATGCAGCCTGCATCAGCTCATCTACCAACCAAACAGGCCCTAAGTGTCACGCTATGGGCAATGCGGTCAGGAGGGGTACACAGCTAGACAATGCAAGGCATGTGCTGATCACTAGGCAAAGCGGCATAGTTTCTACAACTAGTTGTTGTAGACTAAAAATAAATGTCCGTTGTAATAGTTGGCACTTTTGTGCGTCTTCGTCGTCTTGATTGTATCGTACATTGCATGTACCATTTATACAATTATTATGTTACTTTCCCCTTTTCAGTAATGTAGTTGGTATTGTGATGGTAGCCTAGTATTGTTTCCTTTGTTTATTTACAAGTTCTATTTACTGTTGCTTTACATGTGATATTTTTTCTTCTGCTTAAATGCTAACTTGAACTCATTTTGCAGGTATGGCTCGTGATCTTTGTGAATCGGACTGGCCTTACAACTTGTTGAACGAGCACGTCGACCGGCTGCATCACACTTCCTGTCGTGTCCCACCTCCAGGGAGCGCAGAGGAGCCAGCTGACTTGGGGATGGTCCGGACACGCACACCTTGAGTCGTCTAGAGACTAGACCCCTGTTGGATAGCTTGGTGTGCACTTCAGCAGCTTTATACTGTTGCCATAAGTAGGTTGCGTGCTGACCTTTACTTGGTGTAGGCCACCAACGAGGATGGACCGGCCTTGCCCGCGGGTAGGGACAATGGCGTGGAGTGATCATGACACTTCCCATTCGACTGCTCTCTGCTAACAGTTTTGGTGGACCACTGACGGCCGGAGACGCACACCTTCCACCTCCCATTCGGAGAGATGGCGTCTACTCTACACGATGTGTCCCTGCTGCTCGACCATCCCATCGAGGGAGCTGTGCCTTCCTACCGGAGGTCCCGGTCGGCTAGCGCGTGGACCTGCTCGACAGATCTAGGAGTCCTTTCGCCTAGTGCCACAGAGGAGTACTACGTCTTCCCGTCGGCTCAGACACATGGGCCGCCATTGAGGTGCCTCTCAGAGTTTTGGGTAGTGCCTGGCACCCTTTCTGTTCGATCTTGTATGCTCTCATTTCCGCTGTCTGTACTAATAACTTTTTGGTTGTATTCAGGTGGAGCGGATGGATCTAGAGGCAAATGAGCAGCAGGTCTCACGACACTTGGAGGCACACTTGCTGTGGCTATGGTTGGGTACTCTTCCCCACCAGCCACGGCAACACCATCGACGCGCGCCTCATCGCTCACACTACGGCCATCACCGATGGCAAGGCCCCCCAGATCAGTTGGGGTTTGGCTGCACTTACCGTGACCTACACGACTTGTGCGACGCATGCGCCAGGACCAAGGTTAACTCGGTCCTCGTGGGATGTCGGCGCTCTGCAGGCGTAGTCGTCAGCGCTTTAGCCTCGGACGGCCCATACTCAAGGATATGACTCCATACGAGGCTGAGATGTACCCCGGGGGCGATGTCAACCGGCCTATGATGGGTTCTCTTTGGTGTCGTCAACGTGTAAGTAGTCTGACAATCAATTATTTCCTTCATATTAACGATGGTCGTACGTAACAGCTGTTGTTCCTTGCTGGTATAGTTCGTGCACGTCTAGGTCACGCGGGCATATCTGCCCTTTGTGGAGCAGTTCGACTACCTCACAGCTGACGACGTGCACTGGGAGCCATACTCACCTACAGTACTATAGAGTCACACTCCTGACAGGCTATCCTCGCTCTGCTGGCATGACCGGGCTTTCTAGCTGACGCACTGAAAGCTCGTGTATGATGTCTTTGTCAAGGACTACGCAACGCATCGTGTGATGTGCCAGTTTGGCCTATGTCAGGTCGTTCCAGTATCAGCCGGGCGATCGATGTCGTAGAACGTCCACGCGTGAGTAACCACCTCTCAAGAATCTCCTTGTACCGCTTATTCATTTGATGACTACTAATGAAATGGTGCCATAAGCAGGCACTCTAGGAAGGGAGTAAAACGTGACATGGGCTGGGCGGCGAAGATGGAGGATGGGCAGCGCGGTGGGAGAAGCGCGGTTGGCGATCGCATATGGGAGGCCACTCCCTCGGCAGCGATGCATCGCGAGTACACTGCTGGTACCCGACCTCGGACATGTACCGAGCTAGTACATGTCATCGACGACCATAGCACATGTCGCGCGCAAGCGGACACCTACCCCACGCACCTCGCCAGGGTGCTCACGTCGCGATACGTTACATCAAATTTGTAAATATTCCCTAATGGCAATGTCACTAAGAGGATTGACCTTTTCGTGTTTTTCTTGTGGTGACATCGATCTTTGCGATTTGGAGGGAGTCTCACACATTGGTGGATAGGATCGCTAATGGTGTGGAGGTGACACAGGAGGAGGTGGTGCATGCTTTGCATCGTGTGCAGCCCTTGGGTGCATGCGTAGTCACCCTATTATCGTGCGTGGCTCTGGAGGTCCGCATGCTGCGCCTAGTGCACACGGTGCATCCACTAGGGTCGTCTCGGCGGCATGGCACCATGCGGGGGCTCTGCTTGGCCACGTCCTACACCACCTCAGCCTGACGAGGCTAGGGGTTAGCTCAGGCACGGGCTCCTACCTGCCAGGCGATGGTTGCCGTCCTCCATACATCTCCAGCTTCCCCATGCAGGGCATGTACTCCATGGTGTATGTCTCTCCACATGGCTTTGAGCATTCCATGGCGCTAGCTGAGGGTACGCTTCACCTCTTTTTGGTTTTATTCCATCGCTTTATCTCACGAACTAATAATATTTGCACTGCATGTCTTGTCCTCCCTGACGAGGGATGTGGGGTCTCCTTGGCACAGGATGGCATGGACCGGTACTTTCGGACTGGGCTGGCCAGGCGATGGGCTCTGCACCTCATGCCACACCCTAGAGGTGAGGTTCTCTCTGGGAGTGTCCTCACCGGTGCACCGGTGGCCACACAGGCGTTGGTGCAGTCTACCCACTAGCTTTGGGATGTGTGCGATGGTCTCCTGACCATCTTACCTTGTCGGGGCGCCATCACCCGGCATTGAGGAAGACGTCTAAGCGGGGCCATATGGGAGGATGCGAACATGGAGATGGAGGGGGCCAGGGTGGTGGTAGAGAAATGGGGATCTTTGTTGGGGGTGGTTAGTGCTGCCTGCACACTTGTTGTTCCTGTAATGCTTACGTTTCTTATTTACTTAGTGGTTTTACAATACTGTGGTGAGCTTAGTTGTACTTCTCTTTACCGTTTCGACGCCTGTACCACTCAATTAATGGCAATCGCATCAACGATCGCACCACTCGAATAGTGAACTACATTGATGGCAACCGCACCGACATACGAACCTTTTGATTACATGCTTAACGACATTGAAAAATATTTCAAACAATAGGTGAGAGTACTACGGTACAACCTTACATATCGTTGCTTATAGGTGGAAGAAGCCTCGTGGTACTCACATGGAGTGTTGCTGAGGGGGCCGCCTCAGACGTGGCTGGCCATTGTTGTAGTGGCAAGCACATATACAACTAGGGTTCGCGCAGCAGCATGTTGGGTCGTACGAACTTCCTATGTTGATGACCTCCTCGTTGCCCCTCTCATGCTCCATCTGCTGACGGAGGTTATCGTCGTGCTCTTCGTGACTTTCAATCCGTGCCTCCAAGTCAGCGATTCGCTCCCACAACGTATCCACATACCTCGCAATGTACCGTTCATGGGGGGATCAATCCATCGCACAAAGTCGCATTTATCCATCCGCTACAAAGGAACGTTAACATTGAAACATTGTTAGCAGTACTACAAAATAGACAATTCTCTACTTGTACCTCGAAGTATGAGCATCGGAAGAAATATCGCCAGCCATCTAAATGGCCTTCTGCCACCTACACCACCGCATCCTGCACGTGTCTGCATTTTGGCCACACCGACTGAGCACGCCTACTTGGCAACAAGCGGTAGTTAATGCCGAAATCCTCCTTCCTTTCGAGTAGAAGGTCCTCCCTTGGTGACCCATGTTCGACTGGCCCCTCGGCGTCTGTCATGGTGGCTTACTCTACGACGAAGAAGATAGTTGTTCCTACCATCAATGCCTCAGGCATTAATTTATAGTGTAATTGCGGTGTCGCGGTGTGCTTTATGACACAGGGTAGCTTTGCGCAGCAACAAGACCACACAGGCCAACTTTGCGAAATGATAAGACAAGATGGGTTAGTTTTGCATAGTGAAAAGACTAGACGAGACACCTTTGCGCAGCAACAAGACCACACGGGCCAGCTTTACACAGTGACACGACCGTACGGGCCAGCTTTGCGCAGTGAGAAGACCAGAGGAGACATCATTGCAAAGCGACAGGACCACACGCGTCAACTTTGCGCAGCGACATGACCGCATGGGTCAGCTTTGCGTAGTGGAAGACCAGACGAGACACCTTTGCACAACGACATGATCGCACGGGCCAGCTTTATGCAATGAGAAGACCAGACGGCCAGCTTTGCACAGCGAGAAGACCAAAGGGTGCAACTTTACACAGTGCGAAAACCTGACTGGCCGGTTTTACATACTGACAATACAACACTGGGTAGCTTTGCACAGTGACAAGACCACACGGGCATCTTCATGCAGCGAGAAGGCCACAAGGGGCCCTATAAAAGGTGGTCGAAGAGATTTATGAGAGAACACTACACAAACAAACCCAACACTACACCGGCGCTTGCTTCAATACACCGGGATGGACAAGAGGCAGAAGAAGCAATGGAACAAGATGATGAAGTAATGGAAGGAGACCCGCGACCTATCAAGGTTAGCTGTCGTCCGCAGTGAGAAAGCAAGGGCTGCTATGGCCTGGGCAAAACAAGCCCAGCGTGCTACGAGGTCACTCCCCACAATGACGCCACCTGTAGCAATAACCTCATCCGAACATTCCTACCGAGCGTTCGCTGTAACACCCACCAGAGGGGGAGACGCCCCCTTTGTCGGTGTCAGGACCCGTCCAAATTCTTCAAGTCTAAGCATCGCCTCAACCTAGGTATACGTTACTGAGGTTGCGCAAACTACTCTACTGATTATCCTGATCATCGTCTAGACACCGCCACCTATCGGTCGCCGGTAAGGACCAGGTGCGCTATTTTCCCCTACTTTTTATCCTTTAAAGTACGCACTAATAACCTCTCCTATGTATCCACAGTCTCTGGAACCTCTATGTAGCTACCGCAAATGGATCGACCTTGAGATTCACCTAGAGGACCAGTGGGCCCTTGACTTCGAAGAGCGGAATGTCACAAGGTTCTACGAGATCTAGGAGGAGCACCGCAAGGACGAGCAAACTGAGCGTATACATCGAGAGACGAAAGCTCATCTCGAGATGTGCACGCGCAGGGAGCGCGAGGCTCACGAGAGGGAGCGCGAGAAAAGAGGGAAATGACAACCAAAGCAAAAGAGGCCGCCGAGGAGTTCAGCGCCGAGCTCGCAAGGAAGGAAAAATGGTCCCAATCCATGCAGTAGGTCGTACGAGTAATTGGGTTGGTTAGTCACACATGATGCTCTATGTTATGCATGTAATCAAACCCTACGTAGCATGTTACTCCCAACTGTACTATGAAGTCTATTTTAATTCAGACAAACTTATTTCCTCGTCATTTCGCATTCAATTATTCCTATAGCAAGTTATCCTACAACATTAACAAATCAGTTCTCCTTGTGTACGAATTCCTCGTAACATCATAATATCACTTACCCTCGTACTTACCGATCATTCTTAAAAAAAGTTTCACGAAATATTTTGCACTACAATAACATAAAATGATCATAAACTCTTATTACAAATCCAAAATATTATCTATCATTCATAATCTACGAAAATCAGAAATGGATTAACCTACACTGCATCTTGTTTGTAGTGGCCCAACCACTGGGTGACAGGCTCCAGTCGCCCAAGCGTCGAGCGACTAGAGACTGTCACCCAACGGCTTATGGACAGTTTTCTTGTCGCATGACCGTTGGGCGATAGGCTCCAGTCGCCCGACGGTTAGGTGACTGGAGCCTATTTCTCTAAAAAATATTCGCGTAGGTATATTTTTGCTATTTTGAATAAAAATAGAATATTCATTAAAAAAATTCAAAACCATGCGCCTAGGTCCACGCCAGATGGCTTACGCACTAGGGGACTGCACAGGGGTCGATCACATGCTTGGGGTCCGTGCAAGGTGCTGCCTATGCTCGGGAACCGCGCAAAGGGGCCAAAACTGGAGAAAAGCGTCAAGGGTGGCCACATCCGGGATTATGGCGGTACATGGGGCCAAACAAGCCAAGAACAGGGCCAATGGGCCAAACAAGCCAAGAATTCGGTTCCAAGGCCCAACTCTGGGGATCCCTAGCTCCACGCTCTCCCTCGTTAGAAAGGCCGCCTCTTTCTTGCTCCCTCTAGCGTCCGTGACTGCACCCTCCCTCCAGAATCGCCTCTGGCCGAACCGTACGGACGCGGCTGAGATCCCGAAGGAGGGGAGGGAAGAAGAGAGGGCGGAAGTGGGAAGCGGGTGGGCTAGGCATGGTATCGTGGCAGGGTAGGGACTACTATGGGTGGGGCGGTGAGGCAGCATTGGAGGAGGGAAGCACATGGCCAAAGGCAGCAGGGCTGGGGAGCTCGAGGAGAGAGAGGGCTACGCATTCTCGGCTTTGCTCACAACTGCAGCAGTGAAGTGGGATGCATAGCGGAATTGGGGTAGGCGTAAATGTAGAACAATTTGAAGGGGTACAAAAATTCATGGATGGCTTTGTTCTTTTTAGCGTTTTGTCTTTTGGTTTCTCTGAAAATTAAAACGTCAAACGTCGAAATGAGACGACCTCTTGAAGTGGATTTTCTAAATGGCTTCCCGATTTCAAAATCATGTGCACCATCCGTATCAGCATCTTCATTTTCTGCTACCATGTCGAAAAGCACAACTAAAAGTTATCACCCATGGCCTAAAAGAACACCCCCGATGTTTTCAAATTTAGCTAAGTCTGGTGTCTACGAAATTTTGCTTTTAAGGGCTGTTCCATCAGTTTGTTATGCAACGAGTCATGATAGACCCTGTTCTTTTATATTGCAGCTGGTGGCTTTTGGTTATGACTAAAAATTTTTGTGTGCGTTTTCTAAGATGGTAGCGGACGACAGAAACGCCGACGGTTTTGGATTTAAAAATCCGTTTAGAGAATCCGTTTTAAGAAATCGTTCTGATTGTTTTGACTTTCGGATAAACCAAAGGCCCAAAAGAACATAACCATAATCTAATGCAAACCTGAGTGGCATTGTAATTAAGAAATAATTTTAGAATAAAATGTTGAGGAACCGTGGTGGCGACGGTCGAAGCGATTCCTCTGTTTAGAACAAACGAATCAATCACGAATCACGAAAGAATAGATACAACACAGAGAGATAGAGAGAACTCTGGTCTTTCTTTATTGCTTTCATTCATGTGTACATAATGAGGGTATGGCTCTCTATTTATAGTCTACGGTGGGGTGCCCAAATATGTCGGATTAAAAATTTGGGCCCAGGGTTTCGTAATACTCCTCTTGGGCACTCACCCAACATGCTCATGCCTCGTCAAAACTCCATAAAAACCCGATGGGAAAAATTTGGAGAAAGAGTACATGATACATGTTATCTTTGCGATGCACTAATTGCCTCATTAAAACCTTGGTGAGAAACTTCATGGAAAACTTCGTCAAGGAAAAAAGTACAATTCACCCAAATTCATTTGGTCTGTAGAACTTTATTCTTTGGGTAGTTAATCTTCATGATCAAGATTTATTAGCGGGCTTGTGAGAATTCTCCCCCTGAATTCTGCACTTCTCTAAGTCTCATCATTCCAATTCCACGCACGCACCTTTCAAAGCTAGATGCGGGAGTGACTTAGTGAATAAATCTGCGAGATTTTACATGACTTAGTATGCGATACTTTAATCTCGTCCATCTTTTGCAATTCATGCGCATAGAAGAACTTGGGGTTGATATGCTTTGTGAGATGACTCTTCACATAGCTCGTTTGCACTTGTGCAACGCAGCTGCATTATCTTCATAGATAATTGTGGGGTTTGCACAATGTTCATCCCACATGACTTACGGATGTGGTGAATCATTGGTGAGCCAAACGCGCTCTCGTGCGGCTTCATACTGATGCTATAATTTACGAGTGATTCGTCAAGTAGCTACGAGGCTTTGCTTAGGCGATTTTCATGAAATGCGGTTCCACCACACAGAATACATAGCTTTGTTTGTGACTTAGCGGTATGCGGGTGCAGCGGATACCCGGCATCTGCATAGCCAATCAAGTTCAGATCTTGATTCTTTACGTAGAACAATTCGAGGTCCTTGCTACCTTGGAGGTATCGAAAAATGTTCTTTATGCCCTGCCAATGCCTTTTGGTGGGCTCTGCACTGTACCTTGCTAATGGGTTCATGGCAAATGCAATGTCCGGTCTAGTGCAGTTTGCTAAGTACATGAGTGCTCCTACTGCACTCAAGTATGGGAATGCTGGTCCCAGGACTTCCTCCTCCTCTTCCCTAGGTCGGAAAGGATCTTTTTCTTGCTGTAAAGACCTACGATCATCGGTTCTTTCGATGGGTATGGGCCTGTTCTTTAAGTCAAAAGCTGGCGGCTTTTGGCTTTTGCTACAGTACGTAACTTTCAAACGGAGTATTTTCTCAAGACGGGGTCTACAAGTTAAACGATCTACACGTTAAAAGCCCAACATCTGTACCAACCAAAATCGCAAGTGAGTATCTATCTCTCCATAATCTGTACCGTAAACAGCCAAAATTCAAAAATTTCAGCCAAAAGCCATAAGCCGCAGCCAAAAAGAACATGCCCTATGCCTTCTCGAAGCCAAGCCTTTCTAGCACCTTCTGGGTGTAGGCCGACTAATGTACCAAGATTCCCTTAGGGACATGCTCAAGCTGCAAGACTAAGCAGAACTTGGACTTGCCAATCTTTCATTTCAAATTCTGACTCCAAGTAGGAGCTTGCTTCTTTAATATCTTCGGCTGTCCCGATGATGTTCAGATCATCTACATGCACAGAGATTATATAGAATCCATTCTGGGATCGCCGTATAAATACACAAGGACAGTCTTCATTGTTCGTGTAGCCTTTCTTGCGAGAGAAAGTCGCAAGCGATTATACCACATTCTTCAGTTGTTTGATCCATATAGTGACTTTACGAGTTTCACCTTTATCTGATTTCTATTTGCTCTGTCTTGGTTGGAGAGATATTCCTTCATGGACTTTCATAAAAATCTCCGAATCCAAGTTACCGTAGAGGTATGCAATCACAACATCCATCAATTTCATTTCTATGTTCAAGTTTACTGCCATTGAGATCAAATATGTAAAGGTAATTCCACTCATGACTGGGGAGTAGGTTTCTTCATAATCAACTCCAGGACGTTGAGTAAAACCTTGGGCTACTAGCCTTGTTTTGTATCTCACTACTTCATTTCTTTCATTTCTCTTTCAAACAAATACCCACTTGTGCCCAACGGGGTGCACATAGGGAGGCGTGCGGCATACGGGCCCAAATACCTCTCTTTTGTTCAGAGATAGCAATTCAGTTGCTATTGCCTTCTTCCAATCTTCCCAATCTGATCTTTTCTTACATTCAGCGAGCGATGCAGGCTCGAGATCAAGATCAATGATGGAGGCAATTTTCTTTGCGAAGAAGATATCGATATTAGCTGTTGTCCTATTCAGGGACTCTCCCGTGTGCACATAATTTATAGCTATTTCTTCATGAGTTGCTTCTTCTGGAGCGATTGCTTCTTCAGGAGCTTCACCTTGCGCATCACTTCTTTCAATTGCGGTGACAAGTCGCTTTAGTTTTTCGGCTCCGATGTGTGCGCACACATCCATGCCGATGGGGATATTCAGATCCGGTATGCCCTTTTTCGGAAGGTGTCATACTTGTGCCAGGTCTCAACTGGCTCCCCTTCTCATTCTGGGGGACTTTAGCGATCGGCTGTGATAAGTCCTTCTTATACTTCTTCACCAGGCATCCCCGGTTACTAAGGATTCGAGGAACCGGAGTTCTTGTCCTCTTTTTTATTTTTCTGAGGCCTCTGGACGAGATTAGGGATACCTTCTACTTTATTTGGTATTTCAACCCTCTCCGGTGCAGTTCATGCAGGCACATGCGACTTAGTCACGCTCTTCAAATCACTAAAGTGATCAGGCAGTTGATTTGCTAGTTCTTGCAAATCGATTGTCTTCTGGACTTCTCTTGTCTTCTGGACTTCTCTATTTGCTTTACTAATGCGCGGGTCATCTGCATGGATTCCCGTGGCTTGCCATGCAATGTCTTCTGGACTTCTCTAGTGCGCGGGTCATCTGCATGGATTCCCCAGGCTTGCCACGTAATTTCCTGACTTTCTTCATCAAGGGGTTGATTTCCTCCCCCTAATGTTGGGAAATTTTCGGTGGTGACCCTTGCGCTAGTTACATAGGTGAATGGATGTTGTAGGCCGAAGGTCTAAGGTTGATGAGATTTGCTACATGAAAGACTGCGTGTCCCCAACATGTAGCTAGGAAATTACTTTTATGCAAAAGGGGTCGGGCAATAAATTTAATTCTTTTAATTAAAGCCTCTGCCAAACCATTCTGGGTATGGACATGCGGTACCGAATGCTCAACTGCAATTCCCATTGCCATGCAATAATCATCAAATGCCTTCAAAGTAAATTCTTCGACGTTGTTCATTCTGATGGACTTGATATGATGATCTGGAAACACATTTCTGATGCGAATGATCTGCGAGATCAATTTTGCAAAGGCGTGGTTTCTTGTGGATAATAAATCCACATACGACCACTTCGATGAAGCGTCAATGAGCACCATGAAATACTTAAATGGCCCTGAGACGGGCTGAATGGGACCGCAAATGTCTCCCTGGATACGTTCCAGGAATACAGAGACTTCATCCTTCACTTTCAGAGTGGAGGGTCTAGTAATTAGTTTCCCGGTGGCACATGCAGGGCACACAAAATCTTCATGATTCGGGAAATTCTTCACATTAATATTATGCCCATGCGAGTTATTTATTATGTTTCTCATCATCCTAAGACTTGGGTGGCCTAATCTGTCATGTCGAGACGAAGAGTTCGAGTTTCTAAATCTGTCTTGAGCGATTATGCACTGCAGAGCACTTTAATGTTGGTATAATATAGCCCAGTTTCTAGTAAGGAAGTTTTTCTAGTACACTTTTTTTCATTCTCTTCGCGCTTCATAATGAGCAGGTATTCATTACCGTACTCTTCTTTAGTCTCAACGTGGAAAATATTTGCGCGGATATTCTTAAAACTTAGGAGAGTTCTAGTCGATTTTGGGTACAATAAGGCTTCTTCAATGATCAAAGTTGTGCCCATTGTGGCTCTTCTGGAACCGATTATACATGCATTTCTTCCGGCGATTGTTGTAAGGCTGTTAGTGCTCTTACGAATCGACTGAAAATACTTAGTCTCTCTTAAGATGATATTCATTGTGCCGCTGCTAGCTAAGCACACTTCCTCTATAGGGCGCTACACGTGTTCTAATATAACGTATTTAATTAATATGTATTAGAAGGCATTCAACACATAAATAAATATGCTAACATCAAAACATATCATGCCATCATAAACTAAATAAATGAATGAATTCTTCAAATATCATCCAACCATCACGAGAAAATAACAATTCTTATGTACCATCCATGCAAATGCTAACATATTTTTCCACACAAAATGAATGACAATTAAAGTCTAAATGTATTCTGTGCACTAGACTTCTTCTGCTATTTCCTCGGGGTGACATTCTCTTCGATAGAAATCATGGCGATGGCTGCTTCTAGGTTGAGAGGGGTGCTGCCGTTGTAATGGTCTGAAACACCATTAGCGCGGGTAGCTGCTCAGAACGCTCCCCCTCAACCGATGCAGAGTGGGCTTCATGTTGCCCTTTGCCATCCCGCTTTGGCTTGTTAGCCTTATTCTCTCGTGGAGCATCTGATTTGCCTTTCTGGGTTGCGGTCTTACCCTTCCTTCCCCTTTTCTCTATCAAGGGCTTTCGCGCCTTGTTGCTCCTGGCGTTGGCTTCACGGCCAGTGGAGCTCCCAGATGGCTGAGTGACTTAGTTCTTGCGGAGAACTTCGTCCTGAGCTTCCACAACTTGCATCATATCAATCAATTCGGCATATTCCTCGTAGCCATCTTGACGATAGTTGCGTGCGGATCGTACTACATTGGGGTGGAAGGATTTTCTTAATTTTCTATATTGGGGTACAAATCCTGTGCAAGACAGAATTGTATTCCCCGACCGTTTTAAAGTCAGGAAACCTCAGTCTGATCCACTCTTGCTCTGCTTGAGGAAGAATTGTGTACTTTAGCCTCTCAAACCTGCTTCTTGAGTGCGGTCCAGAGTGCTAGCGCGCTCTTCTCCGCCATGCGCTCATTCTTGAGAGTGAGGCAGAGGTGGTGCCTGAGAAAATGAAGTGCTTGATCATTCTCCTCAGGTGTGGGTTGGACGTCATTCAGTCCGCCAATCCCAAAAGTCGCGTGGAGCTTCTTGGCTCCAAGCACAATCTCGACATCGGACGCCTATGTTAGATAGTTTTGGCCATGCAGGGCCAACTCCTCGAACTCCTGGTTGTGATGCCAGTCATCTAAATGTGTATAAGTTTACTGCTGGTAAACATGCATGAAATAATTTACTAGGTAAATAAATGGTACAAAAAGTTCTCGTAATGTTCCAGCATTTTCTATAATTTTACTGCTATTTTCAGTGATTAAAAGCAATTTTTCAACAATTACAGTTAACCAAAACAGTAAATAAATACAGAAAATACATAAAACAGTAATGACATAAATACATAAGCTTCAAATGCTAAAAATAATTCAAAATTCGGATTCCCGAGGCCCTTTTATGCAAGAATATAAATTTTCAGTGAATTCTGCAATTTCTGAGGGTTTCTACGCAAATATTCAGTTCAAAGAAAAATTCGCGTAATTTTCTGATTTACTGAGGGTTTTTCAGCAAAATTCTGGACCCATACGTAAAACAGAGGACCTATCGGCAATTTTCAGAACTACCGAGGCCCCTTTTGCAGAATTTCAGGACTCAAATGCAAATTTTAGGGCTAAATGGCAATTTTCATGATTCCTGGGACCCTTTTGTAAAATAACCAGCGTCCTCCCACCGGCCGGGCCTCTTTTCTCCCGGCCCATCTCTTTCTTCTCCCCACCCGCGGCCCATTTCTTCTCTCCGCCCCACCCGCGGCCCATTTCTTCTCTCCGCCCCACCCGCGGCCCATCTTTCCTTCCCCCCGGTCGACCCATCAATTCTCCCCCTGACCGGCCCATCATGCTCGATGGCTAGGGTTTACCCTAGCCATCCCACCGATGCGGCTCCTTTTGAGCGAGGCGGGTTTTGAGTGGCGGCCCAGGACGCGCGCGCGGCTGCTGCGCCGGCCGCGGCACGGCGAGGCGGGCGGCCGGCGGAGGCGCGGCTGCGGCGGCGCGGGGCGTAGGCAGCGCAGAGGCTGCGGCGGCGCGACGGCGGAGGCGCCGGCTTCGGCGGCGCTTCGGGAAGTGCCGGCCGCGCGTGGCGGTGGTGTGCGAGTGGCGCCGAGTGGGGCTAGTGGCCGCGGCGGGCGCGGGTGATGGCGGTGCTTCACGGAGGTGGCGCGAGAGCGGCTAAGGCGGCGCCGTTCGAGCGCGGAGGCTACGGCCGACAAGGCGGCGGGCGGCGGCTGCGGGCGCGCGAGTCGATGGAGAAGTGCGGCTAGCCGGATGGCGCAAGAGGAGCAGCGGCCGACGGCGCCGTCGCGGCGGCGGCCGTGGCGTTCGACGAGGGCGAGCGCGGCAGCGTCTTTGGCGCGGTCGAGTGAGCGTGCGGCTACGGGCGATGGCGCACTCTGATGGGGAGGCACACGTCGCGCCGTGCGGGCGGCGAGCGGCGGCCGGTCGCGCATGCGGCGTGGTGATGCGGAGGCCGAGGAGGGTTCATCCGGCGCGTGCGGCGCGGAGGCGGAGCATCGACCGGCTTTGGGAGGCGCGCGTAGGGCTGTAAAAAAAGCTCAAAGCTCGCGAGCTACTCGAGTTCGGCTCGTTCTAGGCTCGGTTTGAGCTCGGTTCGAACTTTAAACGAGCCGAACTTGAGCTTGATCTCGAACTCGCGAGCTTCATCGAGCCGAGCTCGAATAGTTTGTGAGCCCCAATTCGAGCTCAAATAGTAATTCTTACTGAGCTTACTCGAGCCGAACTCGAGCTCGAGCTTTTCTTATTGTTGAAAATTAGTGTATATTTGAATTATTTTGATTGTTATCGAGCTTACTAGAGCCGAGCTCGAGCTTAAAATTTTCTTATTATTGACAAATAGTGCATAATAAATTATTTTAATTGTTACCGAGCTTCAACGAGCCGAGCTCGAGCCTACTCGAGCTTAGGCCGAGCCGAGCTCGAGCCCCGGTCCAAGCTCGGACCCCAACTCAAGCTCGGCTCGAGCTTCTACCGAGCTCGAGCCTGGAAGACCAAGCTCGCTCGAGCTCAGCTCGTTTACAGCCCTAGGCGCGCGTGCGGTCGCGTTGCTGCAGGCGGCAAGGCCGACGAGCAAATGGTGGCTTTGAGCCTCCGGCCGACCAGTGGCGCGCTTCATGCGGAAGCGTCGCGGAAGTTGGGGTGTCTCGAGCGGTGGCGCCGGCTGGCCGCCGCGGTGCCTCCGATCATCGGCGGAATTGATCGTGCAGAATCAAAACAAACCATGCAAAAATTTCCCTTTTTTTCATGCAATATCTGTGCAGAAACTGAACAGGAAAACAATACATATTTTTGTTTCCAATCTACGATGTAATCAACATCTACCCCGTTTCGTAATCTACCGATCGACATTGTGCCGGCGATTTCAGATCTGCTCGCGGTAGATTTGGGGCGGATTTGCATCGTTTCTAATCTACAGTGCAATCAACATCTACCCCGTTTCACAATCTACCGATCAGCATTGTGCCGGTGACTTCAAGTCTGCACGCGGTAGATTGGGGCGGATTTGCACCGTAGAGATTCAATCTAGAACGCGAAAAGAAAATACAGATTCAAAAGCGATCTAGAAAATTCAATCTGTGCTTCGATAATTACCTCGTTCACCGGAGCGAAGTCATGCTGATAACATGTTGAGAAACCGTCGCTGGCGACCAGTCTGAGCGATTCCTCTGTTTAGAATAAGAACGAATCAATCACAGAATCACAGAAGAATAGATACAACACATAGAGAGAGAGAACTCCTGGTCTTTCTTTATTACTTTCATTCATGTGTACATAATAAAGGGGTATAGCTCTCTATTTATAGTCTACGGTGGGGTGCCCAAATATGTCAGGACTCTGGGTTGGCCCAGGGTTTCCTAACATAAAAAACCTTGCATCATCCATCGTGAGTTTTTCGAAAACGAACCATCCACGTGGAGGGATTTTAGTTTAAATTTCCGTCCCATCTACGCAGATCCTGACCCATCCAAACAATGCTCTACTGTTCAACTAATTGAAGGGAATAGAGGACAAAGGTGGTAGCAAGAGCATACATAGACGAGACAATAGTTGCATTGCAACCACATCTGGAGATCAACAGCAACAAAAATGTGTTGAAGAGACAAAGAGCCACAAGCAAAAACCGGCACCATATTTGCTAGCCTTCCATTGTCCCTAGGGGTGAAAACGGGTCGGATTCGGACGGATATTGCTGTTACCATATCCTAACCCATATTTTTTCTCCGGATTCGGTACCAATCGGATTCGGTGTCGGATCGGTCGGGATTAGCCCATTTCGTTTGCACCCCTACTTGTTTGTAAGGAATGCTAAAGGACCGAAATGGCGACAGAGGGGGGGTGAATGGAGTCCTTAAAAAAAATTCCCAAGAACTCAGACAACCTTACTTCTCCAATAGCCACTGAGCTATGAAGTCTCAAGTTTAAAAGCTTACTGGGAGACCGACCCCAGTCAAGAGCTTACTCGAACCGACAAAAGAAAGAGAATAGTGAATACTGAGAGATTGACAAATGAAGGTCTTGTAAAGCCGATTCGAGTAACTAAGACTCTCTGGTCTTTTGGTCCTCAAACTTGAGGCACTGAAGACTCCAACCTCTGGAAGAGAACATACCAAGAAAACCCAAAGTCTTAGCTACAGACAAAGAAGAGCGACAAGGACGAACTCAAATGAGGACTTGAGGCGAACGACTATTGATAAAGAGAACTTCTCAATCGACTCTTGCTCTCGGAAAAGAACGGCCAAGTGGCCTTGAGACAAATTCGATTCTGAGCAAGACGAAACACTCCAAAACGAAAGCGGACTCACGAAGAAGAGAAGCGAGAAAAAGGATAGCAAGAAGAACAAGCTCTCAAAACAGATCGTAAACAAAACAATCACAACATCTCATAACGACAGGAATCAACTTGAGGAAGAGAGATGAATGATTGATCATGGAGGTTTCTACAGCCACTCCATCGGAGGTACAAGAGCAACCGTGCTCTACCCAGAGACAACTCACACAAATAGAAACGAAATACTCAGAGTGACTCGGGAACAACCTCACCGAGCATCCGAGCTCTACCCTCTCTATTTATAGTCTTCTTGCTACAGGGGGGAGAACCCGTTAACTCCCACCTAACACCGGGTTTTACCACTCTCTTTACCCAACAGCGAGAACGAGCTCCAGTGCTTTACCCGTTACACCCAACGGCTCCACTGCTTTGCCCGTTAGCGCCAACAACTCCAGTGCTTTCGAGACACACGCCTTCCTTTGCGGCTTTCGCATTTCTCCAAAATGCCACTTCGCTGCCTTCTCGGAAGCTTCCTCCTGCCTTGCCGATCACGCTTGCAACCACCTCACAGACTTCGTCGTCTTTGGCATCTCCCAGCCGATCACGACCTCAGCACCCCCGTGCCTAGTCTCGACCATCCATGCCTCACCACGACTAGTCAAAAAGTCCTGCAAACAATCACAAACAAGCAAACCATTACATAGCACCGCTCACAACAGTATCCAACCACTTGAGCCAGAAAACAGAACTCAAATCATACTCTTACCAAGTCGTATACCACCTACGACCAGTCGGAAAAAGAGAACAATGAATGCACACGACATACGACCACAAAATCAAGCCATACGACCAGATACAATGAGTCTACGATCATCGCTAACTTGCTACGACCACCCACAACTCGCTACGGCTTTAACGCTCAAAGTCTACGACTTCAACCAAAGTCGTTACGACCGATCGAAAAGATAAACCAACAAATGCACAAGGTCCCTGACTTCATCACAAAGCCCTACGACCAAATTCCAGCTCAAATGGTCAAGTCTGCAGTCATACGACCGATTCCAATCGCGTGCGAGCACGTCCGACCACGCCAGATCGCTCTCAATAACGAGTCGAGAGTGCCGACTACTCACGTGGTCGAACGCCGAGCGCCGACTTCCACCACGCTCTCAACAACGTGATCGTGAGTGCCGACTACTCACGTGGTCGTGAGATTTGAGTGCCGACTTCGATCGCGACCCACTACAACGTGGTCGGCGCATTCGACCACGACCAACGTGATCGTGAACGACACGAATGACCTTCGACCAAGCCCAAAATGGTCGATACGCTACAACGTGGTCGTAAATGGTTCGGTGGCTTCGATGGCGCACAACGTGGTCGTGACATCCCGCCAGGTTCCAATCGCCGGCAACATGGTCGCATTTAGTCATTTCGACCATGACCAAGATACGACTATGGCAAAACCGGTCTTAAACTTCCTCGAGACCTACGATCACGGCCAAACGTGGTCGTAACCTATTCGACCACGACCAACGTGGTCGCGTGCGGCCTCGACCACGGCCAGCGTGGTCATGCGGCCTCGACCACGGCCAACGTGGTCGTAACCTGCTTCGACCACGACCAACGTGGTCGTACGGGCCCTCGACCACGGACAAACGTGGTCGTACTGCCTCCTGGTGCCCTTCGACCATGGCCAAAGTGGTCGTAGACCCCTCGGGTGACCTTCGACCACGCCCAAAGTGGTCGTGAACGATCTTGCATGACTTTCGACCACGACCAACGTGGTCGTGTTAGCTGCAGAACACTTCGCTAGGGCTACGACAATGCAGAACTAGCACAAACCTCAAAAACTAAACTCAATCTTCCTAGAACAAGAGTCAATTACTCATCACAACCATGGGGTGCCCTTCACATGGTCTCTCAATCTCCCCCTTGATGAGTATATTGATAAAACCAGAAAAAGCAAGAAGTTGAGTTTGAGTTTGAAGAATCCAACATGGTCCAAAGAAGGGAATGAAACTTATGACCATGTCGACAGAAGGAACCACTAGAGCAACAACTGAAAGAGCAAATTGATCTCCAAAGCTCTAAAATGATCCCAACAGACTTTTTCTTCTCTATTCTCCCCTTTTTGGCAATAAACACATCAAGATGCAATAGAGAGAATATGACATGTCAATGGATGAATATGGCTGAAGTTTGTTTATTTAAGCATTTAGAGCCATGAGAATTATCCATAATGACCATAATGTAATACACCAAACCATAACTCAATAAAACGCTATCGTCAATGACCATAATGTAATGCACATAGATGACAATCTGAAATGTAATGCATTTTGTGAGCAAGTCACGTCATCAATGAGTAAAGTCTAGCTAGAGACATCCAAGGATGATGCAGGCCATGTCAATAAGCTAAGCGGAACAAAGAAGCTAACATTGAGTCCAAATAGATGTTGGTGATATGCCCTAGAGGCAACATGGAGATGTTGAATATATCACATACTATGTTTATGATACATTGCTTTGTTCCTTGAAATAGACATTATCATTATTGATCAATGAGTATGTGACTTATTCATGAGACTCTTAATGCCAAAATGTTGCTATTTCTAAATGATCCCCGATCATATATCATATGAGGAACAAATATGATTCAAAGATCAAGATATGTATTGATTGATGATCATGTCTCATGGATCATGGTATGGAGATACCAAATCAATAATATGGACATGTGTTAGTGAACATATGTTGGATAGACCCGCCATGAGACACTGCAGATTCCATGTGTCATTAGTTGGTCTCAAGTAGTGTTTATGTAGAATCCTTAGACTTGAGATCATCATGGTTCCCAACATGCGTAGTAGCCTATTTTGGGACTACTAACCACTACTCCGTAATCGGGTAGTCATAAAAGTAGTCTTCGGGTTTGCTATGAAACATGTAGTGGGATGTGAATGATCAAGATAGAATTTGCCCCTCCTTATGGGAGAGATATCTCTGGGCCCCTCGATGTAATGGATTATGAAAGTGCATGGCCATGCCAATGTGATTGAGGAGTCAATCACAAGTTTATAATCCATCACGGAATCGAGAGAGTGATTGAGCTATTAAGAGGATGACACAGGTCTCGCCTTGAGCTTAATCTATATCGTGAGGCAAAGGGATTCGTACATGAGAACATTACGAGTTCAATGATATGATCTTTACGTATACTTTGGGGTTAATATGTCTTGCTAGAGGCGCTATTATCAGGGGTGACCGGAAAGGTGTTTCCGGGTCGCGACCAAGTATACGTGAACCTACAGGGTCGCACACTTAATGGGTTGGAACACTAATTCGAATGTGATTCGGATGTGGGCTCAATTCGGATAGAGATCCGGATAGACTCCTATTGGGCCTCGGTCCACGAGGCCCAAGTGAGGAGGTCTATATATTTGGAGGCGGGGCGAGGATACACGCATATGTTCCTCCCGAACAAAACCTAGCCGCCACCTCCCGAGCCAAACCCTAGCCGCCGCGAGTCTTTGGTACACTCGCGATCGGAGTTCCGACCGGGCGTGTGGATACCGGTGGGGCGGCGCTCGTTGCGGCGTTGATCGGCATCAACAAACTACGATTGGATCTGCTCGTGGTGTGGTTGATCGCGTGGAGGAGACGATCCGTCGGAGACGATCGGCTACTTCCACTACTACCTCGACGCCGCGTGGTTGGATCGGCTTCTCCAACTCTTCTTCATTTGCGCGCTGCGCGTCTAGTGGTAACGATCTATGATCCCTTCTTAGCATGATGTCCTGGTGTGCGCGGTAGAAAATTTTTATTTTACGCTATCGTAGCCACTGCGCGTTCCTTCATGGTATCGAGCCATCTTGCTTAGTTTGCGATCTGGATCAGCGCATATGATGATATGCGGTTGTAGTAGATTGGATCTATTACAGTCTAGATCAGTCGGTTCATGTGATGAATCGATGGTAGCACGGGTTGATGAGATCAATCGGTGAATAGGGGTTGGATGAGGCGCAGATTGTATCACTACTAGTGCCCTAGAGATTGTCTCGGATCGACATAAGGTGGTTATGTCGAATACTAGTAGGATACAAATCTGATAGCCTCGGGCCAGTGGGAATACTAGTGCCCTAGAGATTGTCTCGGATCGGCATAAGGTGGTTATGCCGAATACTAGTAGGTTACGGATCTGATGGCCTCGGCCCAGTGGAAAAACTAGCATCCTAGAGAATGTCTCGGATCGGCATAAGGTGGTTGTGCCGAATAGTTTTTCCATTGCCGAATAGCGTCTTGGGTTCACATCGTTAGGTAGAATACGATTCTACGTCTAACTTGTTTTTGCAGAGAATGATGTGAATAGTATGACCCTATATCTTATTGGAATGTATGAGATGTATGTGATGCATGTAACATTCGTTCATGGCCTGCGTGTCATGATTATTTCAGCTATTGTTAGCTGTCTATATTGTATTTAACGACCTGCGTGTCGACCTTAATGCTTGAATCTATCTTTGTAATCTTCAATTTCTAGCTATTATAGGTAGTAGCCTAGTTTTGAGGTTACAAGCTTTCAAGCATGGTGGCCTAAAGGAGTGATGTGGAGGATGGAGATCGTCTACACCTACATGGAGATGGAGATCACCATTTGTTTGGGCCATACTACTTCACGATTAAATGTGTTTATCTCGTGATATTATCTATCTTATTCTTATGCAATGTTTTTGTCATATGTTGCTTTGGTAGGATAGAATCCCTCATAAAATTAGGTGTTCATGCCCTTCCATATGTTGCACCAAAAGATAATGATCACCGCATGGTAGGTCTACCAAAGTAGAGTGCCGTCGGTTATCATCATTATTTGGGGTAGATGTCGGACATTTACATGCGGAAGCATTTGGTTTACTTAACAAGGTTATCAAAACAGTTTTGGACCTTGGGGCATAGATTGGGGCCGGCATGTTGATGTCACCCAACAAGCAAGAGTCACATAGGGATGTGATTAGCAAGGTGTTGCTTACCCATGTCACTAGTTTTCTAGCCGTGATGCCAAAGCTCACTAGGAATTAGTGAAATGAGGTTCTTGACCCACTATGTAACTTAGAGGGAGTTTTGTTGCAAAACACATAGTGGGAGTCTTTTGTTAAATTGTTTAATAAAAGATGAACATAAACATAGTGCTAAACTTTGCATATTCTTTGTTGTAGATCATGTCAACTAATGCCGCATCCAGTTCTTTTAATTTGCGATCTATTCTTGAGAAAGAAAAACTCAATGGAACGAACTTTATGGATTGGTATCGCAACTTGAGAATTGTTCTCAAGCAAGAGCGCAAGGAGTATGTCCTTGAGTCTCATTATCCCGATGACTTGTCGATAATGCTCTCGCATGCTGCACGAGAGCTTATGAGAAGCAAACGAATGATTACCTTGATGTGAGTGTCTCATGCTTGCCACAATGTCCTCTCGAGCTTGAAGCAATATGAGAACACGGATGCCTACAATATCATTGTAGGGTTGCGTGGTATGTTTGAGAACCAAGCAAGGGCTGAGAGGTTCAACACTTCAAAGTCCTTGTTTGCGTGCAAAGCTTGCGAAGGAATCCCGTCACCCTCATGTGATTAAGATGATTGGCTACATTGAGAGTCCGAAAAGCTTGGTTTTCCCTTAGCCAAGAGTTGGCTCGATGTGATTCTCCGATCGCTCCCCAGAGCTTTGAGCCATTCATCTTGAACTATCACATGAACAACATGGATAAGACCTTGGCGAGTTGCATGGGATGCTAAAAGCTGCGAGAAAGCATTAAGCGAAGAATCATGTGATGATGATGCAGAAAGGCAAGGGCAAGCCCAATGTCAAGAAAGGCGCGGTCAAAAAAGTTAGCTCCGATGAGATCGCGGCGGTTCTAAGGCCAAGCAAGTCAAGAAGGGCGCTGCTCTAATGCGGTTGTTACTACTGTAAGCAATCAGTCATTGGAAAAGGAACGCCCAAAGTACTTGGAGGATCTTGAGAAGAAGAAGGGAAATACGACTTCCTCTCGGTATAAATGTTATAGAGATCAATCTTGCTACTTCATCCATCGATTCTTGGGTATTTGATATCGGATCGGTTGCTCACCTTTGCAAATCGTTGCGGGGCTAAGAAGAAGTAGAAGTTTGAGGAGGAGCGAAGTGGATCTTCGCGTGGCAATGGAGCAAAAGTTGCTGCGCATTTGTTGGCACCATGCCATTGTCTTTACCTTCGGATTAGTTTTGGAATTGAATAATTGTTATTGTGTTCCATCTCTTTCCAAGAACATTATTTCGCTTCATGTTTGCAAGCGAAGGTTATGACTTTAGATCTGTGAACAATGGTTGTTCTCTTTATTTCAAAGATATGTTCTATTGTCATACTCCATTGGTGAATGGGTTATATGTTCTTACTCTTGAAGAGTCACCGGTCTATAACATTAATGCAAAGAGGCAACGTTGAATGATTTGAATCCCACGCTTATTTGGCATCGCCGCTAGGCCACATAAATGAGAAACGCATGGAGAAGCTCCATAGAGATGGTATTCTGCACTCATTTGATTTTGAATCATTTGAGACATGCGAATCTTGTTTACTTGGCAAGATGACAAAGGCACCTTTCACCGGTCAAGGTGAACGGGCAAGTGACTTATTGGCACTCGTGACATTCGATGTATGTGGACCAATGAGCTCAACGAACGAGGTGGTTTTCGTGCTTCATAACTTTTATCGATGATTTTAGTAGATATGGGTATATCTACCGATGAAGCATAAGTCCGAATCTTTGAAAGTTCAAAGAATTCCAAAATGAAGTGCAAAATCATTTAGGCAAGACAATCAAGTTTCTACGATCCGATCGTGGAGGCGAGTATTTGAGCCATGAGTTTGGCAATCATCTCAAGGATTGTGGAATTGTTCCACAATTGACTCGCCAGAACACCTCAATGGAATGGGGTATCGAACGAGAAATCGCACCTTATTAGATATGGTGCGCTCCATGATGAGCCAAAGTGATCTTCCGTTGTCTTTTGGGGTACGCTCTTGAAACGGCCGCTTTCACACTAAATGTGGTTCCATCAAAATCGTAGAAAAGACACCATATGAGATGTGGACAAGTCAACGTCCTAGCTTGTCTTTTCTTAAGATTTGGGGATGTGAGGCTTATGTAAAACGTTTACAACTGATAAGCTCACCCTAAATCGATAAATGCTTCTTTATCGGGTATCCTAAGGAAACAAAAGGATATTACTTCTATAATCAAGGAGAAGGCAAAGTGTTTGTCGCCAAGCATGGTGTCTTCTTAGAGAAGAGTTTCTCTCAAGAAGGGATAGTGGGAGCATGGTGCAACTTGAAGAAATTCGGAAACACCAAAACATTTCAGCTCCTACAGAACCACAACAGATGAACAAACTGTTGAAGAACCTGTTGTGGACACACCGCACCACGTGAGGTCGAGAGGTCACGTCGTGCACTGAGAGGTACATGTTCTTGACTACTCAACAACGGGACATATTGTTGTTAGACAACGATGAGCCTAAGACCTATGAAGAAGCGATGGTGGGACCAGACTGCGAGAAATGGCTTGAAGCCATGAGATCCGAAATTGAATCCATGCACGAGAATCAAGTTTGGAACTTGGTTGATCCTCCCGATGGTGTTAAAACCATTGAGTGCAAATGGATTTTCAAGAAAAGATAGACATAGATGGAAATGTTCACATCTATAAAGCGCGATTGGTGGCCAAAGGTTTCAAACAAATTCAAGGTGTTGATTATGATGAAACTTTTCGCCCGTCGCAATGATAAAGTCTATTCGGATCATTCTAGCGATTGCTGCATATTTCGACTATGAAATATGGCAAATGGATGTCAAAACAGCTTTCCTTAATGGAAATCGAGTGAGGATGTGTACATGACACACCCACGGGTTTTGTCGATCCGCAATCACCGAAAGATATGCAAGCTGCAAAGATCCATTTATGGATTAAGCGAGCATCTCGGAGTTGGAACATTCGTTTTGATGAAGTAATCAAAGGGTTTGGTTTCATCAAGAACGAAGAAGAGCCTTGTGTTTACAAAAGGCTAGTGGGAGCGCACTCGTGTTTACGGTCTTATATGTGGATGACATATTACTGATCGGAAATGACATTCCTATGCTCGAATCATTAAGTCTTCATTGAAAATAGTTTCTCTATGAAAGACTTAGGAGAGGCGCATATATTCTGGGCATCAAGATCTATAGGGATAGATCAAGAAGGCTAATTGGATTAAGCCAAGATACGTACATTGACAAGGTGTTGAAAAGGTTCAACATGCAGATTCCAAGAAAGGATTCCTACCTATGTCACATGGTATACATCTTAGCAAGAGTCGGTGTCCTAGTACACCGATGAGCGGGATAAAATGAATGCGATTCCATATGCTTCGCTATGGGATCCATTATGTATGCCATGCTTTGTACACGTCCGCATGTCTCGTATGCTTTAAGTGCTACAAGTAGATACCAATCAGATCCAGTGAAAGTCACCGGATTGCCGTAAAGAACATCTTGAAGTACTTGAGAAGAACTAAAGATGTGTTCCTCGTCTATGGGGTGAGGAAGAGCTCGTTGTAAATGGTTACACCGATGCTAGCTTCCAAACCGACAAAGATGATTTTAGATCGCAACTGGATTTGTGTTCTCGCTGAATGGCGGTGCGGTGAGTGGAAGAGTTCCAAGCGGAGACGGTTGCTGATTCTACAACAGAGGTCGAGTACATAGCGACTCCAAGTCGCTAAAGAGGCCGTTTGGATCAAGAAATTTGTTTCGAGCTTGGTGTGGTGGCTAGTGCCTCCAGCCCAATGGACCTCATCGTGACAATAGTGGGGCCATTGCGCAAGCCAAGGAGCCTAGATCGCACTGTAAGTCCAAGCACATTCTACGGCGATTTCATCTCATCCGCGAGATTGTGGAGAGAGGCGATGTGAAGATATGCAAAGTACAAACAGATTTGAACATTGCGATCCGTTGACAAAGCCGCTTCCCACCAAAGCATGATGCTCACACTAGGGCAATGGGTATTAGATACCTACATGGTTGACTCTAGTGCAAGTGGGAGATCAGTTGGTGATATGCCCTAGAGGCAACATGGAGATGTTGAATATATCACATACTATGTTTATGATACATTGATTTGTTCCTTGAAATAGACATTATCATTATTGATCAATGAGTATGTGACTTATTCATGAGACTCTTAATGCCAAAATGTTGCTATTTCTAAATGATCCCGATCATATATCATATGAGGAACAAATATGATTCAAAGATCAGCATATGTATTGATTGATGATCATGTCTCATGGATCATGGTATGGAGATACCAAATCAATAATATGGACATGTGTTAGTGAACATATGTTGGATAGACCCGCCATGAGACAACGCAGAGATTCCATGTGTCATTAGTTGGTCTCAAGTAGTGTTTATGTAGAATCCTTAGACTTGAGATCATCATGGTTCCCAACATGCGTAGTAGCCTATTTTGGGACTACTAACCACTACTCCGTAATCGGGTAGTCATAAAAGTAGTCTTCGGGTTTGCTATGAAACATGTAGTGGGATGTGAATGATCAAGATAGAATTTGCCCTCCTTATGGGAGAGATATCTCGGGCCTCGATGTAATGGATTATGAAAGTGCATGGCCATGCCAATGTGATTGAGGAGTCAATCACAAGTTTATAATCCATCACGGAATCGAGAGAGTGATTGAGCTATTAAGAGGATGACACAGTCTCGCTTGAGCTTAATCTATATCGTGAGGCAAAGGGATTCGTACATGAGAACATTACGAGTTCAGCCGATATGATCTTTACGTATACTTTGGGGTTAATATGTCTTGCTAGAGGCCGCTATTAATGTGGTGACCGGAAAGGTGTTTCCGGTCGCGACCAAGTATACGTGAACCTCTGGTCGCACACTTAATGGGTTGGAACACTAATTCGAATGTGATTCGGATGTGGGCTCAATTCGGATAGAGATCCGGATAGACTCCTATTGGGCCTCGGTCCACGAGGCCCAAGTGAGGAGGTCTATATATTTGGAGGCGGGGGTGAGGATACACGCATATGTTCCTCCCGAACAAAACCCTAGCCGCCACCTCCCGAGCCAAACCCTAGCCGCTCGCGAGTCTTTGGTACACTCGCGATCGGAGTTCCACCCGGACGTGTGGATACCGGTGGAGGCGCCGCTGCGTTGCGGCGTTGATCGGCATCAACAAACTACGATTGGATCTGCTCGTGGTGTGGTTGATCGCGTGGAGGAGACGATCTGTTCGGACGATCGGCTACTTCCACTACTACCTCGACGCGCGTGGTTGGATCGGCTTCTCCAACTCTTCTTCACTGCGCTGCGTCTAGTGGTAACGATCTATGATCCCTTCTTAGCATGATGTCCGGTGTGCGCGGTAGAAAATTTTTATTTTCGCTATCGTAGCCTCACGCGTTCCTTCAATAGAGTGCTATAAGCTCAAGATTGAAACATTGGTTAAAGTACTTGGTTACGATTGTAGATTAAGCAAATTGAGCACATTAAACATTGTCTTTTGAAAGCATATGGTTGTTTTCAATCCAATTTTGTTTATGTGCTAGATCTCAAGCCTTATGCGACTACTCCAAGCAATAAGCTTAAGAAGATAGTCTAGGTCATCCAAAACTCCCCGAGTTCATGCCTAGTGCAATGGCAAGTCAGTCTCATGAGAAAGAATTGGTGAAATCAGTTTTTCGCACAAATATGGTGGTTGTCAACCAACATTTTGTTTTATCATGTGCTAGATCTCAAGCCTTATGCGACTACTCCAAGCAAGAAGCTTAAGAAGATAGTCTAGGTCATCCAAAACTCCCCCTAAGTTCATGCCAAGTGCAATGGCAAGCCGTCTCATAGGAAAGAATTGGTGAGATCAGTTTTTTTCGCACAAAAGAGATCTTTTTGCTTTTTAACACATTGTACTAACTCATGTATCATCAGGAGACTAAAACAGCTCAAACTAAGGCTCAATATAGATTCAACGCTCTACTCAGGCTATTTGACATGGCATGAATCATAAAAGGATAGCTCAAGAAAGACTAAACTCAAATGCTAGCATGACAAGTTTAATTTAAGTTGATCAATTTTACTTAACTTATCATGGCAAACGCTAGTCTACACATATGAAGTCATGATAAATCTAGCAAGCTAAGCACAAGACATGGCAAGGTGTAAAGCATTGAAGCATGTCATAACAGGATAATAATCAAGGCTCAATGCAGATTGATTATAATGCAAGAATGCTGAAAATGCAAGAAAGTCCAGCTCCTCCTCAACATTAGATGCAACTTTTAGTTCAAGTTGAGTTATGTCAAAATTAAGCTTGAAGCTCCCAAATGAACTCCCCAGAACCAAAGCAATAAAATCGAGAAGTCGGCAAAGAAAACCAAACAGCAATCCTTAAAGCATAGAAAAGATATAGAAGCAACTATGTCTTAAACCGACTCTCATCTACCCCAAATGACTCCGGGACTAACAAATGATCGTCGAACACACACTAGAGAGCAAACACGCACTGTCTACCCGAGGGTGGCCCAACCTCGCTAGAACCTACAAGAAGTGAGTGAGCTCAACCTAGTGAGATAAGAAATAGCTACTCTGGAAGCACAAGATAAGAGTAAGAAGTCTAAGCAACTCAACACAAGAAACACTCTAACCTATGCTAGAAGGACTTAACCTAATGCACCGCAAATGCAATGCAAATGAAATGAGACGAAGCATAATTAATATAATAAAGCGATAAGCCCAAGCTCCCCTTACTACAAATCAGTGGGACAAACCACCCCAAGCTCTCCTCGCAGTGAAAACCTTGAACTGTCCAAAGGCTTGGTGAAGATATCACCAACGGTGGTCACTCTCCACAAACTGGAGCACTATGTCACCTTTCTCTACATGGTCTCTAAGGAAGTGGAAGCGAATATCAATATGCTTGGTCCGAGAGTGCTTTGCACCCGGTTCTTAGCAATGTTGATAGCGTATGTTATCACAAAAGAGTGGAACACCGTCTAAGGCTAACCCAAAGTCCCGCAGGTCGAAACCATCCAAAGTACTGGCCGCAAAGAATCGGCGGCGACAACGTACTCGGCCTCTGCAGCGGATCGTGCAACACCGGATCGCTTCCTCGAAGACCAGAAACGAGAAGTGCCAATGAATGGCAGTGCGGAAGTGCTCTTCCTATCTATCCTACTGACCGCAAAGTGCGCATCCGAGAAGGATCTCAAGGAAAGACAGATGAGTAAGAGTACCGATACCATAGTCAATGGTAGCTCAAGGTACCGAAGATGCGCTTCACCTTTGGCGGTGAGATACGCGAGGAGAAGCTCAAATCGAGCACACGCACACACGGAGAAGTGTATGTCGGTCTCGAGGCGATGAGGTAAAGAAGGGAGCCGATCATACTTCGTATTCTTTACGATCAAGCGCTCGCCATCCTCATCTGGGTCAAGATAGGCTATAGAAGCCATCGGAGTCGACACCGCTACCATCACTCATGTCGAAATGTCTCGGAGGTCACGAGTGTACTTTCCTCGATGAAGAAATGTACCCTCCGAGTGCGCTTGATTTGGAAGCCAAGGAAGAAGGTCAACTCGCCCATCATACTCATCTCAAACTCGGTGCTCATGACATCCGAGAAGCGTGAAACAGTATGGGAAGAGCCGCCAAAGATGATGTCATCGACATAGATCCGACGAGCGAAGGTCGGTGCCATGCCGGCGGATGAACAAGGTCTTATCTACTTTACCCATTTCAAACCCATGACTCAATAAGTAGGACTTAAGCCTCTCATACCAAGCTCACGGGGCTGCTTAAGTCCATACAACGCTTTGGAAAGCTTGAAGACATGGTTTGGGTATTTGGGGTTTTAAACCAGAGGTCGTTTGACGTAGACCTCTTCCTCAATAAAGCCATTGAGAAAGGCTCTTGACGTCCATCTGTAAAGCTTGAAACCCTTAGAAGCTGCAAAGGCAAGCGAGATTCTAATGGCCTCAAGTCGAGCTCACAGGGCAAAGGTTTCCTCGAAGTCTAGACCCTCAACACAGGAAAACCCCGAGCTACCAGCCTAGCCTTGTTTGAATAACCACTCCATCCTCGCTCTGCTTGTTCTTGAACACCCACTTAGTCCCAATAATATTGTGACCTCGCGGGGGCTCGACAAGCGACTAGACCTTGTTTCTCTCGAAGTTTTCTAGCTCCTCATGCATGGCATTGACCCAAGACTCATCGGAAAGAGCATAGAAACATCTTTGGGCTCAAAGGAGGCAATGAAAGCAGAATAGAGACAGAATTGAGATAAGCCAGATTTTGAGCGGGTCACACTCTCGAAGAGGTCTCCAATCATCTGCTCTGAAGGATGCCTTTTCTGGATATGTCGAGGAGGTTCTGGATGAGGAGAAGAAGTGGCCTCTACCTCGTGTGCAGAAGAGGCAGGGACAGAGCCACTAGCTCCGGAGGAAGCAGTAGGCAAAGGCTGATCACCTTGAGGTATCGTGGAAGAAGGCATCTCAAGGGGAGGATGAGGGACTGGATCGGGTAGACAACCCTTATCTCCATCGTCCTCGTCATCCACGAAGATGGTCTCGGATCGCTCTAAAGAACTCGAGATATCGTGCCTAGTCCCCTGACCGCGTCAAAAGGTCACCTCACGGTCTCTACCAATTTGCTAGACTCGTAGTTCCAGACTCTATAAGCCCGCGAAGAAGGCGAGTAACCTAGAAAGATACCATCACAAGAACGTGACCCGAACTTGTCTAGATTCCCGGACTTCAGAATAAAGCACTTGCAACCAAACACACGAAAATGAGAGACGCTGGGCTTTCACCCGTATCTCAGCTCATAAGAAGTGCGGTGCAAGAGTGCCCGAAGAAAGACTCGATTTGAGACATGGCACGCTGTGGCTAAAGCCTCAGCCCAAAACTTTCGCGGTAGAGTACTCATCAAGCATCGTCCCGGCCATCTCGACCAAGGTGCGGTTCTTTCTCTCCACAACGCCATTTTGCCGTGGGGCGTGCGGAGAGGAGAACTGATGCTCTACACCTGTCTCAACACAGAACCTCTCGAAGTAAGAATTCTTGAACTCCGTGCCATTGTCACTGCGGATCGCTCGTAAGGCACCGGAGCTCAATAGAAAGCCTACTAAAAGACCTCAAAATGTAAAAACGTCTCATCCTTCGAGGCTAAGAAAAACACCCAGAAAACCTCGAGAAGTCATCGACCACAACAAGAACATACCACTTCCTCCTGCCGATGCACTCGGGCTGGTCCAACTGTGTCCATATGGAGCAGTGTCTCGGTGCATCGGTCATAGTGATCGTGGATGGGAGGATGGGAGGCGGCAACCATCTTGCCGTCTGCGGCATGGAGCGCAAACAAGATCTTTGACCATTTTGAGCTTGGCGGACCACGAATGAGGTCGTGGCCGCTAACTCGGGTCAAATGATCAAATCCAATATGACCAAGTCTCCTATGCGGAAAGGTCAAATCACGGACTCGAGGCAACCAAACACCTGAGAGGATCACCGAAGAATCGGAAAAATCAGCACGAAAGATCCTCCCATAACGAAATCCCGCAAACGGACTCACGCGAAGAATCAAGAATTTTGCAAGCATTTTTCTTGAAGCTCACCTCAAACCGTCATCGGTAGGTCGAGAAACGGAAAGCAAATTGTATCTGCAGCTTACTAACCAGGCAACATCCCTAAGGAAAAAGAAGCATTAATATGCACAGCACCTTTGCGATGACGCGCTGCACGAAGCGTCTCCGAAGGTGATCGTCTCATCACGGAGCACGGGCAAGGAAGAAAACTAACGAGAATCTCCGGTCATGTGTCGTGAACACCCGAGTCTACGAGCCAAACCTTTCCTTCCTCGCCGCGAACTGAGTCAAACAGAGAGTAAAGTCTCGATCTTGGTAAATCAAGAGTGATTTTGGTACCTAATCTTGAGTAACACGTGGAGCGGATGAAGTAGTCAAATACGATCGACCTCTATCTACCCTACGCCTCTCGTGACTCAAAGAAGTAGAAGGTCTATGAGCGGACACAGAAGCTGTGCGGGTCCGATCGCACGGAGAGCGAGTCGAACACCGGCAACACGCGATCACGCCGTGGAATAATCGTCTCGACACAAAGCGAGATGTACCCTCGGGACGGCGAAGTCATGACCGGAGCAGCATGAGGACGAAAACCAGAAGACTCAGAAAAACCAAGTCCTCGATGCTGCCCAAACACGTCAGAAGCAAACCTGGACCTCGTGCTAGTCTTAGGTGCACTCAGGATCTGGGGCTGACCCTGAATACGCCTAAGTGCCTCTGCACGGTCTCTTCGCGCAATCCTGGCGCGCCTGAAGCATCTCTCGATCGAGTGCCCATCCTTCTGACAGAAGGTGCAGTGGTACTTCACCTTCGAGAGGTGGAAGTAGCACGAAGAGGCTTCGCTTCGAGAGGCGGCAACAGTGGAATCACCTTGCCGCCGAGATCCCTTGGACAAAGCTCACGATTTGAATTTAACCTCATCGATCCGGCTCAACCTCGATCACACCTCCTACGATGGGTGGAGAATAGCGGTGGATGCTTCCTCATATCCTCATAAAAGTCATATCCTAGACCTTGATTGAACTTGCAAATCTTGGATTGGTCTAGAATAAGATTAAGCTTCTTCTTGCCGCCTACAAATCTCTCAAGAGTGTTCATAAGGTACTGACACTCCCGAAAGAGAGATGTGCAAGAAGAGCAGGGAGAAGAAGAGACAGCAGAAGGTAAGGGAGCGTAAGAAGAACCAACAGTAAAGGAAAGAATGGCTTGTGCACGCACACCGACTCGAGGATAGTCCTACTACTAGCAGGTTGGTTCGCGTCTCTAGGCGTCTCACCCTTACCCTGGGGCTTCTCCCCCACACCATCAATCACATCACAACCAGATTGTGGCTTCTCTAGTAAGTCCTTAGTTAGCTTCACACATTTGTCATTCAATGCAACGAGTTCAAGTTTTAGTTTATCACAATTAATGCATGGTGAGCTAACAGATCCTTAGTCGCATACTGAGCCATTTTCTTGTTGTTGTCAATCATTTCTTGAAACTGTTTTGAGACAGATTCAAGTTCAGCAGATTAACTTGGGACAGTTCAAACATGAATCAATAGGCTCAAGTAAAGAAGCATGCAACTCAGAATTTTGTGATCTGCCTGCTTTAGGTTCATCTTTAAATTATTGCAATTTTCACAAGAATCAGGCAGATCAAGGAGCATGTCATAAGGTTCACTAGCAACAATGTCCTTAACCTCACAAGAGGTGGGAGAAGTAGTCTCATCGGTAGTAAGTAGGGTAATGACCATCCTACTCAACTCTAACTCAACAAGCGGACTAACATTCTCCACCTTAACAATATCAAGCTCGGAGGACACACTATCATGCGAGGTCCTTAACTTCTCCAAATCACCCAACAGAGCAGAGCATGTATCACAATCATCACTAGGAGGAGCAGATGTAATAGCAATAATCTCTAGTGACAATCTATCTACTTCCTTCTCTAACTCGGTACACTTAGCCCTAGCTCTAGCATGAAAGCCACCTAGCTTAAGGAAAGCATGATTAAGCTGGTCGTATGTGGGGCATACCTCGTCCGAGTCGAGTACAGCTCATTGTCGCTCGATTCGCCGAGGGCCATGAAGCACATGCCGGAGAAGTCTTCGCCGCCATCCTTGGGCTCTTGGTCACCCGTCCGTCGTCGTCGCTCCATCCCTCCACCTCGCCGAGGTCGACGTCGTCGAAGGCGGTGAGGACGCGATGGAAGAGCTTCTTGGCCTTCCCGGTTGCGGAACTTCTTCTTTCCCGGCCTCGAGCCGGAGGCTTCTTATTGCGGTTCTTGTCGGTGTAGTCGATCTTGCCCAACCGCCGTGTCGTTCTTGCCTTTCTCGGCTTGGGCGGTTTGCCGAATGTGGTTGGGGCCACCACACTCGAAGCAAATCACGGGTCCTCCTCTCTTTCTCGTCCCTCCTCCCTTGTAAGCATGGGAGAATCTTCGAGCAAGGAGGGCGGTGATCATCCGCAAGTCGCTCTAGCGATCATCGCTTATGTCACGAGAGAGCAAGGGAGAAACCGCAAGAAGAATCGAAGAGGCCCTAAGAAGAAACGGGATTGGTGACCAAAGCCATCGATCGTGACTTCGACCTTCGAGAGACAACGTCAATCTCATGAGTCTTGAGGCGCGAGTACAGCGCGTCAAGAGTCAGGGTCGAGAGGTCTATCGTGTCTTTGATGGTGGTCACTTTCATCTCCCAGACACGAAGATCGAGTGCGCGAGCATTTGGCGGCGTTATCCGAGTCGGGGTATGTAAGATCGACCGCTCGGAGGTTGCTCAAGATTTTGTGAAATCGCTAAAAGCACTCATCCGGGGACTCTCCGGCAAGCATCTCGAATTTGTTGTATTCGCGCTTGAACCGTCTGTCGAATCGTCTTAATCGGGTGGTGCCCTCATGATATGCATCGAGGTTACCCGGATGTCGTAGCGGACAACGGTGAGAGATGCAATCGAACTCGCTTCTACTCAAGCCACGGATAATGATGTTCCTTGCCTTCGCATTTGCCTCAACATCGCACGCTTGCCACATTGATGTTCTCATCGGCAGGAACAACAAATCTGACCTTCACCTTCCGCCAAATGGCATACCCCTGAGCCTGGATGTATGTTTTCATTCGGCTCTTCCAGAAGGGGTAATCCAGGCCATCAAAAACGGGAGGCTTGGTCGAGTACTTGTCCATCGCCATGGCTCTTGAGACCGGTTAAGATCTATTGAAAAGAGCTAACCGGCTCTGATACCAATTAAAGGACCGAAATGGCGACAGAGGGGGGGGTGAATGGAGTCCTTAAAAAAAATTCCCAAGAACTCAAACAACCTTACTTCTCCAATAGCCACTGAGCTATGAAGTCTCAAGTTTAAAAGCTTACTGGGAGACCGACCCCAGTCAAGAGCTTACCCGAACCGACAAAAGAAAGAGAATAGTGAATACTGAGAGATTGACAGCGGAAGGTCTTGTAAAGCCAGATTCCGAGTAACTAAGACTCTCTGGTCTTTTGGTCCTCAAACTTGAGGCACTGAAAGACTCCAACCTCGGAAGAGAACATACCAAGAAAACTCAAAGTCTTAGCTACTGATGCAAAGAGCGACAAGGACGAACTCAAACAGAGGACTTGAGGCGAACGACTATTCAAGAAAGAGAACTTCTCTCAATCGACTCTTGCTCTCGGAAAAGAAGCGGCCAAGTGGCCTTGAGACAAATTCCCGCTCGAGCAAGACGAAACACTCCAAAACGCAGCGGACTCACGAAGAAGAGAAGCGAGAAAAAGGATAGCAAGAAGAACAAGCTCTCAAAATGATCGTAAACAAAACAATCACAACATCTCATAACGACGGGAATCAACTTGAGGAAGAGAGATGAATGATTGATCATGGAGGTTTCTACACCACTCCATCGGAGGTACAAGAGCAACCGTGCTCTACCCAGAGACAACTCACACAAATAGAAACGAAATACTCGAGTGACTCGGAACAACCTCACCGAGCATCCGAGCTCTACCTATCTATTTATAGTCTTCTTGCTACGGGGAGAACCCGTTAACTCCCACCTAACACCGGTTTTACCACTCTCTTTACCCAACAACAGAACGAGCTCCAGGTGCTTTACCCGTTACACCCAACGGCTCCACCGCTTTGCCGTTAGGCGTCAACAACTCCAGTGCTTTCAGAGACACAGCTTCCTTTGCGACTTTCCGCATTTCTCCAAAATGCCACTTCGCCGCCTTCCCGAAGCTTCCTCCCGCCTTGCCGATCACGCTTGCAACCACCTCACGCACTTCGTCGTCTTTGGCATCTCCCACCGATCACGACCTCGACCCCGTGCCTAGTCTCGACCATCCATGCCTCACCACGACTAGTCAAAAGTCACGCAAACAATCACGCACAAGCAAACCATTACATAGCACCGCTCACAACAATATCCAACCACTTGAGCGAAAAACGAACTCAAATCATACTCTTACCAAGTCGTATACCACCTACGACCCGGTCGGAAAAAGAGAACAATGAATGCACACGACATACGACCACAAAATCAAGCCATACGACCAGATACAATGAGTCTACGATCATCGCTAACTTGCTACGACCACCCACAACTCGCTACGGCTTTAACGCTCAAAGTCTCGACTTCAACCAAAGTCGTTACGACCGATCGAAAAGATAAACCAACAAATGCACAAGGTCCACGACTTCATCACAAAGCCCTACGACCAAATTCCAGCTCAAATGGTCAAGTCTGCAGTCATACGACCGATTCCAATGCGTGCAAGCACGTCCGACCACGCCGATCGCTCTCAATAACGTGAGTCGTAGAGTGCCGACTACTCACGTGGTCGAACGCCCGAGCGCCGACTTCCGACCACGCTCTCAACAACGTAGTCGTAGAGTGCCGACTACTCACGTGGTCGTGAGATTTGAGTGCCGACTTCGATCGCGACCCACTACAACGCGTGGTCGGCCGCATTCGACTACGCCAACGTGATCGTAAACGACCGAATGACCTTCACCAAGCCCAAAATGGTCGTATACGCTACAACGTGGTCGTAAATGGTTGGTGGCTTCCGATAGCGCTGGCGTGGTCGTGACATCCCGGCTGGGTTCCAATCTGCGGCAACATGGTCGCATCTGAGTCATTTCGACCATGACCAAGATACGACTATGGCAAAACCGGTCTTAAACTTCCGAGACCTACGATCACGGCCAAACGTGGTCGTAACCTATTTCGACCACGACCAACGTGGTGCGTCGCAGCCGCCTTCGACCACGCCAACGTGGTCATGCGCCGCCTTCGACCACGGCCAACGTGGTCGTAACTGCCGACCACGACCAACGTGGTCGTCGCCCCTCGACCACGGACAAGCGTGGTCGTCGCGCCTCGGTGCCCTTCGACCATGGCCAAAGTGGTCGTGAGACCCTCGGGTGACCTTCGACCACGCCCAAAGTGGTCGTAACGATCTTGCATGACTTTCGACCACGACCAACGTGGTCGTGTTAGCCGCGAACACTTCGCCAGGCTACGACAATGCGAACTAGCACAAACCTCAAAAACTAAACTCAATCTTCCTAGAACAAGAGTCAATTACTCATCACAACCATGGGTGCCCTTCATATGGTCTCTCAAATGCATACAATGCAAGAAATGGAGTAGGACACACCGACTTGATGTTACTATTTAATAGGCGATGTGGAAGATTTTATTTTACCATTGCAAAAGAAAATGAAACGTCAAATAGTAGCACTAACTCGAAATCAAACTTGAAGATGTATCTGATTCGGACGGATATTCGGATTCGGACGGATATTGTTTATTACCATATCCTAACCCATATTTTTTCTCCGGATTCGGTACTAGTCGGATTCGGTACCAATCAGATTCGGTGCCGGATCGGTCGGGATTAACCCGACCCGTTTTCACCCCTAATTGTCCCTATCTTAACGAGGTTTAGTTTATGGTTTATAGTTTATGATTTCATCCAAACAAATAAATAGAATGGTTTCTCCCTTGTAATTTAGAAATAGTTTATTAGGATAGTATTCTTGAAGTAGTTTATTGGCTTATTAGTATTTGGTTTGTTCGCACAAGCGTTGGCACTAAGACCAAAAGTCATCAGCCCTAACCATAAGCTATAAGTTCTAGCAAAAAAAGAATGCACCCTTGTATGTGATAACTCTTAGGCTGGGTTTGGCAGGGCTCACTGCTTATGGTTTTTGTACTTTGCTATAATAATTAATTTTTAAATGGTGCGCTTTTTTAAGGCGGGGTCTATCAGTTGATTGTAATAAACACTGTACTGACTTCAGCTATACTGACCAAAATCACATGCTATTATCTCTCTTGTGAACAACTAGAAATGGCATCACCCCTTTTTTCTGCCTACTTGGGTCACCAACTCCGTCACCCATTGGCATTGCTATGGGCATATTCCTTACGGTTTCTAAAAGCGGTTTTTGGTTTTGGCTACAGTACCTAACTTTCAAACAGAGTATTTTCTCAAAACGAGATCTATAAGTTAATTGTAATACATGTTAAAAACCTAATATTTGTATCAACCAAAATCACAAGCAAGTATCTCTCTCCATAATCTCTATCACAAACAACGAAAATTCAAAAATTTCAACTAAAAACCATAAGCCATAGCCATATCAAATAGGCCTATCTCTGTCCTCGCAATCAGTTGTTGAGTGTTGACGGCACCCATTACGCCATTCGCATTGCTCGAGATTAGCTAAATTATCGATACATAGTTATCAGATCTCAGAGTTGAGAATACGTGAGATGACGTAATAATTGGAACTTAAGTACATGATAGTTTAGAGAGAAAAAAACTTTCCTACTTCGTTATGTAAATAAAAGTTTTTTTGAGACGAAAAAGAAGGTTTAATGAATAATTAAATTAGTGTCAAGCTGAAGCAAACTCAATCTCATCGGGTTCGAAATCCAGACCCAAACCAGACCCGGGCCGATGATAAGGGTTGATCTCACCCGTCCGTTGCTTCATCCAGCGGCTCCTCGGCTCCACCGACCCCACCAACTTTGCTACCCACAATGCATCCGCATGCTCTCCACCTCAGGGCCCCACCGTCTACGGCTCTCTCTCCCATCCATTTCGCTCCCCTTGTTTCAAAATTTCGAATCCCTACCCGCCTCTCCCTCCCATCGACCCAGCGATGCTGCCGGCGACGAGTCCCGGCAGCGGAAGGCGGAGGGCGAGTGGCGAGGCTCTTCAGTCGGCGAAGCGGACGCGCGACCCCGAAGACTCCGGCTCCGACAGCGACGGCGACTCCGCTCCGACTCCGACGGCGACTTCGTCAGGTGTTCAAAATTTCGAATCCCTACCAGCCTCTCCTCCCATCGACCCAGCGATGCTGCCGGCGACGAGTCCCGGCAGCGGAAGGCGGAGGGGAGCGAGTGGCGAGGTTCTTCAGTCGGCGAAGCGGACGCGCGATCCCGAAGACTCCGGCTCCGACAGCGACGGCGACGGCGACTTCGTCAGGTGAAACATCCCCTTTCTGGTTTGGTTTGTTAGATTTCGGTTGGTATTGTTTTCTTGGGATAATTTTGTGATGGTTAATTTGGCGGCGGCAGCGACCTGAGGGAGATCGTGTGCTTGTTGCGCCTGATCAAGGGCGGAGCCAACAAGGACGGCCAGAAGATGTGCGAGCAGATCATCGCCAGGTGACGACTGTTTTTGCCGTCACATCTCTGAATTTTCTATTACTTTGAGTCAATTAGATTTCGCAACTGCTACTCTCTATATGCGTGCTGCTGCTGTTTGTTCGCATCGCGGTGAATGCTGCCTATGCTGGATTTGCTTCTTTTACTTGTCGTATTTGTTCCGGGGATTGGTGGTGAAATCTTGGCTCGTCCTGCGGTATGTGCTAGTGTGCAACATTTTAGGCTCTGCGCATGCTAACCTTGCAGCTTTTCATGCATTTTCGTGCTCGCGATTGTGTCCGAAATGGCTCACAATTCACGGTGAATTGGAGGGATATGCATGAGTACGTAGGACCGTTGCGAGTATACTCAATTGGAGGGATTTTGCTGCTTCTAGGATTAATATAGAATCCTAGGTTTGTTTGTCGATATAGCTGCTTGTCGTTGTTGTGTGTTATGGGAGGGATATGCATTGTATGTTATCTGATGAAAATGCGCACGGTAATGTTGTGATGGACTACTGGATTCAGGTTATTAATCTCGTGGTCATACTTTGTTCGCCACGAGTTGATTTTGCATTTGGCCAGCTATACTCTTCACTATTTCCTTCCGAACAACATGCACCTTTGAGAATTATGTACAACAGATGAGCTGAGAAAAGATATTCGGGAGGGTGAATTCAACTATAACAACAACAACAAAGTCTTTTATTTCAAATATGTTGGGATAAATTAGAAATAAAACTTCCTCAAAGTCAAAGAAACGAGAACCTTGTAATAAAACCTACAGGCTTAAAACCCTAAGACCTACATTCTACCATCTAAACTAAGAGCCTAAAACACTGTCCCTAAACATTCTTCTTATTTCATGGTTCCGATACATGGATCGCCAACTTCCATGCGTTCCTATCCAAAGCCAACTCTTTGGATACATTTCAATCTCTCAAATCTTTTAATTGCTTCCTCCCACGCGGTTTTGGTGGCCTCTGCCTTATCTTATATTTTCGTGCGTCTTAAAATTCCACTACGTACGAAAGCCTCGAAGACCTTCTTTTGAGATGTTCAAGCTATTTTAAGTGATGTTGGACAAGTTTCTCTTCAATTGATACTACTCGCACTCGTCACGTATATCATCATTGTAGATTTGATCCTACCATATGTGACCACAGATCCATCAGTAACATTATCATCTTCATTACACTCATTTTCTGTACATATTGTCTTTTAGTTGCCCAGCATTCCGCTTTATATAACATCACATGTCTAATCGCCGTCCTATAGAACTTACTCTTTAACTTTTGAGAGACTTTTTTATCACACAAGACATCTGATGCTTGACGCCATTTCACTCACCCCACTCTCATCACGTAGCTCACGTCTTCATCAATCTTGCTGTCTCATTGCAGCATCAATCTCAAATATCAAAAAAATGTCCTTCCTAAGTATTACTTGTCCGTCCAGACCAACATATCCATTATTTGCTCTAGTACCGTTTAAATCACGCCTCATATACTGTGTTTTGTTTCCCCCTGTGCACAAGGTTCTGTTGAGTATGTTTATGGAATGCATGATCTGTTGAAATCTGAATACTCGTTCTTTTTTTTTTTCTGTACCACTGCACTCTCTGGTGAAGTTCTAAGGGCATAATCCTGCTAATTGTTTTCTTTTCTCAACCTTTAGTGTTGCAGAGGATATTCAGGCTATGCTAGAAGATACCAAGTTGAAGTTTGAGAAGGAAAGGTATTTCACTTGTTTGTGAATTTGTCCTCCATGTAACTACTACTATTCCTCCTTGGACTCTGAAATAGTATTTAAATTTGCCAGTAGCTACTGCATGAACAATTACGTCTGAAACCAGTTACTGAAAATAAAAATTGGCCATCTTTATTAAGAGTGCACTGTACTAATCAGTGTTTCTATTTGCATGTGCAGGCAGAATTTGCTTGAAGTACTGTCAAACACTTCCAAACAGGTATGCAAGATTTCATACAGAATAACCAACCAATTTACTGGTTTACCTAAGATTGAATGATTGCATGTGATTTGTACTACCAGCAGTGTGAAAGTTCATTGAACGAAGAGTACACCAAGTTTCAAGAAACATACGAAATGTTCTGTAAAGAAAAAGATGCACACGTACAGACTTTCAGAGGTACGTCAAATGAGAGCTAGCTGCCATTTTCACAGGTGTATTACATACATCCCTTGCTTGTATCTAAATATGTATCTTGGGCATTGTGTGATGGCTGTTTTCTTACTGGTTTCTTCCGCTATATATGAATTGTGCCTCTTGTTTCCTATTAGTATCATTGAGTTTGGAATGTTTGATTTTCTTTTGGTGTAATAGAGTCTAGAGGACAATTTTACTTGAACTGTTGTGCTTGGTGCTTTGTTTACTAAAATGCGCTGTTGTTGGCTGGTTGCTGCTTGTCTGAATGGATTTACATGATGCACCCATAAAGAGTTGCAATGTTCTTGTTGATTTTGCAAATATATTAGCCTATCACCTAACTTGCTTAAATGTCATGTTATGCAGACCTGTTCTCAAAACTTGAAGTTGAGAAGAAGAAATTGCTTGAGCAGTATGAACATCATAGTAAGTAACTAGATGATTTGCCCAATTCGTGCTATTGGAAGATGTTTGCTCTGACGCTCATTCTTTCAAACAGGGAAGGAGGAGACGGCTACATTATCAGAGCTTGACAACACTTTCTCAGAGAAGATAACAAATGCGGAACAATCTCTGCGAAGGATGAAGCAGGTACATCAAACACATTGCAAAATTTACTACTGCTTGCATTTCTTACACCGTGTTTCCCATGAGTAACACCATCCTGTGAGAGGTCCAGAACTGAATGATAAATCATATTCCTGTTCCATGGCTTGGCACACTTATTGCTGTGTTATACTTCATTTATTTTTCGCAGGATGACAAGTCCTTCATCGTTTTTCGCAAGTCAATTGGCTCATTTCTTGAGTGTGGCTCCGATGATGATTTTGACCTTGACGATGAATGATGCTGCTCCTTGTACAACACATTTGTTCCAGCAGGCAATACACAGAAAGAGATTTATTCATTCTTTCTCTTTTTTCTCATTTTAAATCATATTTGTGCTAGTTTAACCGACATAATGTAGCTTTTTTGAGGAATTTATGTATAGGAGAAATGCTCGATAGAGGTTTTATAGTTTGTATTAAGTTCACTGTCTCAGATTGGTGGAAAGGAGGTGTAGCATAAAACCACAATCTTGGATTGCCTTTGGAGGTTGACTAGAACATTAGGCGCCCTTTGGGCGCCCTGCCATGATCATTTGGCAAAACCTATAACTATTAAACTATATGGCCAAAATTATAACAAAGATTTTCTTGTTTGATAGAAGGATGAAACTATTTTTTTATTTCTAAGTGTATATAAGCACTAAGATTCTTGCACAATCTATAACAGGTTAAAGCCAGATAATACAAACTTCATATAGTTGAAGATAGAAGACAGAAAACCGAAAAAAAAAGAAGCTATATATGAAGATAGTACAATATAGGGGGCCAGCAGCAACATGCCAAGCAGCCATTCTGTGGCTGTTTTCAGCTGCAGTTGCACCAGTGCACCACCACAAAAACTGTCGGGAACAAACCGTTGACATAGTAAATGGTAGGAATAAATTGTCAACAACATTATGGTCTTTGAATTTGCAAAATACAAAATCTGTATAATAATCTGGTTCCATTACTGTTTAGGTTCACAGAAAAATGATCCATTAGCAACAACATACAAGAATCAGATGGCACATCCCATTAATACTGCTTGCTACGATGGTTCAAAACATTAAACATCCATAGGATTACAGAAAGACATGCTCTTAGGAGAAGGGACACATCTATTGGGTTCTGAGAATGTTGTTAGTCCAGAGAGCAATGGATAAGCCGTTGATGTCAACATTATCTTCAGTGCTGCAAATGCAGTATGGGGAGTTATTATTCACTGCAAGTAATGGAGAGATTATCTAGTTGGGAACTCTTCATTTTATATCATAGATTCATCTTTTTGGCATAGTAGTGATGTATTATACCTAATTAGTAAACGAAACCCAAAAGGTTAGTATGTCGATGGAACACTGTTTTGTGCTTCAACCAACAAATTATAAAAGATCAATGGTGAACAATACCAGATTGCAAAACCTATAAAAAAGCATCGATTCGTACATAGATCCACAAGAGCAACAACATACTTGAACCCCATGATGTTACATGCCTTCAAGCAAAACAATGTATTGAACAAGTAGCTCAATTACTTTCAGATAGGCAGATACCTACAGGTTCATAGTTGTGTTTCAATCGACATTATATTAATTAGAATATATGTAAGTTCTGCACAAAAAATATCATATACTATGAAAGGGAGTTTCACATACTTGACACCCCATGATGCCTCCATTACTTCACTCGCCTTCAATACTAACCACATCCCATATCTGTTTGCCCGATTGGTGTTCTCTGGATCCTTGTTTCAAAGTGCAAAACTACCACAATGCATAGTACATAATCGAAAATATGTATCAACCAATGTAGTAGTTATTTAGCAATGCAAATAGAAAAACATGCAATGTAATTTAGACGGGCTAGACAACAAGGAGTGAGCGGAGGTGCGGTGTCGCCGCTTCGCCTCCGCTCGACGTCGAAGCGACGCCACAGAGTTACAAAGATGACGGCGCCGCAAGAGGCCCATGCTATATTTACATCAATTGTGACCAGATAGAGCAAAAGTGAAAGAAACTAATCTAAAAGGAAAATTTTAGATATCCAACAGAGAGACCACAGCTGTTCGCTAGCCAAGTATGCTCCTACCTAAACTGATTTATGTTCCTATCTGTATGATAAATATAGTTAGAACAGGATCAGGTGTCATTAGAACACAAAACAGAGCGTATCTGGTGTGTTCAACATCTGAAAGAGGCTTATAAATGACCAAATGAACATAGATGCATGGGCCTACATGAAGCGTCGACATAAAACTGGCTACGCAGAGAGTAGACAGTAACCCCAACTACTATAGGTAAATGATGAAACCTGAGTGCAAATTGGTACATAACATAAACATATCATAGGTGTTACATAACATAAGCAGATCATAGGTGTATAAACCGGGATGGACTTGTGCTTGCAACAAATCATGAGCACACAGATGCAACCTATAATCTTATCTTGAACACAATATACTCCCATGCGGCTATTTGAAAGGAGCGAGACTCAAATAAGCAGACCAAGACTTAAGCTCTAGGTTCTGGGCGGAAAAGAGCACACTGTTAGTAAGTTGCACAAACACGACTTTATGCGGTGTTACGATTAATAAAACGACATTCAATACTATTTATATACACCTTCTTATTTCTCAAGATTATGCACCAGAGTGCAGTCTCGACACATGCCTTTTGCTGCGTGATTACCCATGTGTCCACTTGAACCACATCACCATTGAAATTATGGCAAGTTTTTAAGAAAAATATTCTATCAATTTTTCAGCACATAAAAAAATGTCTATGATTATATCTGAACCCTAAAAACAAGTTATTCTTTCTTTTCTCCAATAAGGAAACTTGGACAACTGGTTACACGGACAAGCGAATTTCATAGCAACTCACGATTTTATGAGCACTCAAGTTATTTGCTCATAGAGACTCTTTGTTGCATACACGTGACAATACAAGACACAAGCGTAGACAATTTGGGAGGGATTTCAACAGTGGCATCACAATTTCATCCACAGTATCATACTGAATATGCTCCACAGCCTGTTATACATCTTCATTTAGAATGGCCATACATTAATGCAGACAGATAAATAATGATAGCAAGATGACAAGAAATTCAGAGAGGATATGTCTACCAAACCAAGAGTACACTAAGACATTTTTAGAACTAAAGCAAATGACATCAGTTCAAAGACAATGCTGAATGAATGCAGCCTTATATACAAACATGCATGCCTCATCGCATAATGGCAACTGAATGCATACGAACATATAGTCAAACAAATTTAGAGAAAGTTCAAACCTATTAAGAACAATAAAATGACATTTTGAGCAGTAGAAGAAATTCTTCCTCCCTCCAATTCTGTAAACACAGCTTAAAATCAAGTATTATTTTCCATATTTCAGAATTTAATCGCATCCATACCATGTCCACTTGGAGAATTATCATATAAATATCTACATATTCGGTATTCCACATCCATTGCAGTGATCTTTGTTGTTTGGAGACCTTAAATCACAAACATAAGCTTTAGCGAGCATACTCGAAAGTCTATATAAAGCAAACAGAAGAGAGTCAGTCAAATACACTAACATGATTTCTCTCATACTAACATCATTGTCAAAGAGGTTGCCCAATCCACAGAATGGTTTCCCACCTCTAACTGGAGTACGAGCAGCACAATTTGTCTCAGACCAAAAGCAAGAAATTATAGGAAAAACACAATACACTCTAGATCTTACCATCAATGCTACGAAGCTTTGTGAGGTTGTATCTGTGCCACTCGTTGTTGGATCTCGAGCTTGCGCCGCTATGCTGGACCTCGCACTTGTGAGATACGCTAGCGTTGCCGCAAGATTGCGCGAGCGCCGCGGTTCCCCAAACTTCATAGCGCGCACTTTGACTCGCCGGCGGCGAGATCCGGCCACGTCGCACAAATCCGATCCTCGGTGGCGGATCGCGGCGCCGGCATGGCTCCTCCGATCTCCGACGGTGCGGCGGGAGCGAAACGTCCCAGATGGCGCGGTGAGCCACGGCTTCGTCGTAGAGCCACGAGCGGGAGCAGAGGCGACCGCGGCGCAACACCAGCGGGAAGAGGCAGGGCCGCACGCCGTTTCTCCCTAGATTCGGGGTGCGCTCGTGCGACACGACGAGGCAGAGAGCGGAGGAGGGAGGAGGCTACGGCGGCTAGGGTAGGGGAGGAGGCGACGGCGGCTAGGGTTTCGATTGCCACCCAAGCCGCTCGTTCGGGAGCGACCGAGCGAGGCTATCGGTGCTGGAGGAGCGAGACTGTTGGAATGTCTCTGGACCGCGGGTTAGTTTTTGGAAAGACAGAGGGGTTTTTTGCAAAACATGTAGCGACACATGTCAACATGCCAATGAGCCACCGATGCTCCAAATTCTGTGGTGGTAGCAGACCCAAGTGGGTTTTAATAAACCTGACTAGAACATTGGGTGCGCTTCGCGCTCCTTGCCATGACTTCAATTGCAGAAATTAATTCACAATTCAATGTAGACACTTCAAGCAAATGATAGATATAGGCTATCACAGAAATTAATCTCTACTTCAATACAGAATGGGGCTATCAACCACTTCTACGAAATCACACAATGAGGTAACTGTGAGGTTAACAGATCACATTATTCATCTCCAAAGTTCTAGCCTCCTGCTCATTCAAATGCGTGCTCGTGAGGTTAACAGATCAAAAACAAACAAATTTGATGAACTCGGACTTTAAAGGGGTGTATATGGATATCACACGCACGATGTACAGCAAGGGCGGATGAGATGGATCTAGACGCTATTAGTACCACTGTAAGCACAACAAATGGTGAGCGGTAATCTATTCACATAGGTGTGAATACGTGATATGCTCATTTACCACTCCTGTTCATAGTATTTAGTTGCCCGTTGGCTCAACAAATAGAACATTAAAATTACTTATGCTACTTGTAACTCTTCTTATTTTCATTGAACAAAAGGGTAATCATATCGCACATTTTAAAAAGGAAGAGTGGTAAAACTGCACTAATGGACAAACAAAAGTAACCAAAGTGGTAGAACTTCTCGATAATTTATCCATGGACAAACTAAAGTAACCAAAGTTTGAACATGAGCACTAATGAACACAACCAAGATGAGGAGAGGGACGAAATCCGGGATGGAAGTGAGATGCGGGAGGCGGAGGCGGGGATTCGTCACTATTGCCGTCGGCCGACCTCTCGTCGAGGTGCTTGCGCGAACCACGGGAGGAGTGATGCGTTGGGGATCTGGGAGGCGCGGGGTGGGCGGCGGGGGAGGAGGAGGGGTAGGAGAGGCGGTGGCGGGGATCCGGGGAGGGGAGGCGGTGGGGTGGATCTCGGGAGGCGGCGGGGAGGAGGGTAGGAGAGGGGCGGCGGCGGGGATGCGGGAGGAGGGAGGGGCGGCACGCGAGGCATGGGCGCCCTCGCTCGCCAATTCAAGCGCATTCGGCGGCGGCGGGGAGGAGGCGGCGGGGTAGGAAGGGGAGGGGAGGCGGCGGCGGTGGCGGGAGACGGTGGGGAGGGGGAGGAGGGGCAGCGGCGGGGAGGCGGGGAGGAGGGGGCGGCGGGGAGGAGGGGAGGTGGAATGGGGGCACGAGCGCTGCGTACGCACGAGACCGCGAGAGGTGCGAAAAGACAAAACCACCCCTCCACTCAAGCGACCCGTGCGGGCTGAGGGCACGCGTGAACGCGTCGACCCGCCGCTGCCTCCACGTCGCCCGAAACTCTGTGGTGCGAGCAAACGGCAGTAGGTTTTAATAGTTCTGATGAGTAACTGCAAGAGGTTGCGATTGTTTCATATTGCTTTGTTTTTCCTCTTTGAAGGCAGCACGGTGTACTAGAGTGCATGTCACTTGCCATTACTCACATTTGACCGGTGTTTTGCTCTGGACTGCTGTTTGCAGCTGTTTATTGTCTGTAAGTGTTCCCGGTTTTAGAAATGAGGCCGATGGAAGCAGATAGACCATATGTGTCTTTTCCCTGTTATGAGCGGAAATGAGGTTTACTGTCATAGGTGAAAAACTTCACAGTAGAATAGTAGATACTTCCTCTGCGAATCCTGCTGCCTGCCTGCAAATATGTTTACCTCCCAATCGCAGATATACCTAAAGCGGATTTGGATCCATTGCATTTGATTAAAAACAGCGAATGCATTATGTTCTAATGCCCGTTCATTCAGAAATGTAGCATTAAGAAAAATAAGTATAAAACCGGGATACGCGGTCATCTTCAAACCAAATAAAATAAAATTTCATGCCATTTAGAATGAAGGTGGACTCAAATCCATCTGGAGTTACTTCCTGCATGCCGTCCTTTATGGCAAGAATTTGGTTACAGAGACAAAAGTTTGTAATGCACGTATTTCACTCTCATTTTGAGATAAATGGGTTAAAAGTGAAGACAGAGAAATCTCCAGCTTTCGAAATGCAACCAAATACAGTACTTTCTGCATCGAAGTTCTCCAGGACCGGGCACAGTGATACAATATGAGCTCAAATTTCCATGCATATAGAGCCGTCAGCTAATTGCTTAATGCTGAATTTAAACAAAAGAAGACAGCTAGGTCTCCTACTTGGAATTGTAAGTTCAAACTCCAAAACGCGCTTCATATTATGTGACATTGATGCCATCTGCTTTACAAACATTAAATGGTCACACTCCAAACAGATCCTACTCTCAGATTCAAAGGTTAGCACCCAGGCTGTGTAAAATAGGGGGTCATGTACAGCCACCGTTTTCAGAACACTTCATCAAAATTGAGGCTATAAACGCGAGACATGTGGCTAACAAGGCCAGACAGAATGACAGAGTCCATAGCATCAAGTTTCCTGTAATTGTAATTCAGATTCTCCTCCTGCTGCTTTGCAAGCAATTGCTCCTCTTCCAGTTCATGCTATAAGGATTCAAAGAAATAATAAGCATCAGGGCAATGCTTCACAAATACAGAACAGGAAGACAAATCACTAAATTCAACCCAAGGAAAATGACATGACAAAGATGATCACCATTTAATGAAACGGAATACAAAGCCTCGGTTGATAGAATTTAGGAACTAAGGGTATACAAAGTAGAGGTTGCAAAGCTGTCAAAGAAGAATGATATTTTACCTTGATTAGTGCTAAGTTCTCCACCTCATGTCTCATGGACATTAACTTTAATTCCAGAGGTGTTCTGGCTGGTATCAGTTGTCTGTACCACAGAGGTACGCAGCTTCTTGCGTGGGATATTTTTGTTAGCTGGATCAGTTGGTCTATTGCTTGGGGCATTTTTTTTAGCCTTATCAGATAGCTTCTTGGTGGGAATGTGGTTGTGAGCTTGTTCAAACACCTCCTCACACTTGACAGCAGTAGTTGTCAGGTTCCCCCTTGAGTTGTTGTTCTTAGCCTCCTCAGGTACTACTTTACTTGGGGTGTTGCTGGTTGTATCATAGAGAAGCCTCTTTCTTAGGGAGTTGTTCTTCTCCTCCTCACCCTGCTCTCCAGTCATTGTCAAGTTCTTGCTTGGGGTGTTGTTGATAGGCTCTTCAGGCAATTCCTTAACTGGTCCAGGCAGTGCCTTGCTCCGGGTGTTGTTGTTGGCCTCTTCGCACAGCCCCTTTTTTGCAAGGTAACTGCTTGCATCGTTTCCCTGCACTCCAGTAATGATTGTCAGGTTCTTGCTCGGGGTGTAGTTGGCCTCTTCGCATAGCCCCTTTTTTGCAGAGTAACTGCTTGCATCGTTTCCCTGCACTCCAGTAGTGATTGTCAGGTTCTTGCTCGGGGTGCCGTCATTGGCCTCTTCAGGTAGTTTGTCGCTTGAGGTATCACTGTCAGCTTCAGCGGGCAGTGTCTTGCTCAGTGTGTAGTTATTGACCTCATTACACAGCCCCTCTGTGTAGGAGTTGCTGTTTGCCTTACCCTGCACTGCAGCAGTTGTAAGGTTTTTGCTTGGGGTCTTGTTATTAGTCTGTTCAGGCAGTGGCGGATCCAGGAAATTTTTTTGGAGGGGTTGAAGTACCTTCAGCTTGACCTCAGCCCCTTCTACATTATACATCCATGGCTAAAAATTTAGGGGGGCTTCAAGGGTCCGGTAGCGGTAGGGGGGCTCGAGCCCCGCCCACCGCTGGATCCGCCCGTGTTCTTTCTTGGTGGTAAATGTATACGTATTTTGTTCCCGGGAGGGTCTGCTTTCCTCTCATCAGTGTCCTTGCTGATTTCAGCAGCCTGGTTTTCAGAGGCAGACATTTCCTCGGCACAGAAAATACTCCTGCAGGTTGTAAATTAAAATAGCATTAGAAGGATTCATAAAAAAGGTGCTTGTCACAACATATGGCATATGCTTAAGTCAAGAAGGTCCGTATTGATTTATCAATTCTAGCAGAATGTCAGACTGGTATTCACACTATAATGTAACTGGCCTAACAGAGAAGTAGCCTGAGTGGTTTGCACATATTGCCACTAGAAGTCCGAGCAGGAATAGCTTGTTGCATCAACAATAAAACACACTAGTCATGAATTTCAGATGCTGCTGACCAGGGTTGCTAAAACAGTCATGTGACCTTGATATCCCTGGAATTTTGATATACTACTAATGCCTTGCTAGTTCATCGTGGTAACCAGTCCTGTATTGACCAAGATATTTTTGTCTGGCAAGTGGCAACTCAGTTGGGGAACATGTGAAACCAATTGGGGTTTCTCTATTTTCCAGTTTTGAATTGTTTTGCCATTCTTACAAAGATTGTGAAAGTGTCCTCATGTGCAAGATACCTGGCCAGAATCAGTGAAGCTTTTCAGCTGAATCACACTAACAAATTACACAAGAACAGCACTTCATAGAAGCAGTACGGTAAAGTAAACGCAGCAATTACAATTTATCAACAAGTTACCACCACCAGTTTCTCATGTCGAAGTACGAGCAAGGCAGAAACCAACCTCCCAAAGTAAAAAAGGTGCAAATAATCAAGATGATCAAGTGCTATTACTAGTCCTAACGCAGATGAACATTCGGGGAACTAAAATCTTCACATATGCACAAAACATTTCAGTAACTCGACCAAAAAACATCATGTGGTAAGATTTAACTTGCGCTACAGATATCTTACACGAAAACACACCATCCTGTCTTATTCCGAGGGTAAGAAATGCTAGGTTGACATTATTAACTAAGGTCCGAACCAGAGAGTAGAACTGTAGAAGACCAATAGCAACTACACGACCACAATCAATGCAATAGCAACTACACACTAATTGTCACAAGAAGCACTTTTGCTCCACCAATTCCACAAGCCTGCACCGGCAGCCAATGCCCGGCTCCACAGAATCTTGCAACCTATCCCATCCGCTAGAATCACAAGTCAAGAACCACGGAATCTAAAGCCCCGACCACCTACCACTCCCACTCAAGAAGACGGAATGCAGGTGGCGTAGGCGGAGGCAAAACCCCAAACCCCAATTAATACCAAGGGAGTATGGGGTAAGAACCAAGAACCGTGAATCCGCGATCCGTCCCCAGCACGCGCGTCTATGGATCCCTCGCCGCAAAAGGATTGCACCCGATCTTCGCGTCGTGGCAAGAAATGGGAAACGAATCGCGCGAGAAGAATGGGAAAGTTGGGCTAGGGCTTACCCAAGAAAATCCGGAGGCGGAGGAGGAGGACAAGGTGTTGGGGAGGTCGCTGCAGGTTCGAGGGATGGCAGCCGCGGATCTAGCGGTGGGGCGGGGCTCGAGCCCCCTACCGCTACCGAATTCTTAGAGCCCCTTGGAGCGGACGCGTATCCTCTGCCTTCAAAGACAGTGACTTTGGGCCACTGACGTGTGGACCTCACGGTTACTCCTCCTATACCATACATCTATATCTAAAAATTTAGAGGTTCTGCCTTCAAAGGCAGTGACTTTGGGTCTGCTAGTAGCCGACCCCGCCCATTGACACCTCCCGACCACCACTTGACCCACCAATCCACCGGTCCATCCACCACACACACCAAGGTATTGGATTCACCGCCATCAACGCTAGAGGCGGCCCCCTCTGCCGCCTCCGGCCCCGCCACCGGGAGCCGCCGCCTCCAGCTCCTGCTGCTGGGATCCTCCGCCCCACCGCCGGGAGCCACCACCTCTGCCCCCCGCCTGCTGGATCATCCGCCCACGCCGCCGGGAGCCGCCGCATCCGTTCCCTGCTGCCGGGATCCTTCACCCCACCGCCGGGAGCCGCCACCTCTGCCCCCCATCGCCTGGATCGTCCGCCCACGCCGCCGGGATCCTCGCGTCGAGGCCTCTTGCGCTCCGCTCTAGTGAGGTGAGGCGGGCTCGCATTCGTTCTCTGCGTTTTCCATTTCCCCTTTTGGTGTGGGGATTTTGCGAAGTGCTAGGTGTTTACTTCGTTTCCAGTTGTATCCATAGGTGGCTGCACAGAGGAGCACATGGATTCGGCCGTTTGCTTGTAATTTTCCTTACATCTAATGTGCTTGTTTAATTTTGTGTTTTTTCAATGAACGATCTCGTGTTGGTTTAGTTTTGTGAAATGTTTTGCTGTGTATGTTGGATATGAACTGTTACTAGTCTGACACTAGTTGATAGTTTGGTGGTCTTGAGTACCAATAGAGGCAACTAGCGTGTACAATTCGTTCATTTGATGGGATACACTTGTTAATTTCATTCATCAGATGCTATCTTTTCATTTTTGTTGATTCTAGGACAGGTTTTTGTTGGACTAGACAGTAGACAGGCACACAATTTATATTCATATTCAAACTGGGCTTGCAGAAACAAGTCAGCAACACTAACAATTCCATTTCGAGTTTGGATAGAATAAGAAGGATAAATGTGTATACATACACATTTTAGATCATGAGCATAGCTGATCTGAGAGGGAAATTTGCAATAATAGCACTTGTTATGGGTTAGATTTACCCATTTGATGCTTACTTAAAAGATTTCTCATTTGTGCGTGCTAAAATTTCAGTATTCACACATGGTGTAGACAGTCCATAGTTGCTATCCAATGGGTAACTGCTAGTGGGGGCAGTTTGGGTTCTACGGTAAGGTCATTCGATCAACGAGGAGAGCCGATCAGATTGAGGAAGGACTGATTATTCTCTTTTGGCATTTGAGGTGATCCGGAAGGAGATATACACTGTCATTTCCACAGTCATTTGCTGACTTGATCATTGTGTATTGTTTGGTAAACACCTTGACTCCTTGTGATCTATGTTTCATCTAGAGAACGCAACTTGCAGCTCTAGTAGCATCGATATTGGTGATAGATGCTATGATCGTCGATTCATGTTGACCTGCGAAAATGAAGTGTGGAGGGTCGGAGTAGAAGAATGCGGATTAGTCAGATTGGAAGAAGTTGACACCAATCGCCGCCGCTGCTGAGTCACGCCGTTTAGCGCCATAGCCCCTTCGTCTACTCTATCGGTACTAGCCTCCACCAGAGAGGCCACCCCCAGGATGTGTTCACCGCGCCCCCGGTTGTCTACAGGGAGGCTGTGGCGGCGGTTGCAGGAGGCGATGGGCAGCAATGGAGAGTGGGACGGTGAGGCCAGAGCCGAAAGAATGTTAGGTTAGGTATGGTGGTTCAATGTTTTTTTTGTATGTTCGTGCTATATGTCTATATTATCCGTTTTGATTTGAAATCGTTATGTATCCGTCCCGATAGTACCATATCCGAAACTCGAATTTGGATTTGTATCCGGTCTTATTATATCGACTCTAAATCTGAGAAAAATAGATTAAGATACAATATAAATAATATCTGTTCGAATCCAATCCGATTGCACCTTAGTTTCAGATAATGCATTGGAGGATGTCTCCATATGATGTGTTAAACACACCGTTAATGCAGTGGCAGAGCTTGAGCCCAAACAGAGTCGTCTCTCCTGATAGAGAATGAATCGTAGGGCACATTCTTTTGGTCACGCTTGTGACTTTTAGGCTGTTTGTACGAGAAATTACAGAGTAACAGAAACTCACGTGTGGTTTTTACCATATAAATGAAGTCAGTAAAGTGTGTATTACAATTAACTAGTAGACCCTATCTTCAAAAAAATACTCCGTTTAAAAGCTAGTTACTGTAGAAAAGCCAAAAAGTAGCTTTTAGAAGCTGAAAAGAACAGGGCTGTAAAGGCAAGATGTCGCCAATTTCCAATCTAACCACTTGTTAAAGCCCGCTTCGAACGTCTTATGCTTCTGGCTTATAATTTTTTTGTTTTCTTTTTTCTCCTTATTTTTTATTGTCTGTGCTGATAAAATATTTTTTATTTAATTATTTAAAATAATCTAATAACAGTTACAATGTAAAATAAGTCATAAGCTATGTCTGTCTTAATGGCTTGCTTGGCAAAAATTTGTAATGACCTATTGGAGATGCCCTACAAAAGAAAACACCACTAAAGTCATGATTTTATGGAAAAAGGAGAGAAGACAGTAGATGATCTATTGAGTGGTGGGTCTTTAAATTTTACAAGGATGCTTCATTTATGTTAAGGCTATTAACATCGAAGTAGATAACTTAGTACTCCAATTCTGCAAAATGAAAAGTAGACAATCCAGTGAAGTGTGGTTGAGCTAAAAAAAGACTAATTAAGTGATTCAGTTAATCTTTACTACTTAAAAAGAAGGTAACGATGGTTGTAGTGGCGATGGTACATCACTCCTCTCAACTCCTTCCATCTCTCTAAAACATATCTAACAAAAATAAATAAACAATCTAAATACATACAAATTCAAAAAATGTATAGCCCTGGTGGTGTGTGATGGAGTCATGGAGATGAGGGAGTAGAGGCGTGACCAGTCAAGTGTAGAGGCGGAGCTAGGGGGTGGGCCAGACAACCCAATCACGATGATATCAGCTTAACGTAGTAGAGTAATATAATATTCTTTTTACCCATAGCAAAACATAGCAATTAAGATAGTCACGATAACTCCCTTCGCTAAAAGCCAGATATGTTTACTTCATTAACAGTTCACGGTAGTCCAACAACCAGATTTTATTAGGTTTTAATATTTTACTTATATTTTTTCCACGTGTTGTCCTAGTATTGACGACAATAACATCTTCATCACCAATCAGCAAACGCAACACCAACCTAGGTGCATGATGGAGAGGAGGGTGTGGAGTCGCGACACAGTCGAGTATAGGGGCAGAGCTAAGGGGGTGGGTCAGACAACCCGATCACGATGATATCAACTCGACATAGTGAAGTAATATAATGTCCTTTTATCCATAGCAAACCATAGCCATTGACACGATCCACGATAACTTCATTAAAAGCCGGATATGTTTACTTCATTAACAGTTCACGGTAGTCCAACAACCAGATTTTATTAGGTTTTAATATTTTACTTACATTTTTTCCACGTGTTGTCCTAGTATTGACGACAATAACATCTTCATTACCAAACAGCAAACGCAACACCAACCTTCTGCAGGAGTTATCACCCCTTCGTATTTCTTCTTATATATCCTCCTCCCAAGATGAGCCTATTTGGAACGTCGTTGGCATTTCATATAATCCCACACGAACTATACAAAATAAACAGTGCATTTCTACGGACATTATTTGAAATTCCAGCGTTGCAAATGAGTCTCGTGAGTGCTTGCTGTTTAGGTTGGCCTGAAATGCTGCATGCATGCATGGGACCGGGAGGCATCGGGAGAAAATGGACAGCATCAAAGATTTGCTAGTGTGCATGTCAGTGGTGAGAGGCTTAGCTCAGGTCGACTCGCCGGCCCAGCAGGGGCTTGCTTGGGTAGAAACAGTGGAGTGGAAACCATCTTAGCGTCGCTGCCTTCTCACAATGTTGTTTGGCTACACTGCTTGCGTTGGCTGAACGGCTTAAATTTGATTAAGCTTGGCTTTTTGCATTCGATCAAGTTAATTTAAGCTCTGTGTAATCATGATCAACCGAACTTTTTTTTTCCACGACAGCGGGTAACTTTACTCTTCACACAATTATTTCTCTGTACGTACGCGTGCGGCAGTCCAGTCAGATTTCATTAAATTTCATTTCAATGTCCAAGTAAAAACGACTACAGTGAATCATCTTCAGTGCTGATTAACAAATGCAACTCCTACCCTTCTACACTTCGCCCTCTCCGCGCTCCTACGTCCTTTGCTGACATGGCGTCGCCGGATCCGAACCCCAATCGCCTCATCCAGTCGCTGCCAACAACGTTGCTGCCGGCCTGTGCACCACTCGGATTCATGAAGTGCTTTGGGTGAAGTGGTCAACAGGTGCCCGATGGAGTCTGGGGCACTGGGTCAACATGTCAGGGAGATTGCTCAATCCAGTGGGTACCTGTGCACCAAGCCACTGGCCCGTCCACCACTCGGACACACGCACTCTACGGCCACAAGTGCCTCTCTACACAGAGGCATGGCATGCTCTCTCTTTCTCTACACACCGCCATGAGAGGAAGGTGTTCGATGAATTGCCCCAAAAGATATGGAGTGGTCTTTTTGAGCAGTATGCTCTAGTCAGAGTAGTTTTATCATTTAATCAAAAGAGACTATACTTGGCAACTGCATGCATCTACTGAAAGAATGGGAGATAAATCTCGAATTCCTCTTTGAAACATACTGCTATTTTCTTTCTTGTCAACAGAAAGCAGATGGGGACCACTGGAAGTCGGCTCCTTCAGACTTTGCTGCAGCACAACAGTTAAGAGAGCTGCAGCTTAAGTACTATGTTTTAATTCTACATACATGCATTAGTGTTATGCTTCTTTTATTGTCCTCCATTTTCAGTATATACTTTTAAACTTTTCTGCAGGTTGCCGATTTAAGTTGTGTTTGATGGAATAAGAAACACTTTACCACCTTTGTTCTTGCCTCTGCAGACAACTTCTAGAAAGGTAATTGACTGGAATTATGTCCTTTATTGAAATTGTACGGTACTTCTAATGCAGCACACTTTGGATATGAAGGGTCTGTACTGCCTTTTTTGGTAAGTAAACACAACAAAGACACTTTGGCACTTAACGGTGATGGTGCCTGAATTGCATATGATTTATATTAAATTGCAGAAGCCTTGGATATGTTCTAGCTACAACCATGCTTACTCCCACTTATGGTACTAAATTCCTATTTGGGACCATATTTCTAATGACTGGATCTGCAACTTCTGTTCAGAGAATTGTTAGATGAATTGACTTAATGGGTAATCTGATGGAACAGAAATGTCTAAAAGATTTGTGCACAATAACCACAATAAATATTGAAAGCCACATAAAATTCCCAACATCTCTCATTTGACTGAAATATTTCAATCAATAAACTGAAGTCTGATGACTTAATCATGCTTAAAATAATAATTCTGACTAATTGATTTTGTCAGTGGATCTTCCTTCAATGCGTTACTTTTATTTTGAAATAAGTAATAGGTTGTGATGTACTTTCCACAACCTTCAATGATGCAAGATATTCCTTTAGTCATGTAATTTCCTTTGCTACTTCAGATGCAGCAATGTATTCAACTTCCATGGTAGAATGAGCAACTGTATCATGTTTCCTGTTGCAATAAGAAATAACATCCTCTGCCAAAGTAAATAGATAACTAGAAGCCATTTGCCAATCAGAATCAGAATAACCTTACAGTTGAAGATTATGGCCATTAAAACATAATGGATAATCTATATATATTCTTTTGACATATGCAGTACATGTTTGATTTGTTTCTAGTGCTCTTCCCCACGTTTCTTTTAATATCCACTAAGAATTCCAACTGCATGGCTAAGATTAGATCGTGTGAATAATATAGTATACATAAAACATTCCAAAACTGAACAATAAGAAATTCCATTCATCTTAGCTATTTCCTCAAGAGTATTTGGACATAATTCCTCACTGAGTATAATTTCATTTTTCCTCAGAAGTATTCAGACATAATTCCTCACTGAGTATAGTTCCCTTCACAGTAGGTGCATTAACAGGTTTACTGTATTCCATAGAAAATCGTTTAGAACACTTCCAAGGTATACCTTTTGGGACAACCCAAAAAACCTTTTATTCCTATCTCTATGTATTTCCACTCCTAAAACATAAGAAGCTTCCTCTATATCTTTTATATCAAATTTAGAAGATAACCAAGTCTTCACTTCCATCAATGTATTTTTGTCATTAGAAGCAATGAGAATATCATCAACATATAAAGACAGTAAGACAAAACATTGCGAACGAGCTTCTATCGTAGTGGTAGAACGCTCTAGTAGCACCCCCCAGGTCCTGGGTTCGACTCGGGCAAAAAAATCCCCTCGCTTGCCCCATAAGCCAAAGCACAGGCCGAAAGGCTCGCCCAGTCGCTGGTCGTTAGGGTCAGGGCCTAGGTCGTCTGGGCCGAGCGTTAAGCTCCCCTAGGCGCTCTCACACGGGCTGATGCCGTTGTGTCAGGGTGGGGCAAGGGTTCGGGGATTTTCTCGATCTGTGAGAGGATCTTTCTTCTTAAGCTAATGCCGGGGGGTGTATTGTACCCCTGCAGGTCGAGTTTTTTTTAGTAAGACAAAACATTTACCCATAACTTTTGTATATATGCAATGATCACCTTCCATCATTGAAAGCCCATATGACATGATAGCAGTAGCAAATAGAATGTACCATTGACGTGAAGCTTGATTAAGACCATAAATTGATTTATTCAACTTGCAAACATGATTTTCATTTCCTTTTTCTCCAAAATCTTTCTGCTGTTTTATATAAATTTCCTCCTCAAAAGACCATTAAGAAAGGCAGTTTCAACATCCATTTGGTAGAGTTCAAGATCACAATAAGCCGTCAAAGTACTAATAATATAAATTACAATAATTTTAGCAATAGGAGAAAAAGTTTCCACAAAGTCAATGCCTTCCCTTTGTGTAAAGTTCCACAAAGTCAATACATTTCCTTTGTGTAAAATCTATGGCTTACGGTTGTTTGGTAGATCAACAAGTTCCCAAATTTTATTCCTCTCCATCGAGTTTAATTCTTCCCGCACTGTTTCTATCTATAGTTTTGGTTCTTCCTCTAAATCCAAAATTTTAGAGTGAACTTCTCCAAGAACAAATAATAATCATCTAGATATTTGAATGTTCTTAAATTCCTCCCACTTTTCCTAAGCATGTTAGTGTTAGAAGTTTGATTTGTATTTTCTTTGGGAGCAGAATCTCTTTCACCGTGAGAATTAATACCAGATGTATCCATCTGTGTTTTCGTGGAGTTGACAACAATTCCACCTTTGCCCGCTTAGCACAGCGATGTGTGTTTAGATATAAAAGAATTACATTCCTAATTTCCACCAGTTTATCCTTTTTCTGTATCATAAAACTTGTACTCTTTAAATTCTAAAGAATAACTGATAATAAATTCTTGGCGTGCTTTTAGGCTATAATTCCTGGGGGGATCAGTTACCAATTTCTTTGCTGCCGACTGCAAGATCATCATGAGATGCACGAACACCTGAGCGAAGAACTGAGAGGAGGAGGAGAGATCATGAGGACGAAAATGCATCCTTTCTTCGGTTGCTCCATGATACCAATTTGAGTTTGGTCCGCAACTGATGATCCCAGCAACGCATAGGTACTTCGGTATTTAAATGCGACTATGCGACTAGTTTTCGGTTTAGTAATGGATCCTAAGCTTCCAAAAACGCTTGCAGATATCGTTGGATACGACAGCACTTCAGGGGATATGATTTGATATCGGGGAAGGCATGGAGATGTTGCTATAAACTGGACATCTGATTCCTTTTCAGCATCAAACAATTAACTGCCACGGTAGCTGGTTTGTATGGAAATGTTATGCTTTCTATCCTCGATGCAGTTCAACAAAAGCCATCTAAATTTGCAATAGGTCAAATCAAACATCTAAAAGTTGAGCATCCAAATTAATCTTCTCTTTCCAAAAGATGAATGTACATGCAGGTTGTCGATTCGCAGGGTCAGATTAAAGAAGAAGGGCCACGGCAAGGAGGAAGACGCAGCAGGTGGCCACCACCGTGGACGACCGGCCGAGCTCTGGCCCGGGTGCGGCGCTGCGCTTGTGGTGGTACTTGGTGGTGCCGGCGATGGTCCGAGGGTTGAACACGGGCGGCATCTCGTGTCCACGGCCACTGCCACCGCCGTTGCCATGGCCGTGGCCGTGTCCATGGCCGCCTTTCCTGACGGTGACAGACCATCGAGCCAGCGAGGTGCGCGTCTGTTTTGTCCAAGCTGGTGCAGCCATTTGTTCGTGTAGTAAACCTGTTAGTTACTTACGGAAGACACAATAAGATCATAGAAGACATCTAGCAAAGAGCTAGAAACTAGAAATTCATGTCTGTGTGTCACACCTAGTCGAAAAGAATGTTTCTTTTGTACGAGAAATTCTTTTAATATACTTACCTATCTACATTGATTACATATAAATAGTTTTATAAAATAAAAACTTGTATACTATCTTGATGGGCATAACTAACAATCAAAGTTGCATTTTAAAAACCGCACTAAAGCCATGTTGGGATGCAGGAATTTCATACTAATTTTGCAATAGTTTCGTTCGAAGGAATGATTCAATTAATTTGTGCAGGTTATTGGAATGCTCATGTTTCATATAAGGCCAGTGGACTGGCTACAAATCGGGCTAGCTAGTATGCAATAAGCCGAAAGTTGATCTAGGCCAGAGTGTGGTCATATCCCATATTCAAGTCTACTTTGTTCACATTGGCTTTTTTAGGACAAAGCACACGGTTCAACATAAATCGACCTAAAATTTCTCCACCATAGACCCGCATGCAACAGATCTAGCTTCTAGCCGCGTAATCCAACATTGCAAAAAGCATGTTTATTTTTCCCAGTCCTAGAAACGATAGAAAAAACAGCTTAATCCAACTCCATAGCACAATGCAAACAAGTTAAACACCCTATATCATCTCTGCTATCGAGCTGGGCTTCAGAAACATTTTTTTTTCAGGATAACAGAGTAATAATAAAATGACAGGCGCCTGAAAATGGGCGAAATTACGGAAAACCCTATCCGTTTTGGTAGTCGCTGTTACATGACATTTTAAGAAATGCATCTTATCATAGGTAAGACACAAAATGAGGGCAACTAACTCATCCTTCATGTCATGGCAAACAAAAGGTCATACATGCGGAATATGAGAGGTTGGGAGAGAGAGAGAGAGAGAGAGAGAGAGAGAGAGCTAAACGCACCTATGTCTTTGCCATCTGCAGGAACATCAACTCCATGGACAGCTGACAGAACAACCGGCAGAAAGACGAGGAGGAGGGTGACAAGGCATGGCCTCCTGAGTTGTTGCTCCATTACTTCTCAGATTCAGATCGGCTAAAACCAACAGAGAACAATTCTGAAAGTTTAGTCCGCAGTGAGTGACCCCATTCGCTGTCTGTCCCTGGCTAAGCTACTTTCTCCTGCCTTACTCACCTCACACTCATGTAATCATCATCTCGCGAACCAAGCCCACAAGTGGTCGACAAGGAGAGAATACCGAATACGTGTGGAGATAGTCAAGATAGAGTAGCCAGCGCATATGTGTGCGTGACCCACGTGCTCCTCTGGTTGCTCTCTCTCTCTCTCTCTCTCTCTCTCTCTCTCTCTTGCGTGGCATGCATGCATCCTGCCTGCAGGGCACGGACGAGTACCGCAACGTGGGGACATCTTTGTCCGAAGATGAGCTGGACAGCAAGTCGATATAGGGCATATGGCCACAAAACTTTTGGCATTTGGCGCTATTAAACAACTAGGACAGTTATATTTCTGCTATTATTTAGTATTTTTATTAGTGCTGATATTTTCACTAGAGATAGTATTTAGTATTTATATGTGAGAGTGTTTCCACTTATGTATTTATATATTGTTCACACTTATGTACTTGTGTGTGTGTATATATATAATCAATAGAAGATAAATGTGTACCGGTTGCAAACTAATCTCTTGATATCTTCTGACATAGCATCAGAGTCTACTCTTTCCATCCAGTGACAACCTCTACAAATACATCTGTTAGCCTAGGATTGTCAATCTCAGGATCAGTCAGCACTCAAGCCAACGACCTGATGTCCACTAGTCACTCATCCTTGAAACTACCTACTTGCTGTGGAAGCCGCAGGTTCTTCCTGTCCTTTGCAGTACACAATGGTTTGGTCTTGTAGAAGGAACTGGTCTAGCTTATACCGCATATACCGTCTGGCTCCAACGAGATCAGACGTGTTTAAGCCTGCTGCTATCCACCCTCTTGCTAGAGGTGTTGGCGAAGGTGTTGTTTTTGTTATCATCGGTTGTAGTCTGGAATGCACTTGAGTGCAAGTTTGCGACTTAATCTAGGGTGCATATTATGCAAATCCAACGACAGTTGGCTATACTTCAGAAGCAGGACATAACGATAATCAACTACTTCAACAAAGTCAAGAGCCTTACTGATAGGCTTGCTGCCACCGGCAAACCACTCGAAGAAGAGTATGTCATCATTTATCTTCTCACCGGCCTCGACAACGCCTATGATGCACTAGTGACATATGTCACCACCTAGACGGAGTCGATTACCCTCATCAATCTGTACTCACGCATGCTAGACTATGAGATGTGTCACGAGCAAAGCAATTTCATGTTCCAGCCCTCCACAAATATGGTGTCTTGGGGCAATCAAGGAAGGCGTGGGCGAAGCGGCGGTGGTGGACGTGGACAATACCAGTACTAGTGTACCAATTACGGCAACCATCATGATGGAGACAATCATTACGGTGGTAACAAGGTGATAAGGGGATTTGACCTGATCTTCCGATGAGAATGATAACTATGATTGTTTAAGATGACGTTGACGACGAGGCTATTTGACTAAAACGACCAAGTCTGTCCTGCAATCGCTACACCACACCCTTGTCGGTACCAACCATGCCCAACATGGATGATCTTTCCTGCAAGCAATCGAGAATCAAGTAAGAAAGAAATAAGTGTGATCTAAATTTGTGAATGAAATAGAAAGTTTAATTGAACAATGGAGAGACCTGAAGTCACTGTAGTTGGTCTAGTCGACATAAGTACACAACTGATGTTTCTGAACGAAAATCAATCTAAACAAGCCTAAACCCTAAAAGTGGCATCACTGGCAGTTTTTATGGTTCTAGGGATGGGGGGTCACATTCGCGAGAGTGGGGGAACATCCCACTATAATTCTCCAGTTGGGTACAAACTGATACAAGGCCCAAGCCCAGGTTTGGAATTGATTCGGATTTATTTTATAGATTACTCTGTGGTCAGGTGGAGTTTTGAGGTAGTACAAGAACCATTAGAAAGAGGACGATAAATGTTTCCAACAAGTCTAAGATCACCTTATTTGGACTCTGTATGCATCTTCTATGCTTATTTGAAGTCAGCGCTGTCTCTAGAAGTTGAACTGAATTCTAGAACATGCTCAACTTTCATTCTTGGTCATCCTGGCCTCAAAGTGATGTTGTGACCTCTAATGTTCATCCCAAGTACATCCGTTACTCCATGTACCTCTTCTTGGTCCTTGCCAATGTTCCTAAACAAAATCACATCACAAGTATCAGGGAGCAACCTATTCTCAGAAGCTAAATTATACATCCATAGGAACGAGCTCACATGATAATTCAACTTACATGCGCATGCCCTCATTATAGTTCCTTGCCTATCATCTTGTACATGAGTGTTGTGTGTATCCAAGTAAGTGATGTCATCATCCTCCTCCTCTTGAATTAGAGTTGTCCTCGACTGAATATCATCTTCTTTTCCCAGGTATGGCTTCAAATCTGCAATATTAAATATGGGACTAACCCCAAACTCGCAAGCAACCCAAGCTTGTATGCATTATCATTAATCTCTTCAATAATCTTAAAAGGACCATCAGCTCTAGGCATCAACTTAGACTTTCTCAATTTTGAAAATCTATCTTTTCTCAAATGCAATCAAACAAGATCACCATGTTCAAAAATTATTTCCTTTCTACCTTTACTGCCAGCAACCCTATATTTCTCATTCATGCGCTCTATGTTTTCTTTAATAGTTTCATGCAACTTAAGAATAAACTCAGCACGTTTCTCAGCATCTAAATTTACCCTCTCTGAAGATGGTAGAGATAACAAATCAATTGGAGTGCGAGGGTTATAGCCATGTACTTCCTGAAAAGCGCTCGTCTTTATGGTTGAATGCAGTGAGCGATTGCAGGCAAACTCCATGTAAGGTAGACATTCTTCCCATATCTTCAAGTTCTTCTTCAAAATGGCCCTCAACATTATTGACAAGATATGATTGACGACCTCAGTTTGTGCATCAATTTGGGGATGACAAATAGTTTAAAACAATAGCTTCGTCTCAAGTTTTTCCTAAATTGTCCTCCAAAAGTGACTCCAAACTTCGCGTCACGATCTGAGACAATTGTCTTTGGCTCACCATATAGTTGAATAATCTCTCCAAAAAATAAATCAACAACATATGTAGCATCATCACTCTTATGACAAGGAATAAAATATGACATCTGTAACATCCCGAAAATTGAAAATTGAAAATGTGAAGCTCTTGAATTATTTTGCAACATATTCTATTTGAATTTGGAATTTTATGGTGTTTTTCTGAAGTTTGGTTGAGGTTCCAAAAATTGAAGAAACTCATGAAAGATAAAAACAAACATTAGTAATGCCATAAAAGTAAATATGCAAATAATCGAAAACTAAAATTTTAAATACGAATATGAAAAGATGATCCAGCATAAGGAGAGAGAAAACTGAGTAAAATATAAAATCTTATTTTGGAAATAATAAGCATAAATAGCATACAAAAACCCAAAGTTGGGCATTCATAATTTGTATAAACAATTCACTACAAAATTTAATTGAAAATAGAGGACTATTAGATTTTGTAATTGAACCAAGACTTGAATTGAATTAAATACAAAGTTTAAATAAAAACTTAAATTTTGAATAACACGCAAACTCCAAAAACAGTAAATTCTAATGCACATTAAGAATTAAAAATCCAAAATCTAGAAAATGATTAAGACTATCTCTCCTTCCCTTCATTTCCCTCCTACTCTCTATTACATGTGGGCCCCCATCCCTTATCCCTCTCGTTCTTTTTCTTTTCCCCTCCCACTCCTTCTCACTGCCAGCGGGCCCAGCCTCCTTCCCTGCCGACCGAGCACCCGCCCCCTCTCCTTTCTTTTCCTTCTCACCTCTCCCCTTCCCATGTTGTCACTTCCTCCTGCGCGTTTCTCCCCTTGGCAGCCATGCACTGTGCTGCCTTCTGCCCCTGCATTCGCCACCCACAGACTCCTCTGCCACCCCCTGCCCTGCATACGTGTCCTGTCACCTCACCCCAGCCACGCCCGTGAGCCACCCACCACTTTTAGCCGCCGCCGCACCCTGTTTCTCCCACCACCGCCTGGTCGCTTCACGCCACCATCACACTCCACCACACCAAACCTTTCTCCTCCCCTATAAAGCATCGCACCGACTTCACCTCATCTTCATGTACCTCCCCATCCTCCCCTATCCTTCTCCCGCCCAGCACCATGAACTGCCGCCGTAGCCTCCTTGCCGTTCCCGCCTCTCCGACGAAGCCCCGCCGATCCAACTGTTTCCCGACGTGCCCCCTCCCCCTCCGGCCTAATTGGAAAACCGTGCGTCGAGCTTGCCGGAATACCCTCCTTCCTCACCGCCGGCCGAATGCACCTCCACCACCGCCATTGCCCCCCTGGAGCTCCTCCAGCCAATTCCCCGCTACAGGATCATCCTCTCGGTGCCCTGAACTCAACCCCACAACCGACTAGAGTTATCTCCCACCCTAGCTCGCCGGTGCCGCAAGCACACCCGCGCCGCCGCCAATCCACGCCGCCAGCCCGCCCTAGACCTCCTTCGGCTCGGTAAGTTCCACGGTGAGCTCCCCTATGATGCCCTCATACTCACGCTCCTCCCCAACTCCACCCTCTCCCACCACAGCGCCGACGCCCCCCGACCCATCCCCACCTCCGGCCGTTCATGCCGACGCCGGCCACCCCCGACACCCCCACGGCATGTGACGACACCCCCAGAAGTTCCCCCACCCACGGCGCAACCCGTTTTGCCAGTCACCGCCCCCTCCCCGGCCACCGTCTGCCGCCGGCGAGCCCAGCGCCAAAGGCCGCCGAGGTCCTCTGTTTTGGCTTCCCTGCCCCTCACCTCTTGTAATATCCTATCCCTTTCCTTGCGACCCGTGCCTCTAGCCCACTTGGCTAGTCGAGCGCACTAACACTCAGTCCTCTCAGGTCCCAGTTCGATCCCTCAGGCCGCACCCTTTTCCTTCTTTTTATTTTTGATTTTCTTAATCCATTTTAATTGAGAAAAATTTAGGGAAAATAGGAGATAATCTAGGAAAGCTAATGAAATTTAATTAGGATATAAATGAGATTATTTGGATTAGTTCATGTATGATTAAATAATATGGTTTGAATAATTGTCTAAAAGACTAAATATTAATTAAATACATTGATAAAGAAAAATAGCTTAGGTTAAATGGCCAAATTTAATAAAGATTGCTCTTAAATAAATTTAAGATATATGCCCAATATTTAACATGCCACCATTAAATAGATCTTAGTGGTAAATTTTGCTAAATAGCAAATACTGAAGTATAACCTTGTAAAACAAGCCTCGCTAGATAAATAAATTTAAATTAAAAATAAAGCTAAGCCTAATAATAACTAAAATGTAGACAAAATGATAACGGCGCCAATAATTAAATCTTAATGTTGTATTTAAATGAATAATAATATTGACCAGTATAAATAGATTCTAATTCAAACTAAACTAAGCCAAGTAATAACTGAGGGTACATAAAATATCATACCACAAAATGCTATATACACAGACTATAAGACTAACTCGGTTCATATGTCTAACCAGCTAGACTTGCACCCCCGATTTATATGTTTAACCTAACTCATGGAACTTTCTTGATAAATACAAAAATAATAAAAGAGACTATTAATAAAAGATCGAGTCATCATATTCTACCACCGACCTTACCTCAAATCACCCGAATCGCCCATTAACTCATAATAAAACTAAATTGAGTTTATTTGGATTTGTGTGAGTCTTTTGAGTTACTCGCCTTTATTTGTATTCAGTTGTTTAGCGCGTAATTAGAAATTGGAGTCCTGAAGAATCAAGAGACCAAGCGTGATCAAGAGCGAAGTGAAGAAAAAGACCAGAAGCTCAAGAGAAAGCACTGTGTGAGCTCAAGACCACGGTAAACTGCGCAAGGCGAGTCAATACTTTGATCATGTTGAACCTACATTTTCTGCAAATTACATTTGTTTAAATTGTCAAATTGCATGCTGTTATTTTATGTGCAAATTTATGTTCGATTTCATGCTGCTAGCTATATATCCAATAATGAATTTGTTAGTATTATTCTCCTTTAAAACCCTTGAATATCTGAGCCTTGTCACCTTAGTGAAAACCATAATATTATAGCTTTCGAAAATAAGTCTACGGTATATCGCCCTGCTTAGTATTGCTTAGATATCCGGGGGTACCACAAGTGCCCCAAGCATCACTTTATTCATAAGAAACTGGTTTGAGTAGTCATGGTGGTAATGACTGGTGTATTTCGGTATGATTATTTTATGCTTCCAAAAACGCCAAATTTGCTTATCTGTCTGGGTGAATGGTTCGGGGGTATGGTGCAGCGGTGCACGAGAGTGTGGTTAGTGGTAGAACCGCTCGAGATAACCTTAAGGACTGAATTTTGTCATGACCTCTTGTGTAATACAAGTACAACCACAAGTCTGTAAATACAATTTGGTTTAGTAGATTTATTGGACCACGAAAGTCATATCATCGGTGGAGGAGGTGAGGTAGTGCAAGTGGTTGTCTGTGTGACGACTTGAATGGGACACTCGCAGAGGATGAAGTTCTGCTGTGGCGTGCTAGCAGTGTGGGTAGCCAGCTGCTAGACGTTGAGAAGGAGAACATCCCGCACAACCTATGAGACCTGCTGCAAGTGGGCCAAGCTCATAGGGGTGAGATGATGGAAGGGGCGATGTACTTTGAACAGTTATTATGATGGTTTACTCAACCGCACGGTTAAGTAATCGTGTGGGGCAACGAGCGAACTGTCTCTTGTGGGTAAAGTGTGCAAACTCTGCAGAGTCAAAACTATTCGAATAGCCATGCCCACGGTCAAGGACGGACATGGGAACTTAACCAGATATAGTTCTATTTCAAAAATAACTTTGTGGGTGGAACTGGAAAAGTGGAGGGCAGTGGAAAGCTCTGATTTGTGTTGCCCTGGGTGTCACCCCAGTGATAATGTAAGCGGTTATAACGCTAAAAGGTTAGCATATGGTGCAGAAGCCATGTAACAGTGGTTAAAATCTAGATCACTATTACTATTGCACTCTTTTACATTATGTTTTGGTTAAAACTGCTAGGTCATAGAAAATTTCTATGTATCATATTGCAAATGCAGTTTATGGCAAATAAAATAACTCGAGCCTTCCTTTGATAAGCCATGCATGATATCTATTTGCATCTTGTGTATTGGCTCGTGGAGCATGGTGGTGCTGTGATGATGAAGAAAATGAAGATGTCAAGAACTAGGTCGCGAACCTCCGGTTGGTACTGTGGGCACATCCCGAGGGTCCCACCTGTATGCTTCGTTCTTCTGCTACTACAATTTAATGATTTCGGCCTGATCGCCCATGAGTAAGTCTATTATTATATTTGTGCTTCCGCATGATATGTATTTTGATGTCGATCAGAATGCGTGAGCACTATCTCTCGATCCGGGGAGTAGTGCGGTGGAATCACTGAGGATTCGGATTGTAAAATCTGGTCCGACACCATCTTAGAAAACCTATCCACTACAACAAAAATACTATCCCTCCCATCTTTGTCCTTGGCAATCGTAAACAAAATCCATAGAAATATCCTCTCAAGGAACACTAGTAATAGGAAGAGGCATGTATAAGCCATGTGGATTCGGTCGTGACTTAGCTTTTTGGCATGTAGTGCATCGTGAAACATAGCACTCAACGTTGCACCTCATCCTTGGCCAATAGAAGTGTTCGACAAGGATGTCCTCTATCTTTTTGATGCCAAAATGTCCCATTAATCCTTCTCTATGTGCCTCCTGTAATAACAAAAGATGAGCGGAGTTAGCTGGATTGCATAGTTTGTTAGCTCTAAATAAGAAGCCATCATTAAAAACAAAATTGTTTCAGCTTTTACCATCTTTACAATTGGATAGGGAATCTTTTGAAGCATATAAATCTTTTGTTGTCTCTAAGCCCAAAATTCTACAATCAAGTTGAGAACAAAGTATATCATCTAGACAAAGCATTAGTAATTAAATTTTCTTTCTCTTTCTTGTGTTTAATGACATAAAGAAAAGATTCAATAAATTCAACCCAATGTGCATGTCTATGATTCAGTTTAGACTGACTTCTAATATGCTTCAAAGATTCATGATTAGAATGTATAACAAATTCTTTAGGTCGTAAATAATGTTGCCATGTTTTTAAAGTTCGAACTAGAGTGTATAATTCTTTATTATAAGTTGAATAGTTTAAACTAGATCCACTTAATTTCTCACTGAAATAAGCAATAGGTTTACCTTCTTGTATCAACACACCACCAATTCCAATTCCACTAGCATCACACTCAAGTTCAAAAGTTTTACCAAAGTCAGAAAATTGAAACAATGGTACATTTGTGAGCTTTTCTTGAGAAGGTTGAAAGCTTCTTCTTGCACTTGTCCCCATTTGAAAGGAAAACCTTTCTTCGTCAATTCATTAAGTGGTGCAGCGATGGTGTTGAAATCCTTTACAAAGCGGCGATAGAGTCTAGCAAGTCCATGAAAGCTCCGCACTTGTGTGACGTTTATGGTGTCAGCCAACTCTTTATAGCTTCAATATTGGCTTCATCTACCTCAATTCCTTGTGGAGTAACAACATAGCCAAGAGAACAAATTCGATCGATGCAAAAGGTGCACTTTTCAAGGTTACCAAATAAACATGCATCTCTCAAGGCAAGAAAAACAGCACATAGGTGTTCAAGATGTTCATCAAGTGACTTGCTATAAATTAATATATCATCAAACACTACAAGAAACATGGCCTTCTATGACGAATATGTGATGACAATGGAACAATCCGTCATTAAATGCTTCCGTTTATGACGTTTTCATTAGCTTGATCCTACTTAATGACAGAAATATATTATTCGTCATAAAGTCCAATCCAAAATCGTCATTAACTAGTTAAGCATAATGTTTGTGACAAATATATATGACAATATATTGCTTTGTCATAGTTATTTAGTGAATAAAAACAAATCTTATATATTCCACGATAGCATCCACGGCCCACTTGCCCGATGAAAATGCACTCGCTTGACATGTGTCATTTTATATATAATTATCTGTCATTTTAACCTCATATATTTTGCATTTGAGATCATTTATCATCAATTATACGCTTTTCCAAATTTAATGGCTCGAAATGGACTATTTTATATTTTTCGTATTTTTATTGAAATGGCGCGATCGAGCGCATAAACGACAATTCGGACTTTCAGTCTCGCTCATGCAGATGTGCGCGTTGTCACGGACGCGTAGGATCAAACCACACCGAAAACGAGTTAGGAGGTCTAAATCGAAGAAATTAAAGGAGAAGGACCTATGTGTAAACCCTAGATACTATGAGGACCAAACTGCAAAATTCCGATTACACGTCTAGCATAGAGGCATAGAGCAATGACGGATTATCGTGCCGTTCTCAATTCGCGTCAATTTTAGTAAATATGGTATTCACCGATCTGAACCAGAAATAAAGTGCTATTAACCGATATCTTTGAATCGTATTATAAATTGTATCATATTTTACGAATTAATAATATCGTATTTATCATATACACCATATTTACCGAATCATACATACCCAAAAAACCGAAAGGACAGCCGTACACAGAGTTGTCCACACTCGTCATCAGTACGAATACTCCAGCTTTGTAGCACAGCCGGCACAGTGTCCCCACATGTCAGTGGCACACCCCTTCCCCATACGTATAAAAATCCACACCGTACACGACGCCCACGTACAATAATCCCCACACAGTATCCCCTCCCTCCATATCCCAGCCAATAGGAGCGCGGCGTTCGCCGACCGCGATTCGTGCCACCGCCAAACCGCCAGCTTCCACCCAAGCCCAAAAGCACCCGATCTCCGTCGTCCGTTCGAGCCGAGACGTGGTCGACTGGTCGCCCACCCTTGCGGCCTTGCCCCTAAAACACCCCACCTCAACCGCCGCCGCTTTCTTTAATCACCACTTATTATCATCTGATCTCAGGAGGGGAAAAAATGCGAGCTCGCAGCTTCTCGATGGATTTTGGGATTTGGGAGGCGCGCGAGGTAACCATGCTCTCCTGTTCCTTCGATCGATTCAGCAATTCAATTCCTGCGTTAGCCTCTTTGGTTGGCGATTGCTTTGTGTTGGTCTCGGTGCATGGCGCTTCGTGATCAGGAGGGCGCGATTTGAATGTTAGGCACGATTAGGGTTTGGGCGTGGTTCGATTGTTTCGCGGGATATGTTTTGGTTTCGCATGACTTGGTTTTCTCATGCCTATCTGATGCGGATTTTGTGGTTTTGCTATAATTGGGAAACGCATGATTTGGTTACATATGAGGTTTGCGGCTTATTCATCGAGCAATTCCCGCAAATCTGTAGCTTCATATGCGCCGTACTGGTATCAAAATTCGTTTCGAATGAATCGGCGTACGTGGCATATTTGATTTGTGGAGGTGGGCCCTTGTTTGGAGAATTTGGCATCTTCTGTCATGTAGTTGGTTAGAGATTGGCGTGAGTTGATAGATGATACTGTCATTTCTGATGTCTAAAGTATGAATTCTGCCTGTTCGTCATAAACTGGCATGCTGTATGGTTTGCGAGGATGGATTATGAAGGAATTTTGATGATGGTGTTGAAAGACCAATCAGTTTGCTAGTGCTCATTTTTTTTGGAGAAAATCAAAGTAGTAGGCAGATAACTTTGGAAGCTGATGTTGGACCATGATACCTCGATTTATTGGACTGGCTATATTTGCTGTTGCTTTCATTTGCAAAATATAGGTGCCTGTATTGTTTTGCTTCACATATGAATGAAGAATCTTAGTTAGAAATAGACGATGTATTCTATCTGAAGGAGCATGAGAGTTATCTTCTATAATTTTTTAAGTAGGTGATTTGATCTTGCAGTAGGTATCCTGGGCTGATTGTCTAAATCTCTACATAGTTGCTTAACGGATGTGCTAGCTACAACCAATTTTTTGACCATTTTGTATGGTTGCGAGAAAATTACAGTTGTTGGTACTCTGTTATGCACATAATTGAGTTTGTTCATATTTCTTCTTCAGGTTAGCCAAAGTTCATTTGCTCATGGCTCGTACTAAGCAAACTGCTCGCAAGTCCACTGGAGGAAAGGCTCCCAGGAAGCAACTAGCCACCAAGGTTTGTCCCTGCAACTCTGCAGATTTTTTATGCCAAGTTGTTGCTGCTGTTTGACTATGCTAAACTTGCTAGCATGGTTTGAAGCTCGACTTTTTTTGCCAGCTTATAATGAATATCTGACTGTGATATAGATTATGCTGGTATTGTTTGCTTGATAATACTTGACTGTTTTTTTCTGTTCAACTGAACAGGCAGCCCGTAAGTCCGCTCCCACGCATTTGGGGAGTGAAGAAGCCTCACCGTTACGCCCAGGACTGTTGCTCTTGATTGTGTAAAGTCTATACTTACGATCTATGTTAATGTACAGTTTAGTTCAATGTACTTGCAAATGAGAAGTTCTAAATTTCACTTGCCTTTGCGGTGAAATCCATAAATACCGTAAGAGCACCGAGTGCGATAAGGAAGCTTCCATTCGAGGCTTGTGAGGGAGATTGCCGGGATTTCAAGGTGAGATTTGTTCATGTTATTATTTTGCTCGGTTATCTCACGCTCAGCAAGTGAATTAAGGGCATTTTCTCACCCGAATCGTCTATGCGGTGATCTGCGCTTCGAGCCATGCGGTGCTTGCTCTTGGGAGGCCGCAGAGGCCTACAGTGGGTCTCTTTGAGGACACCAACACAGTGCGCCATCCACGCCAAGCGGGTGACCATCATGCCCAAGGACATTCAGGTGGCTAGGAGGATCCGTGGCTAGAGGGCCTAGGTGTGTGCATCGTGTCCGTGTTTCCGCTTCTATGCTTTGAACACTTGGTGTTGTAAGCATTACTAAAACTACTCATCCGTAGTAAGGCGTCGATGCAATACTTACAACCTTTGAATTTACATGTGAAATTAGTAATTGTGTCAACCCTTTTTGTTTCTGAATTAAATGCGATGCGAGTTGGAATTGTAATGCACAGTGCAGTGGAAATTCTATTACGTCGCATAATCTGCAAAATAATAAGGCCCATGAATTTATCCACAAATCAAAAAGCTAAATGGGTTTTAAATGGGCAAAATCAGGCCTAAAGCCTATTTAAGAACAGGCTAAATTTTAGTCTAAACTAAATTTAAATGGGCCAAGCCAATAATCTATGACGACGAAATTTGTCACGATATTCTTTACACATCACTTGCCACGTCATCCGCCATGTCAACCGTCACGTTAGCGTCCATGTGGCGCTCCTAGGTAAGATCCGTGGCGTTTTCATGACAATCTGGGCGTCATAGTTGATTGTGACGAAAATGTACCGTCACTAAAACTATGGCGTTTTTGTTGTTTTGTCATGGAAGGTGTTTAGAGACGCACTTTACGTGCGGTAGCCTTTTCGCCACCGAGTCGTCACAAATTGGGCGCATGACAAAAAACAAACTGTTTGTGATAATATTTAATTGTCATAGAAGGCTTGTTGTGTTGTAGTGAAAGTAAACTACCATAAATTTACCAATGAAAGCACGTAAAACTTCATTCATTAGTTTCATGAAAGTGCTAGGTGCATTAGTTAAATCAAAATGCATCACTAGCAACTCATATAACCCAAACTTAGTTTTAAATGCAGTCTTCCATTCATCTCTAAGTTTCATTCTAATTTGGCGATATCCACTACGCAAGTCAACTTTAGAGAAAATAGTAGAGCCACTCAATTTATCAAGCATATCATCTAACCTAGAAATAGGATGACGATATCTAATAGTGATATTATTAATCGCTCTACAATTAACACACATACGCCAAGATCCGTCTTTCTTAGGAACTAAAATCACAGGAAAACACAAGGACTAAGTGAGAGACCATGTGGAGGTAACTCCATATTTGTGATGAGTAATTGACGCTTGTTTTATAAAGCTTGAGTTTGTTTCGATTATTTCGTGCTCAAGTGCCTTTTACTAATGCTAATGTATGTTTACAGTGTTTCAAGCGGTGCTATGTGATGTTTTCTTGTCTGTGATGGTTGCAGGACTTTGAAGCTAAGTCGTGGCGAGGCATGTGATGGCCGAACTAGGCACATGTGGTGCTGAGGTCGAAGCGGTCGGGAGATGCCAAAGACGGCAAGAGTTCAAGGTGGTTGCAATGCTTGGACAGCAAGAAATGAGGAAGCTTCCAGGAAAGTGCAGGAGTGGCATTTTGGTAAAATGCGCAATGCTGCAATGTGGAAGCAGATTCGGGTTGATACTAATGGGTAAAGCGCAGAAGTTGTTGGTGTTATTGGGGAAAACAAAATGTGAACTCGGTGGTAGAAGGCTATAAATAGAGAGGTTGTTCTCTAGTGCAGGTAGAGAGTTTTTGCTTTGTGTCTCCTTTTCATTCCCTGTTGAGGAGTTGTTGGGAAGAGCAGAGTTTGTTTTGCTTTTGTCTTCCTGTCTGCGTGAGTCTGGGAGTTGGTGTTAAGCTCTTGTGGTATATGTGTGTGTGTTGCCTAGGATGTGAATTCATGTATGAATTGGCTGTAAAACTCCTTATCAATGCAATCATTCATGTCTTCTCATCTATCATTGAGCTGTTCTTCCTGTGATATGATGCGTGCTTTTTCTTTGTTCTGTCTTGGTTTCTTCATTTCCCAATTGATGCTTGTGTTTTGATTTTCTAGTTCTTTTGGTGTGGCTGAGATGTTGCTTTGAATTGGGAATCACCTCAAAGCCCTTGGCTAACTTATTCCCGAAAGCAAGGATTCCATTGACAGTCTTATTTCTGAAAGATTGCTCGCTACACTCTTTCTCTGTTTTCACATTTTATAGGATTTACTATTCATTGCAAGCAGAGGAATCTTATGCACATGATTGTGTCTACTAAAAGTTGTTTGAGCTGTGACTCTTTCTTGATCTGAGGTCATTTCTTTGCAAAAATAAAAAATCTCATGGTCAAAGGATTCAAGAATCGTAAGCAATTTGGATTTGAGGCTCTTCTTCTATTATTTGTTTCAGTCTTGCTTTAGTTTCTGTTTTGTCTTCTTGAGTTTCTCTGTAGATTGCTCTCCTCCAAGTATTGTAATCAATTCCAAATTGAAAATTGAGTTCTGTGTTTCAAATTGATTTATCTCTCAGTTTGTCTTGGCCTCTGGAGAGGGTCTTCTTCCAAATAGCTCAAGACTGCACTTGGCCGAATACTAGCTTCCCTGTTCAATCCTCTGATTTCAGCCCTTGTAGTTGATTAGTTTTCTCTCTGTCAGTTTTTCAGTTGAGGTGTTCTTTTGATCTAAAATTTTCATACCCTGGGGTGGTGGACTATTTAGTTTAAGATTATGTTTCCCAACCTGAGTAGTACAGCTTTAGGTTCTTCTTCTCTCTGGTTGTTTCTTGTTTACAGTAGTCACTGTGGAGCCTGTTGTCGGATGATCAATTTACTCTTCACAGCTATTTGGCTGAATCTGTTTGATTCAAGTGCTCATTTTAGATGCAATTAAAAACTTGATGCGTGTTTGATCGAAAGATTTACTTCTCTGTTTTCAGTTTGCACTGCCGACAATTGTTAGTTAGTAGTATTCTGTTTTCTTTGGGTCACCTAACTGCACTTGCTGTTTCTGTTTTTGACATTTCCAGTCTTTCTGCTTTCGGCTATTTCAGTTCTTGCTGCTCCCGGTTTTGGCTCTGCAGTCAGACTTCTTTCTTTCACTGTTTTCTGCATTTCTTCATGTTTGTCATCGGCAGCAAGTTCCCACAAATTCATTTGGTCTCGGCAGATGAGCTTGTGTTTCCTTTGCAACTACCGAAGACGAGCTCTTGCAGTATTTAAAGACTCTTGCCAAAAGATCAGATAATCTCAGTTATTCGAAAACTATTCTTGCAATCGAACATCTTCTCCTGTCCAGTACTTGTTTTGACAAAATTAGTAATCCTGTTCAGTCTCTTTTTGGTCAGCTACTCTTTGTTCTACTTCATGTCAATCGCCTCTAAAGCCGCCTTTTCTGTTTGCTTTCTCGTTTTCTAGCTCTGTTTGTAGCCTTTGATCTTTTAGTCTTTGGTAAAGCCGGTTTGCAGTTGGTCCTTTCGGTTTTTGGCAAGTCTGTTTTATGGCAACCAGATCCTTGATTTACGACAAAATTGTTTTCGGTATCCAGTGAGCAAATTTATTCTGTCTTCCTAGCTACTATAGCTACGAGAGAAGAAAAATTGTGAGAATACTTGGGAGGTTTGAAGGCACCATTCACCCCCTCTGTTGCCATTTCGGTCCTACACTAAGGCTTTCACGTCGTACCCTTTGTCAAGCAAGTCTTGCACTTGACGTTGAATTTCCTTAGTCTCCTCCAGATTAGTCCTATATGGTGCGGTTTGGCAACGAAGCTCCCATGATCAAATCAATTTGATGCTCATGTCTCCAAATAGGTAGTAGCCTCGGGGGTATTTCATATGGAAACACATCATTAAACTCTTGCAAAATGTTAGTGATGAAGGAGGAAAGATACGGGTAAATCCTAAAGTGAAAATAAAGTATCTTTACAAAGTAAAGCATAGCAAACAAAATTTTCACTTCAAGTCATTGAAATCTGATTTAGTAGCTAATAGAACAACACCTTCCAGTTTAAGTTCATTCTTTCTAGCATTTGATTCTTTTGTTTCTTTATTTTTAGGTGAAAAGCATTCTTTAGCTATTATCTGATTCTCACTTTTAGCATTCTCCTTTTTCTCATGTTCAGATCGTTCAATTTCATCTATGATATTGGCTAGAGGAGACATTGGGTGTAAAACAATTTTCTTGCCCTTATGCATGAGAGTATATTGATTAGTTTTACCATGATGAGTGGAATCCTTATCAAATTGCCATGGTATACCTAAAAGTAAAAAGCATGCTTGCATAGGTACGACATCGCAATCAACATAATCATAATATGAACCAAGAGAAAATTGTACTCTCACAGTTTTGATTACCTTCAACTTACCACATGAGTTGAACCATTGAATGTAGTAAGGGCGTGGATGAGGACTTGTGGTCAAGCTAAGCTTCGACCATCTCCAAGCTAGCCAAGTTGTTGCAACTGTCTCCATCGATGATAACACAACATGAATGTTCCTTGATGATGAACTTAGTTTGAAACAAATTGTGTCATTGGTCATGTTCAACACTCTTCATTTGTGCACTAAACACACGCTTCACTATAAGGCACATGTATTTGTTTGAAGCTTCAGCACTCAAGTGTTCTTATTCATCACTAGTGTCAATCTCATCATCTGTATGATCATTCACAAGAAGTGTATATTCGTCATCAATGTCACTAGCTGAAGTATACTCACCATCTTCTCTCACAATGAGTGCTCGTTGACTTGGTCACTCTCTCATGAAATGCCCAAAACCTTTGCACTTGTAATATTGGATGTTCCTTGTACATCCAGTGGAAGCAACTAAAGATGCACTCTTTGTTGGAGCAGATTTGGTAGGAGCTTAAACGGTTGTAGCCTTATTTGCTTCGGGTGCACGTGAGGGCATAGAAGTAGAAGTAAAGCGTCCTCGGCTTGGTGTAGATGAAAGTGGCACCCTTGTTGTTCCAGTACTTTGTTTGGAGGAACAAGAACCCTCAAAACGAGTAGTAGTAGGTTTGTAAACAAGCTGAGCTCAAATGAGCCCGAGTTGGGGATTGAGTCTGGACCTAGGCTTGAGCTTGGCTCGGCCCAAGCTTGAGTAGGCTCGAGCTCGGCTTGAGTAAGCTCGATAACAATCAAAATGATTTTACCTGCACTAATTTTCAGCAATAAAAAAGCTCGATAACAGACAAAATAACTCAACATACATTTTTAATAATAAGAAAGGCTCGAGCTCGAGTTCTGCTTGAGTAATGTTATTAAGAGTAAACATGCATCAATATTTAAGCTCGAACTAAGCTCTAATGAACTATTCGAGCTTAGCTCATGAGCTCGAGATCAAGCATGAGCTTGACTCATTTAGAGTTCGAGCCGAGCTCGAGCAGCTCGTGAGACTCGAGCCTTTTTTACAACCCTAGGCAATAGCACAGTGGTGGAATGCCCTGGCATTCTGACCAAAGAGGTCTGAGTGGTGACATGTAACATCCCAAAAATTCGTTTTCTTTAAAAATTTAATTTCAAATTTATTATTTTAAAGTGTTTGGATTTTATTTGGATTATTTGTGTAGTGCTGAAACACATCTCAAAATTCCAATTTCCATTCTCCCGCTAAAATTATGAATCTCAAATTCAAATTCAAAATAAAAAATTCAAAAATTCAAAATCAAATCTCCAAAATTCCGAATCACCCGAAAAATGTCTGTTTTATTTTTCTGGGCCCAATCTAATTTTTCTTGACCTATTCTTTTATTTTTCTTTTTCTTTTCTCTTTCTCTCTCCTCTTGGGTACTGTTCATGCTACAATAAAACCGAGCATTGTTTATGTTCCTCCGTCCGATGCCTGTGCAAGTGCAAAAGAAAACGCAAAAGCAGTTTCGTTCTTTCTGCCATAGCTTTCCATGCAAACCTCATTTTCTCTTCGTGCCAAAATGAAAAACCATCCTCACAACTTAAGCAATCAATTCATATCCGTTTCTTTGCCATATAATCATCCGTTTTTCAGTTTCTAGGCTTTAAAGCTTGAAAACGGACATTGCCTTAAACTTGGCCGTTTCAATCCATTTCCGCTTCCTCTGAGCACTCAAATGCAATCCTAGTGATCTACTCCAACCAGTGGAATCCTCTTACAAACTTCCGAGAGCCCAGAACACCATTTCCATCGCAAACTCGCTGCCCCGAAAAACTGTTCATCGTACTGACTCACTTCCAAGTGCTCCGGTGATCTTTTTCAAAATTCTTTCGCGTCATTCTCTGTCTCAGTATCCAAGGAACTTATTCAACATTTTTATTTGATTTTTTGTGCAGCCAATCGGTGGGAATTCAATTTTTCGCGTAATCAACTGTTCTTCGCTTCCGCCGTCGATTCGTCATCCTCGGTGAGCGCTTTCTCGATTCCTTGCGCTGATGGCTTAGCTCGCTCCTTGGTTGGCCGAGGAGCTCCGTCATCTCGCCACCGTTTTGGTCGTCATTCCCAAGCGTGCTGCAGGCTCTGTGAGCCACATTGGCCAATGCCGTCTTCGTCCATCCTCTCCTCAGACCCCTGCTGACCCGCTCAACCAAACCCAAGTCACACCGGCCCTCTGCTCGCATGCGCATGGCCATGGCCGAGCCGTGCCAGGACGCCATGCGAGCTGTGCAAGAGCTCAACCTTCATACCATGTTCAGCTAATTTGTTGTGAGCATTTGTCACACGAAATAACATAGCGTGGTGGTGAGAGCCTTGGCGTGTATTCATTCGGTCTTGTGTTCAAGTCCTAGAAATGCAAATATCCTCCCCATTGATTTCTTCTCCAATTATTTTCTTCCTTGAATCAATGACAGCCGGGCCCCACACGTCATACACTCAAATATATCCAAAAATCAGCCAAAAATAAGATTCCAAAGAATATTCCCTCGGTTTTGCATTTTCTGGAATTTCCAATCCATTCGATCTTCCAATCGCTCGTTCTCTGTCGTCCGAACTCCGAATCCAGTGATTCAAATTTCTAAATTCGTATAAAATCATAAACTTTCTTCCAGTATATATTTTATATTTTTTTGATTTTATTTATATTTATTTATTCATTTGTATTTATCGTTTCGCGTGTAGAACCTGATGTCGCCGAAGAATTTTTCGATCCGCAGCAAGAAGGTCTAGACAGCGCGCAAGAAGGTAAGTCTCCTTTGAACATTTTGTACCTATGTTTGAGAAATGTTTTTTATTATTTTAAATTTATTTGCATTGATATTTACATAGAACACTAGCTTCTGTCTTAAGGTATTAGTTAATCCAATCTTGTTATGCCCTCGTTGAAATTGAATGCCATGTACCTTTGTAACCTAAGGATTTTTCCTTTGTCTTAGTAATGAGAGTATTATAATTCTTTGCTAAACATTACAACGGTAGTAAATGCTTAGTCAAGCTATTCAACCTTTGTGACCTTGGAATGGGAAATTATATTTCATTGATCTAGTCTTTCTATTCGAAATTAGTGGCGATTGGTGTTGCCACTTTGTTCTTTTAAAATAAAGCGTAATGTGAAAATCGTTTTAGACCAGGCGGATGGTTAGATTGAATTGGTGCGGTTTTAGCACGAGATTTTGTAAAGTGTATGTTCCGCCTAGTCGATTAAGGACCGACTCTTGTGTTTGTCCATCTTGAGCATCACCGTACAACCCCAAGTCTATATGGGTACAACCTTGCTAACTAACTTACGATAGTCTAGTTTAGGTACCACCGATGGAAAGTGGATGTCGAGATTTCTTGGTTTATTCACGATGAAGGACAGATTTCTTTGTACTCATATGGCGCAAGAGGGGCTTAGTGGGTGGATTTAACCCTTCAAAGGTGAAACCTCGTGGGTGGTGTCTAACTAGATTAGAGTAAGGTAAAAGCTTTGTGATATTTTATCCGGGTCTCATGCCAAAGGAAGCATGTTGACTATTAGGATAAATTATCTCTTGGGGTAAAGTCAGTACAACCTCTGCAGAGTGCTAAACTATTCGAATAGTGAGCCCACGGTCAAGGCGGGCAAGGAATGCATTCACATGGTAGATCTTTGGTTTTGGTTTTAACAACAAAGTTTTGGTATCTTGAGAGTGGTGGGAACTCTCGGAAGGTATCTGATGGTTGGAACCATAGTCTTGAACCTTGGCGGTTAGAAATTTGGTTTACTCGTGTTAGTGGATGGAACCTTCACTATAAAATTCTTGATAGTTTCATTAAAACAATTACTTTATTAAATTAATGCCTTCGAAAATATTTAATGGTATTCAAAATAAAATATTGCTTTGTGCAAAAGAACTGTATAACCCTTTCTTGTTAAGCCTTGCATCTACTGCATTTTTCCTAAGACTTGCGGAGTACTTTATGTACTCACATGCTGCACTCAAAATCAACTCAGAGGAATATGAAGCTCAAGAGGCAGATTATGGCTATTTCGCGTGTGGATTCGACGAAGGCTTTCCGGAGTACTAGGCTGCGCTTCCCAAGTCAATTGCCTGTGGCGTATTGATGGGTCTTCACCGGATTTACTTTTGCTTCCACTGTGTTTTGTGAGTTTGTGAGGTCTTGAAACCTCAGTTGTAATAAAGAGGCCTTTTGGTATGTACTCTTTACTATTGTAATGTGTGCACTAGTTTTGATTTGGGACTAGTGCTGTAATACACAGAGGGACTGGATTCGGAAATCCGGGGTCCCGACATGACAAGAGTGTGGTCCGACTGATCGAGCGATATGACTGGGTCTAGAAGTGGCATGATCGCTCCCCTATTCCCATAACAAAAAAAAGCTTGAATCCAAACCACTTTTGATGCAACTCCAAAATTCCATGCCCAAATGAGACAAAATTTTGCACACACCTTGCTTATAGTCTTAGGAACCTATTCCGACCAAGGATTATTTGAATTCTTGCCAAAGTTCAAACATTTCACAAGAATACCTAAAGTTGCACCAAAACTAGATAAAAACCAAAAACTTGAGATATGACTTGCTCGTGGGTACATGATGACCAAGATGGCTCTAGATATATTCCTACATGTCACAACAAATAAGAACTCTCATAGATTCGAAGCAAAAACCTTGAGATCAAGAAACTTTAAGATGAGGCCAAACGTAAGTAAAACCAAGAAACATCGAAATCCTTCAAGGCCTAGTGGCTAGATGAATGGGATTTGATCTCTATGAGTTATCTCCATCACTAACACATCCTTGGCATACAGAACGATTAAAAAGAGAAGAGATCAAACCAATAAAAATAAGAGTAAATCAACCAAAACAAGGAGACATCATAAGAGATGAACAATGTATTGCTACATGAGGATGAAGGTTTTATAGCCACTTCACCTGTACTCACTCTTCTACCTTAATCCTAGAACACTAGGTTGGAATGAGACAACCAAAGTACATATAACCCTAATAGATACTATCCATTAGCATATTTAGGGATTACATTGCTTGCATACAACACAGGTTTTACTCACACACTTAACTCATGCACGTTTTTCAAAGCACATGAGCCCAAATCCACTAAGTCCTTAGCATTTGGTCCACTGATCTTCTCAGCATCTTCTTGACCCAAAATATTTTTCTAAGCCTTTGCTCAAGTGCATGGTTTTGATCAATGTAATTTTTGGTATTTGGCAAAATTACCAAGATACCCTCAACTTGACTTAGTCTTCATCTTTATTGCAAGCAATTACTATGGTCATAATATGTAGGTGCACCAATGGCCTACCACGCATTGGCAAGTCTCTCCTATTCTAGTTTCCACAGACCACACCTCACTTACACTGACCAAGCTATTTGGTGCAACCCATTGCTCGAACCATCCTTTCAACATTTCTTGCCTTCCTCATGTTATGTTTGAGTTCAACTATCTCACTCGGTATCCTTGACTGTTTTGAACCTTGGCTCCTCCATGAGTATAACCCTGATTCTCACCATTAACTATAGTTGACTTCAAAGCTTTCTACAATCTAAAGACGAAGAAATCAATCCCAGACATAAGTTCTTCACAATTTGACCTATGTTAGCTAAAATATGCATCATGCAATATTAATGCATTGACCAAACACAAATCTCCAAAATCACAAAACCAATTTTCTAGGGGTGGTTTGACCGCCAACCAGAGGCCGGTCAAACCGATCACATTCAGTGCAAAACAGCCTGCTTTGGAAACTTACAATCGACAACTAAACTATGGTACTACCATATAGCGATGCGACCATCGTGGCCATAATGCTTGGTATGGTCCGACCGCTAGAACAATGGCGATCGATCGGCAACAAGCGTGTTAGACCGACTACTAATCAACGGTCAGACTAATCTATCGGAGTAAAAATTGACAAAGTACAATTGTCGTATAATTTAAAATTCACTCTATAACTTGATAATGATTCATCACAGTATTACGCTGGACATTTCACGTGGTCATTCACATCCTCGTCCATTCATCCTCGTGACTCTAGAATTTTTTCCCATCTGACCACACGAAGCTTTTCTTTTGCAATTGTGGTACAGGAGGATAAATATTTGCGGAACTGGCCTCATCCTGACCGTGGAACCACTGATGGCTGACACATGGCAGTCCCGTGGCTGGGAGGTGCGAACCAGCGGCTGGAGAGCATGGATTTTCCTCTCCTCAACACGCAAGTGCAGAACAGATGGGCCCACTTGTGAGCTATGGCCGCCGAGCGCAGAAAAGGCTGCGTGGAACCTGCGTATCCGAGCGCGGAAAAGTGGCGGAAGCAACTGTCCCACCAAACCAACCTTCCCACTTCCAAGCAGCAGCGCATGCAGAAAGAGTTCAGTTCGGCTTTTGTCTTTCCTTCCTCCTTCCACCTTTTTGCCTCTCTGTGGCAACCATCACTTCGTTAGTGCTTCAAACGTCAATGCTCGACGTGTTCAGAAATGCCTGATGGTGGCAGTGTAAGCATCTTCTAAACGGGGCCAAGTTTTAGCAAAGGTTGAAGTACCGGTGGTTGGCATCTTCTCCGTTCTACATCACTGACATTTCCGCGCTCGAGTACCATAGGACCCACATGGCCTTTTCCACGCTCAGTGGTCGCGGCTCATGGCTGGGCCCACCCATTCTGTGTGTGCTGAGAGAGGCGAAAGCTTGCGCATGCTGGGAGAGGGAAAGCCTACACTCCCTGGCCGCGTCCCCCGCCGTGGGACTACCACGCGTCTGCTGCCGGTGGTTCCACGGTCGGGATAGGGCTAGTTCTAAAAAAAATTCATGACTCTGATGGAGCGCATGCGCATCACGTCTTCATACGGTCCAACCAAAAGGACGCCTCTTCAATTCGATTCAACACGTTGGAATTGGATCCATTCATTGCGCCTCACATCATAGACATCCGCAAAGGTAGAGGCAGAGTCACCCACCCTGAAGCAGCGCATGCCACTGCCACCGCGTGAACATGGAGCCTTGCTATATTTAGCCCCCTCTTGTTGGAATAGTTCCTCCCATTTAAATTTACAAAATAGCCTCTGTCTCATCATGGTAGACTCGGAGAGATGATAGTAGGGACCACGGTTGCCCACCTACGGTATGGAGCGCAATAGGTTATCTCATTGTATGTTTTCCATGCGTACTAATCTAATGCGATGTCATATCGTATCAAGTGACACGTGTCGTCCAATACTCTTTCTATAGTCTAAGAGAGGGCTATTTCTATAAATTTGAGTGAGAGACTATATCGCTAAAAGAGGGCCAAAGGCCATTGGGCGTGTGAGCGTCCATCCATCTCTGCTTCCAAAGCAGACGGCTTTATCTTGTTCTTTGCTCTCCTCCATTGATGCCTCCTAGCATCCTATTTTGTAGCAATTTGCTCGGTGGCTTTTGGGGTGGTAACAGGGTAGAGAGTCCCGGGAGGCCCCACTACCCCGCCTTGATCCCCACTAGCCTACCCTAGCCCCATTAAGCTAAACAAGGGAGACCGGTCCCTGCGGGGACCCGACCCCACGGGGATTAAAAGTATAAATTATTTTAAAAAAATAGTAATGTGACTTTATTTATTACTTTATAATTATTTAGGATTTTTTTAGAAAAATAGCTTCAATATATATATATATATTCTAATATATATACATTTAAGTTTAGTATGAATATACAAAGAAAAATACAATCTTTCGTATTAAAAGTATAATCTATAATTAAAAATATATTTTAATTTTACCAGCTTCCACTGGAAAAGGCGATTCCATCTTCACTCCGCTAGCATAGTGGGGTCCCACCATGTTCCTAAGGGGTAACAACGGAACGAACCGTTCCAAATCTGACTCTATCACGGAGTACCACGTTGAAATGATGCTCCCTGTTGCCCATAATGTGAACTGTGTGCAATTGGCCCTTGTGTGCCTTCATCTTCATGTATGTTGTAATTTTTGATGAGTACAATGCTTGGGGGTTGGCCGCATGAAGTACGGCATTCACGTGCCTCTCCCTGAAGTAGCTAATTGTGCTGTGAAGAACACCTTCCATGATGGCGATGAGAGGCTGAGAACAAAGGCCCCTGAGAACCCAATTGTACACCTCTGCAAGGTTAATCATCATTATGCCATATCTTGCGCCATCCGTGTCGTGCAATAGTGACCACTTCTCCAATGGTTCTCCCTCGATCCACTACGAGAAGCACTTGATATTCCGTGAGCTCCTCCTTCTCGGACCAGCTGGGGTAAGCTCATCGAGTGCTACTAGGAATTCTGGTTGTGCCGCCCCAAGCATGACCGGCCCCTTGCTCCTCTCGTCGATGTGCTTCCTGCTGTGCTCATCTAACAACGCCCACAAAGCATCAAAATTTCTCCGCTGGTCCTGCATAACAAGCCTCTTGAATTGCTTCATCAATAGTTGTTTTGGGAACTGCTTAGAAAAGTTCGCCCCTAGGTGACGAATGCACATCTGTTTCTCATATCCAGCCAAGAAAAGGGCTCCTCGGGGTCTTCCTAAAGTTTTCTTATGGCCTTTACAATTCCGGCGTGGCGATAATAGATTATGCACACACCAGGATGAATGTCGACAACTCCAACCCTGACATGTTTAAGGAATCACAACTAGCTTTCATAATTCTCACTTTCCACAAATGTGATGGCCAGCGGCAATATTTGGTTGTTGCCATCAATGCATATGGCCATCAGGATCTGCCCTTTGTATTTATCGGTCAAAAAGGTCCTGTCAACTGAGATCATCGGCAGCTTGTGCCTGAATGCCTCGATGCAAGCAACAAATGCTAAGAAGGCCCACTGCAACACCGCATATCCTAGCGGCCTTGTGGAAGGCTTGTCCTGCACAGCGATATATGTGCCCGAGTTCCTGTCTTGCAACACCTTAAGCATACGAGGAAGATTATCGTACGTCGCCTCGAAAGACTCTAAACATTTTTCCAACGCCTTTTGCTTCGCATGCCACACCTTCGTGTAGCTAATTTTGTATTTGAATTTCTTCTCGATAGTTACCACGATATACATGGCCTCCATGTCTTTCTTCTCCACTATCGCTCCATACATCAAATTGGCTATAAAGACGGACGTTAGGTTACTATGCCTCGCCAAAACACTACTGAGAATGCAAGAGTGCGGCTCCACCTTCGACACAATCCAGTGAGTCTCATACTTGGGTCTACATGCGTGCACCCTCCAAGGACAACCAGCCTGCTCGCACTTCATAGTGTACTACTCCTAGCTTGATTTCACGACCCGAAAAATCCACTGCATTGAAATGACCCACAGTTTGATTGCATCTTGCAGTGATGCCTTGTCGGCAAACGTTGAATGCACTGAACCTTTTTCTCATGATACTCCCACGGTAATTTGTGCTCATCATATGCGGAAACACCATGAGCATCAAACTGGTTCCATTCCTGCGGGACGGGAGCTTCATCCTCATCCGATCTATCCTCGTCGTCCTCCTATACAGCTTCCTCTTCAGCCCATGCTGTCTGATCATTGCACTCCATCTGCTGTATTATGTACTCAATATGCTCCCCTTCATTAGCTTGTCCTATTCACTCACCATGGTGTGACCATTCTACCTCTCTCCCATGTACCGCATCGGTCACATCACGAGCATCTTCCTTCTCTTCGCCAACATGCGGGCTGCCTGAGCTGCTTGCACCTTCTGGAGCAATGCCGTACGCACAACCTTGCACATCTTCTAATGGGCATGGTTACACAAGCAGTACACACTCGTATCCACAACGCCGGCACCTTTGCATAAACCCCTTCCACGTAATAGTGCACAGCAATGTCTCAACTCTCATCTGATTTCCATGGGAAACTGGCTCCAAAGCCCTTGTACGATGACGCTGCACACCTTGGGGTCCAATAAAAAACTCCAGGTAAGTCAATGCATCATATCTGAGATTCGAGCATTCTCGTCATCTAGGTGTACTAGAGTGGCTTGCAGAAAACCACTCAAATCCACACCATTCGGATCTTCACGAATGGTTCCAGCACCGTAATGCACTCTCAATGTAGTGGATATCGGCATTGCTAATGTCTACTTGCATATATGTTTTAATTTTGCAACATGTCAAATCGCATCGCACACTACAAAAGTACTGACGTACTGCAATTCATATTTCACCGATCGTTCGTCTGTCGTAACCAACTACACTAACCTCATAGTATAAACTTCCTATCGGCACTCCGCGCATTGACGTCACACTTTTCTTGCTACTCGAGCTGTCGCCTACATGAAACAATTCCTAATGGTTTCGACAATTTACATGGCATATCGATTTAAATGCCTATATACCAGTTATAATTGTATACACGTTTTTCCAACATACTAACGACATTACACTCATTTGTATTTAATAATAAATATTACTTATTATTGTTTTTAATACCAAATTATGAAATTCTAACATAAATAATTACTGAATTTTGCAATACCTACGAATTTCTACGGACTATTAATTTGTACATAACGGTGAATGAATTTTCTATAACTACAATTTTTTATGCATGCCAATTTGCTAACGATGCTAATTTTGTAAAACTATGTTCGCTAAATTATACACAACTACACGCTTCTACAGCTGCTAATTTCCTAAAACTACATTAACTAAATTTTCTATACCAAAAATTGAATTATTTCTATCTACATCTACAATTTTCTACTAACACTAACAGTCATATACAATATTGTAAATACAAAAAAATACCTACAGTTGCTTCTTTCTCTCCTCTCTGCTTCTACGGCTGCTAATTTTCAAAACTATATTAACTAAATTTCTATACCAAAAATTAAACTATTTCTGTCTACATCTACAATTTTCTAGTAACATTAACAGTAAATAAATATATGTACTGCATATACAACATTGCAAATACAAAAAAATTACCTATATTTGCTTCTTCCTCTCCTCTCCCCTTTCCTCTCCTCTCCCCTTTCCTCTCCTTTCCTCCTCTCCCTCTCCTTTTCTCTCGTCCCTCTCCTCTCCTCCCCTCCCTCTCCTTTTCTCTTCTCTCTTTTCTTTCCTCTCCTCCTCTCCTCGGCCGTCTTCTCTTCTTTCTTTCTGTTTCTGGCGAGGCGGTGGCCGAGCAGCCTCGGCTTTTAACCCCTTCCAGTCGCTCAACAGTCTGGCGGATTGCTTGCGTGTTGCTTGTCCGTTGGGCGATAGGCTCCAATTGCCCAACGGTCAAGCGACTAGAGTCTATTTCTGTAAAAAAAAAATATTACCGTAGGTATATTTCTGTTATTTCGACTAAACAATAGATTATTCGTAAAAAAATTCGCTCCTTGCCTCTGCCGGGGAAATTCCCGCGGTACCTGCCAGACGGGGGAAATTGCCACGTCTGAAAATTGCCACCCCTAATGGCTGACCGTGCTCATAACTCCATCATGGTCTTAGCTGGGTACCTGGTGGGGAGGGGACTTCTCTGGGGTCAGACCCCATAGAGAGGAAATGGGGACACCCTCGGATGGCCTCCACGTGTTCTCTTCGCACGAATCTCTGCGCGAGCGCTCAGCTGTTTCTTTCCTCCGCGCGAGCGCCTCAGCCTCGACCGCGTTGTCGCCGCCAACCCGCATGCCATCAACTCCTCCGCGCCGACCTCCTCCCCGCCGCGCTCGCCCGAGACCGCTCCGCCTCCTGCCTCGATCTTTCCATCGAGCGGCGATGGCGGCTGCGAGCCTTGCGGGCGTGGCGACTAACGACCGCATGCGAGACGGCCGCGGCGAGAAGGTGGCTCCGGGCCGGCGGCGAGACCGGCGGCGGCGCGACCACGGGAGCGGAGACACGACGGAGGAGGTCGGCGGCGACCGCGGCAACCATCCCGGCGAAGAAGCGGCGGCGGCGGTCCAAGAAGAGGACGGCGCGCCTACTTGCCGGATTCGGTGGCGGGTAGCGGTCCGACAGCGGAGGCGGATCAAGGAAGCGGCGGCCGCTTGTGCAGAGATAGCGGATCCACGGGCGAGAGGCCAGTGGATCGGCGTGCGCCAAGACGGCCGAACGCGGCGAAGATCGGGGCGGCCGGATCCCGCGGCGACGCGCGCGGCGCGACCGCGACAACGCGTTAACTTCGGCCGTGGCGCATTCACGGCGCGCAACGCAAGAAGAGGCGGGAGCCGGATCAAAGCGGCAGCGAGGCGGCGGCGGCGGAGCGGTCTCGGCAGCGCGGCGGGAGGTCGGCGCGAACAGGCGGAGGATGCGGCGGTGGCGTGACTTGGCGGCGTGGCAGGCGCGGGAGGAGGTCGGTGCGGAGGAGTTGATGGCGCGCGGGTCGGCGACGCGGTCGACGCGGGGCGCTGCGCGAGGAAAGAACGGTGGCGCTCGCGCGAGATTTGTCGCGAGAGAACACGTGGAAGCCATCCGAGGATGTCCTCATTTTCACTCTCTGGGGTCTGACCCCAGAGAAGTCCCCTCCCCACCTGGTGGAGGCTGGATGGTCCCTCGAAAGATGGAACTCACGGAGCACGTAGCGCGCCCCTCCGATCAAAAATCGGCGGATGAGATTTGACGGATCACGGGATCGCGAATTTCTCGTGAGAAATTACACATTTCTGAAAAGTTTGCATCATTCTTCTTTCAGGAAGCTGAAATATGTTTGGCGCAAACGTTTATGACAAGAACGTTGTACAAAGCCATTAAACCAACGTATCTGGTTTGTTCCATTTCACTATTTCAGGCAGAGACGAGAAAACAAAATTCAGATCTGGTGTTCCTTCCACTGGCAATCTAACTGAAACATTCCAAACCAGAGCAATCTCACTGAAGGCCAATGTCCCAAACTTTCTTCTTTGAAAATGTGAAGAACAGTATAGTGTATATATATGATTACAGCCATGAACAATCAACACTGCCCATCACGAGTTTACGCAAATGGGCAATTTTACAGCACCAAATGAATTGAAGTACATTGCTAAATCCCTACTCTTCTGTTCCAGCTAATATATCAACTGTATGGGACGTGGAGTGAACAAACTCCGGAATGTGCATAATTTAATTTAATTTACTAAATAAACAATTGGCATATTACTTCTGTCCAGATGGCAGGGCAGATCCATTCCTGCCTTATTGACACATGATGTCTGGTGGTAAGTCATGCAGCATGGAGAAACTTTGATCGATTAAGCTCAGCAATATAATTTTTCCCTAAAAAATAAAAGAATGTTGAACAATGAAACCACTGGCATAGACTGTCTTCTGTGGAAGAACGGCACAAGGATGTCATAACCTCCAATTTGCCCAATATTGCAGATACATGGCTGACCTACCACCATGGAACAAAAGAAATGCCGGAGATCTGTGTTTCTATCTACACGAAAGAATTCCAAAAAGGTGGGCATAATTCGCCTGCAAAATAATTTCCTCAAGCATGTATTGCCGCTTAGTTACAATCCAGACCACATTCTTCCAGAAGAGGACCATCATTCTTTGCAAGGAAAGGATCGATCCGGACCCACAGGAGCGAGAAGATTGAGGCCAGCAAAATGGACCAGACAATGACAATTGTTGGCGTCCTGTTTTGTCTTCCAACCAAACCTTTGAGGAATGGATATAGATGAACAATCACCCAGAATGCAAAGAAGAGCTTCCCAAAGAGAGGCCCCCATGATTCATATCCATTGTTGATTGCGTTAGACACTCCGGCTACAACCCCGATGAAGTTCAACAACAGCAGAGTAGTTGGAGGTATCAGCAAGGTAGTCCATTTGAACGTGTATAGCTCTGAGAACTCTTCATCATCTCCAGCCTTTGATGTCACAGTGAAGCTGGTATCAACACCGGCAAGGACCTTTAGTAGTCCTTGGAATACAGCAAAGAGATGTGAAGAAACACCTCCAATGACCCAAAACTGCTCATTTCTCCACCAGTCATCAATGGCCACACCACTCCATCTCATTTCAAGGATGCTTGTGGCAAAAATACAGATGAAAAGTGACATGAACCAGAGACTGGCAACATTGTTGAGCTGCAATTTGAAACAACAATGATGGTAAGATTCAAAACGAAATTCAGATTATTCCAAATGTTTGTAGCTAAATAAAGTTTACCTCTGGGGTGATGAATTTCCCTGTGAGCAAGCATATGGCAGGCAAGGTACAATAAGCCAAGAGCGGAATGGATGTCCAGGGATATACGATAGAATTAATATAAGAAAATCTCTCCAAAAATTTTAGCCCGCCACCATACCCATACCAAAGTGGGCAATGATTGCTGAAGAAAATTTCAACAGATCCAAGAGCCCAACGAAGGACCTGGTGAAGACGATCAGAAAGATTCAGAGGTGCAGATCCTTTGAATGCAGGTCGCTTCGGGATGCAGTAAATAGACCGCCAGCCATGACAGTGCATCTTAAACCCAGTCAGGATATCTTCTGTAATTGATCCATAAATCCAGCCAATCTGCAAGAAAACATGATTTAACAGGCAAGAAATAATTTCGATAGACTAAGCATCGGTTTATCAGGATTCAGGGTCTATGCTATATACCTCCTTCCCCCAGTCTGTCTTGTCTTCGTAACCACAACTGATAACATGTATAGCTTCCTTTAGTAGAGAAGCTGGACTGGAACTCTTCAGGGTTCCACCATTCTCAAGAAGTGTTGATGCAACAAAAACAGAAGACTGCCCAAATTTCTTTTCTAGCTTCTGTTGATTTACAATTCCAGCATTGTCATTTTCAGCTCCTGCAGTAACAATAAAAATGCTATTTACGATTTAAAAGATGGGAGATTTACTGTGTTAAATAGAAAATGTAAGTGTGTTTCAATGTTTGGAAAAAAACACTACAGATAGTCTTTAATGCGAAATGATTGTAAGTGGCATCCTCATTTTTAAATGCATCGCATCACATATGAGTAGACTGCAGGGCATTTGTAAGGGTGACAAAGTGACGCTTAGCTGGTGCTGAATAAGTTATCTGGCCATTACTAGAAAGGTTCACAATACCTGCAATGCCTTCCTCAATTTCACCAAGAGCATATGCAGGAGATTGATTTTCTGCTCTCTTGAAAAACAATCTTTTCTTCTTCTCCGGCTTAGATTTTGTTGCCGTCTTCTTATTCCTGTTACTGCAACAGCAGCAGCAGCACCACTTGGGCCAGCAATTGCAAGTTCTTGATGGAGGCTTCTTTGTTTTGGGAGCATCATAACCATACAACGCCTGCCGTCTAAAGACACATCCAGTACCAACATAGATGGGGCCTTGAATGCCATCCAAACCTTTCATGTTGATCTGTATAATGCAAGTGTTAGGAAGACTACAACATAGACAAGGACAATATAGAGAACACAAGGGCTTAGGAACAGGAGGCTAAATCTTACATCGAAAAGACAACGTTCCTGTTGGCATATCGATCGTGACGGTCGATACCATCGAACCTCTGAGGGAACTGCACATAGCACACTTTCTTCCCTACCAATGGATCCATCATGAAACACATTGCTTCCCTTATGGCTTTGCTATTGTTGATGTAATGATCACAGTCCAAGTTCAATAGGTATGGGGCATTTGTAAGAACAGCAGAAACACGGACCTGTCAATTAACAAGAGATAGCAAAGCATCCATCATATGCTGCTATTAGGTTACAAGACAAATGATACAAGGCATCACGAGCAGGGTCTTTACCAGTGCATTCATAGCACCAGCCTTCTTATGATGGTTATAGCCCGGCCTCTTTTCTCTTGAGACATAAACCAAGCGAGGAAGCTCATTTCCTTCCACATCATGGCCACCACTTTGGCCAAGGAAGACCTATTGGCATAGAAATTTGAACACTTTAGAGGTAAAATAAAATAGAAAAGTAGGGAGCATCACAATACCAAAAAGTATACTGTATGCAGTACAACACCAAAAACCGTAAAAGCTTACCTGAATCATGCCAGGATGATCGCGTACATTGTTTCCAGGCCAAGGGCTTCCGTCTTGCATTGTCCATCCTTCCTCGGGAACCTTTTGTGCTTTCGCAACCAAGGCATTGATTCTTACCTTGAATTCCTCGTAATCTCTCTGAATGAAAATTACAGTTGTGTAACTAGCCTATTTATAGAAAAAAGATTGCATAGCAAAGCATAACAAAAGAGGACATATAATGCACCTTCATTGCTCTTCTCTCCCTAACAAAGGTTGCAGCCACCTTATCCTTCAGGTAGTCTATCTTCTGCTGGAAGTACCACTCTGGAGCACGAGGCTCGATATTGAACTTTTTGCAGAAAGGGACCCATTTCTTTGCAAATTCAGATGTTTCAGACAGTGCTTCGAATGTAAGCATTGCAGCACCATCATCAGAAACATAGCAGGAAACCTTATCAACTGGATAATCCACAGCAAGGATAGAAAGGACAGTGTTTGCTGTGACTAAAGGAGGTTCCTTTGATGGGTCAACTGTACTGACAAAGAAATCAACTGGAGCAAGTTTAGAAGGCTGTCCCTCCTTTTCAAACCTGATCAAAAAGCAAAAAGCTTCTTAGCTACAAAATTTCATAAGTAAGATAGGGCAGGTCTTTCTTGGTATTAATTGAACCAACCTTAGTGACAAACGGTCCAGGTAAGTCTCCCTCTCAATGGGAAGCCACTTTGGGAATTGATCAAGAATCCAAGACATGGCAAACCAGATTTCACAGATTACAGATATGAGCCATAAAGCAAATGCATCGTTCACCGGATGCATCACTCGGTAGTGGAAGAAGAACCCCAAAACCACCAACCGAATAATGATAATCATCCTATAGGGATTGATTCGGCTTGAAGGAATTGGGATTTTTCTGGATAACGGCTGTCGAGCTTCATCCATTCTGTTTCAACAAATTTTAGAAACACTTTACAATCATAGTCTAGTAGCACTCTTTGCAAATGAAAGACAAAAGACTTTCTTAGCAAAATACTTCAACAAAAAATTATTCCTTGTATTCGACATAAAAAATTAAAGATAAAGATAAACCTCAATGGTGCCATGCAAATTTTAGTATTATATACAGCACCAATAGAAATCGGACCACCGAACTGATATGTATGACCATGAAGCTGACAACCAAACTCAAAGACAAACCAAGATGGTATAATGAAGAAACCAATACATAACAACAATAATTCGGTCCAGACGAAAGTTCATCTAATTAAATAATGTTAATCGTTGTTGCAATAATCTACTACATAACACAAATGGTTGTATTTGTTTTCTGGAATCTGTCCATCTATATCCTTGTGGAGTTGTGGGCATCATCTAGCAAGTAACAACAAACTACAGAGTTACCCACAAATTTTGGAAATGTCATTATTAAATACAACAGCTCTTTTTTTTATATACCATCAAATGAGACTGAATATCACCTTACCTGTGTTTACTGTTTAGCTGGAGATTAGCAATTTAAGAAAGTATAGCATTAATGCTCCAGCAGAGTACGAAACCTTTAGTGCAAGAACTAGCACCAGCTAATTTCTGTAATTTTCCAATTCTAGCACATGGAAGTAGTTAAAGAAACTAGCAGCCCCATAGCTAACAGTGGTCAAGCAAAGTCCGAGCACATACAGCGGCAGATCGGCATCACCGTCACCGTCCCAATCACTGCCGCCCTCGCTCCTGAGCTGCTGCAGCCTCTCCTGCTTGTGCTTCCATCCCTCCATCCTCTCCTTCCAGGCCACGCTCCCGTACCCGTAGGCGGCCAGATCCTTGGACGGGTCCATGGATCTCGGTTGCACTGCATCGCCAAGACAACCGTCAGGACAAACGCCACCAGCATAAGCAAACCGACACCCGATTCCAACCCAAATCACCCACCAGGAAGGCTCGGATCTGCGAACGGGAGCGGGTGGATCCTCCTCCCCCCACCCCCGCCGCCGCCCATGTACGATGGCACCAGCGCGTGCTGCTCCGGTGGGATGTCGTCAACCTGCAAGATTCACACCCCAGAATCGAATTGAACTCAGAGCAATGCAAGAAGCAGAGGCACAGGAAAGAGCAGGAAGAGGAATCTGTACCATCTGGCCGTTGGTGAGGAGCGGCACATTGGGGATGGGCTGGAACGGCTGCGGGTCGCCCCCGCGGCCGTAGCTCATCTGCGCCCGCAGCATGGACTCGGCAACGTACTGCGGGTCGTCCTCCCGGCCGTCCGCCTGCAGGCCGAACTCGCCCTCCAGGTCGTCGACGCCGTCCTCCTCCTCGTCCCCCGCCACCCGCGCGCACCCTGCGAATCAAGCGATCAAGCGCCATTAGCCCGAGCACCGGAGATGCCAATCCGAGCCAATGCCGGAGCAAATTTAGCTACGTACCCTTGAGGCGCTTGAAGCGGGTCTTGCACTGGGGCAGGCCTGCGAGCCCTCGCAGCGCTCGTACTCGTAGCAGGTGCGGCAGACGGGAAGGCGCACTCGTTGCACGCCACGAAGGGCTCGCCGTCGGGCCCCACCCCGACGTCGTCGCCGCATATCTGGCACGCCTGCGCCTCCGCCCGCCGCGCCGCGGGGCCGCCGCCCCCCTCCCGCCGGATCACCACCAGCTCGTTCCGGTTGTGCGATCCGGCCACCAGCCCCGCGCTCGCCTCCATCCCCTCCCCCACCGCCGGATCTCGCGCTCGCTGCGGCGGCGGCTGGAGACGGATTTCCCTTCGCGCCGCTCGGGCGCACGCTCACATGCGCGAACGACGCGGACGCTAGTGGCGTGCTGCTCTGCTCTGTGCTGTGCTGCGCGGGTGGAATGGGTGGTGGTATAAAAATGCGGCGCTGTCCTGTGCTTGGAGAGCAGAGCAGCGCAACCACCGCGTTGTTAGCTACGCCTACTCGTTTTGCTTTGTTTTTTCAAACGGGGTTAGGAGGGAGGAGAGAGAGAGAGTGTGTGTGTGTCGGTGTGGCACCAAAACGGCATGGTTTTATCTTCTGCGCTGGAGGGCGGAAGGTTGGTAGAATGTCTGCTCAGGGCTCCTCAATGTGCTGTGCTGTGCTGGGCTGGAAATTATTAAGAGCTGGATTAATAGTTGGTAGTGAGGTCGAAAAAGGTGCTTATAAATCGGTAGACGCCGTTTAGTTGGTAGGACTAGCCGCGTCGGTCCATGATTATCATGTTCTTTTGGTACTATAGTTTTTTATTTTTAGATTTTTCAGAAAAATATAATGAATTAGACGATCTCTTAAATTGGATTCTCTAAACAGCTTCTCAAATTTAAAATTATATATGCTATTCAAGCCATCAATCACAGCATAAAAGAATAAAATCAATATATGGTATGCTACCGTATTATATGTTTTGACAATGGTGGCAACATGGATAACAGTGGGTGGCAGTAATATGTTAGTAGTATTGTTGGTTTCAAAAATTCGAGTATTGGTGGTAGGCTTGGTAGCAGCAAGACCAACAAGAGAAGGAGAGGACCGTTAATATAGAATTAATTTAGATGTTAACTTCCACACGTCAACCTATATATATTGAGAGAGTTCTTTTTGTCACGTCTTATATCTTGATGGGTGTTAGCAGCTGTAAAGGTCATGGTTGTATATATCTCTATCAAGCAACATCAAGTGGTAAAAGGCATTCGAGACGGATCTTAGGTGGAAGTAAAAAATAAATAGGTGTGTCTAGTAATTATTTAAATATTTTCTTCTCAATAATTATCTAAATTTTATGAGCGCTAGATTAAGATCCAAATATCATTATCCTTCTCCCATACTATATAACCTATCTAACCTAAACCTATCCTACTATCCCTACCACCTCCCATCCCGCACCCCGACCCTACCACCTCTCACCCTAACCCTGCTGCTCTCTTTGTGCCGTGTCTTCCTTATCGTCTACGACGAATCTCTCCCATGGCCTCTCCTCTTTTCTCACCAGAGGAGCGCGTCTCCCACCACCAAGTGTTAGTATTTTCTCTGCCGAATGTGATCAATGGTTTCATTCTGTTTCAACTTTCATTCGATAAAGGCTCCGCTCGGTTGGGCTAAAACATAGTGATTTATGGTTAAAATTGCACTGTAGCTAGCTGAAATCGCACTGTACTTGAAGGTGAATTATTTGGCGCAATTAAATTTAAAACAAATTAAAAATAGATAGGTTAACTCATCATGGACAACGCAAACGAATATGAAAAAAAGAACCGGCAAAAACGCTCAAAAAAGACAAAAATTCAAAAAAAAAATTTATGAATAGTGAAAAATAACCCAGAAGTCAGAAGCTAAAACCGAAGTGAGATGTGAGCGGAGGGAAACTCACACGAAATGAGAAATGGAAGAGGTTAGTAAGAGAAATAATTAAAAAGAGGGGTAGGAGCCAGTCTCTGTGGGCCCGACGTACCAGCTAGAGGGAGAAAAATATAATGGGAAGGGATCAAATAGCTGTTTGGAGGACCTCATGTCAACTCAAACTCAAACATGTGTATGGGCCTGTTTGGCAACGGCTGTGGCTTATAGTTTTCGGCTAAAATTTTTGAATTTTGGCTGTTTACGGTACAGATTACGGAGAGAGATACTCACTTGCGATTTTGGCTGGTACATATGTTGAGCTTTTAACGTGTACATCGTTTAACTTGTAGACCCTGTCTTGAGAAAATACTCCGTTTGAAAGTTAGGTACTGTAGTAAAAGCCAAAAGCCACCAGCTTCGGAGGAAAAGAACAGTCCCTATGTCTATAGCACAGTACATTTGTTGTTTACTGTAATACTTTGTATATATGAATATATCTTTGTTAAGAAGTTGGCCTTTAAATTTTGTGGCTTTGACAATTGATAATTCAATACACATAGAAGTGCCAAACTTGACCAAAGGAATCAGGCAACGAGTTATTTGCCAAAATACCTTATAATATTTTATCTTTTCGAATTTTATCTTTTTTATAGTAACTAACTTTTAAACGGAGTATTTTTTCAAGATATGGTCTACTAGTTAATTGTAATATATACTTTATTAACTTCATTTATATCGGTAAAAACTGCACTTGAGTTTCTATTACTCTGTAATCCTCATATAAATAGCCTAAAAGCTATAAATCGCAGCTAAAAAGAATATACCCTGTACGCAGGGGCGGAACTAGACCAAAAATAACTGGGATTCACCACTTCATCATATATATAACAACATATATAATTTTCAATCAATTTTGTGCCTAATAGTAATATGTCCGGTAATTTTTAGCATCAATACTTCAATACGACCGATACCCGTATATGATAATAAAGAAGTAATGATCAAAATGCTTACCAAAATAAATAAATCCAATAATAATATTGGTTAGTTGCAACAAACTAAAGTAACTAAGTGTGAAATCTTAGACAAAAAAAGTTGTTCGGTATTAGTAAAATACATCATCCGATCTCATTGGCCTATAAAAATAAAATTACTTAAAGTTTTTAACTAAAAAATAGAACGATCAAATATAAATAAAAGCATTACTTTTTAATATTTGTGTTCTTTCAAATTCATAAAGCAATGAACTACAATATCATTGATAATGTTTTATAATTCTTATTTCTCTACATAACAAATAAGTCTATCATTCATCGAAACATCATCAAAAAAATTGGAAAAGGTCAATTAGAAATTTGTATGTTCAGCAATTCAAGAATAATATAATAGAAAATATGTTAAGTGGTTTACTTACTTAAATGTGATCAAATTCTACATTTTCATCTAATTTGCAATGAGCCAGGACAATATTGCACAAATCAAAATTGAAATACTAAGTCTTAAACTTATAATTTGACAAAAACAACGCCAGCTCACAAATGTAGCCCCTATTCTTAAAATAAATTGGAATAATTGACAAAAATTTAGAGCAAAATACATACTCACTAGGTAGGTATAATTTCCTTCGGCAAGCGAGAGCACGAGGCAATAGGGACCATGCGGCACTATAGCCGGATGGCAAACGAGCCACCGATGGCATCGATTTCTCTTGTTTTCTTGTGAATATTTGCCGCTTGGTGGGTGTGGTCAGAGCGGGCGTGATGCGCATCTTCGCACGACCTTGCGTGATGAACATGCGTGAGGTCGTCGCGGTGACACGCCAGATCGATCAAATAGACAACATGACTGTTGCGGTCCTCCCTCTTGGTAGGTCTTTGCGGCGACCTCGTGTCTTTGAGGGCGATGGAGATTCCTCGTGGATTACTGCTAGTTACTGAAAATTTAGGCTGCTAGTATTCCCTTCGTTTGGCTTCAAAGAAGATATCGGGTGCACCGAGTTTAGGTTAGAGGATTCACGCATGGAATAGAGATATTAATATCTGTAGAAAAGATTTTTGGACCCGGTGTCCTGTGACACCGGGCCGCATGTTGTGGTTCCGCCCATGCCTGTACGCAACGAGCCAACGCGGATCGTGTGCGTGGGAGTACTACCACTCAGCCCGTGTTGGGCCGACGTAAAAACACCGGCCGTCCTGTCTGTCCTACGACAACGACAAATCCCTTTTGCAGGGTAAATTCTGGCCCCTCCACGCGCTTTCACGGTTTCCTCCGCGCGGCGCGCGCGCATGTGTTCGCATTTCCGGTAGCCCGCCCGATCCGAGCCGCCGACAGTTTCGGCATCTCTCCCCACCCCCCTCCACATCACTCCACCGCTGCATTCGCTTAGCAATCAATCACGCGTAACGCGCTGTTCACAACTTTGTTAGACGGTGACAGGGTCCCAGCCCATTCATTAATCTAAACTAATCGAGCTGGACCACCATCTCATGAAAAGAAAAATTCAATGGCATCGGTGCCACGTAGAATCATGTGGCACCACCTCTGGAACCAGGACATGTGACAAGTACGAATCTTTAAGCATCCCACCTTTGATTGCCATTCTTCCCTAATTTTTCTTCCCATGTTGCCCCTCCCATCTCGTTAGGGTGAAAAGAGTCCCTTGCCTCCTGTGGTAGTCTCCACTTCAAACGGGTTCAGCTTCTAATTTATTTTGATTTTTGGCTTATTTAAATCATAAACCACTTAGAAACTATCGGCTTCTAATTTTGATTTTTTTCTTTATTTTTTCTCCCTTATTCCTTTACATTGTCCGTAACAATATAATAGTTTTTTTATTTTTTTTAAATTTTCCTCAGAAAAAGTTAACAGTCGGTACAATACAATTTCAGCTACAAACCAAAATCCATAGCTAGAATCTTAAGCCATAAGCCAATTGGAGTGGGGCCTGATGTAAGATTGAGGAAGCCAACTAGAGGACAGTGAATACGTGGATTAAAAATCTTTCTTCAATTATCAATTGCTTCCATTTGGCTAAAACTATGTATATAATGCGGAGGCTTAACTCAATTTGGTTTAGCACAAATAAATCTTTAAATTAATTATGTTCACCTAAGTGTACCAACAAATTAAGACTATGTCAAGTTTTGCAATCTTAAAATGACAAGTAATTAATTTAATTCTATGAATGTAAATTACTTAAATGTAAATTGAGCACAAGAAAACAAACTACAAAGACACTGTTCCTTTTTACTGTGGTGTTTGGAGACTTGCTGGTCTCCCATAGTCACGTTGAGGTAAGCCCAAATGAATTGGGCCGACTCTACGAATTAAGCCAATCACCTCAAATCTACTAGTGGTACTCACTCCCGGTAGGTGAGCTTCAACTTTCACACTTTGCTGGGTCTTCTCACAACATTCTTTAAGAAGATCACCGCGCACGACGCCTCCAATACCGTTTAAGAGTCGGCAACCTCCAAGAGTAATAAGTCAAACCCCTCGCTTGACTCTCACCACATGCAACGAATGCACAAGCTCAAGTGCATACTAAATCCACCTCTAGCTGCAACATATACAATCTAGATCCTTCCTCCTTACTCACAAGGTGTAATACATGCACAATTGAGAGTATGATCTCACACTAGTTCAAAGAAATGAAATAGAGTGCAGCTACCTCTTCTCCAACCGACCACAAGGCGGTATTTATACCCCACACCTCAAAACTAGTCGTTGAAGATAGAAAACATGATTTTTGGAAGTACCGTAGGCTTAAGGGCCTGTTTGACAACGGCTACGGCTTATGGCTGAAATTTTTGAATTTTGGCTGTTTACGGTACAGATTACGGAGAGATAAATACTCACTTGCGATTTTGGATAGTACAGATGTTGGGCTTTTAACGTGTACATCGTTTAACTTGTAGACCCCGTCTTAAGAAAATACTCCGTTTGAAAGTTAGGTACTGTAGCAAAAGCCAAAAGCCACCAGCTTCGGAGGAAAAGAACATGCCCTAAGACCTGTACTTTTGCTCCCCTCAGCAACGGTCAGAAAACTAGCCATTACCAGTGAATCCGGTAGTTCCAACACACAAATTATGGTACTACCGATCATCGAAAGTACCACTACACTCATGTGGAACTACTGATTACCATGAGGACGAGAAGACTCCCAAAAGGTGTCTCTTTGGAAAAACGTACCACTACACAACCGGTCGTTCTGTAATTCGGAAGTACCGCTCATACAGAGCTGATAGTAAAGCTCACTGGTCGGATGCTCACACAGAGCTGGAACTTCCAATCGTCGACTACACTGGTCCTTGACCACGTCAGATGGTTTGTGTCCGGACCGGATTTCCAAACCCCGACCCTCTGTGTATTACAGTGCTAGTCCCAGATCAAAGCTAGTGCACACAATTAAATAGAAATGATTACATAACCAACAGCTTTATTACAATAATAAAGAGTACTGACCGAAAGGTCTCATTATTACAAATGAGGTTTCAAGACCTCGCGCACACGAAACACAGCGGAAGCAAAATAAATTCAGCAGAGACCCTTCAATACGCCACAGGCAATTGACTGGGGAAGCGCGACCTAGTACTCCAGAAAACCCTTCGTCGAATCCACCCGAGAAGTAGTCGTAGTCTCCCTCTTGAGCTTTGTATTCCTCTGAGTATTATTTTTGAATGCAGCATGTGAGTACATAAAGTACTCCACAAGTCTTGGGAAAGATGCAGTAGCTGCAAGGCTTAACAAAGGAGGGTTACATGGTTCTTTTGCACAAAGTAATATTTTATTTCAATTACTACTAAATATTTTTGAAGGCATTGATTTAACAAGGTAAATTGCTTAACTGAAAGTAATAAACTTTTTATAGTGAAGGTTCCATCCACCAACACTACATAACCAATAAAGTTTAAAACTGCGGGTTACATCCACCCTCTCTGGCTCCAACTGCCAGGATACCCTTCCGAGAGTTCCTCCACTCCGGAATACCAAAACTTTGATTTTAAAACCAAAACCAAAAAATCTACCATGTGAATGCATTCCTCGCGCCCTTGATCGTAGGCACGGCTATTCGAATAGTTTGACACTCTGCGGAGGTTGTACAACTTTACCCCAAGAGATAAATTATCTTAACAATACCACGCTTCCTTTGGCATGAGACACGATAAATTATCACAAAGCCTTTACCTCACTCTAGACTAGCTAGACACCACCCACTGAGATTTCACCGCATAAGGGTTAAATCGCCTAATCCAAGCCCCTCTTGCGCTATATGAGTACAGATAAATCCTTGTCCTCACTTTGTGAATAACTAGTAAAACCCCGGCACCCACTTTCCACTGGTGGCACCTAAACTAGACTATCATGAGTTAATCACCTAGGTCGTACCCATATAGACTTAGGGTTGTACGGTAGTGCTCGATCACGGACAAACACAAGCGTTGGTCCTTAGTTGACTAGGGTGGAACATACACTTTACAAGATCTCGTGCTTGCCGCACCAACCCAAATCAACCATCCACCCTAATCTAAACCAATTTCCATATTTTATTTTATTTTAAAGGATCAGTGGCAACTTCAATCACCACTAGACTTATAAACACATGGTTATTACAACAAATCATAATTTCCCATTTTCAAGATTTCAAAGGTATTAAATAGCGTGACTAAGCATTATACAACCATTCTATTATTCACAAATAATTATAATACTCTCATTATTGAGACAAAGGAAATTCTACGGTTACAAAGGTACATGGCATTCAACTTCAATTGAGGGCATAACAAAGTTGGATTAACTAATATCTTAAGATTTGAACTAATGTTTTATGTAAATAGCAATGCACATAATTTAAAATAATCAAAACATTTCAAAATCATAGGTTCAAGATGATCAAAGGAGACTTGCCTTCTTGCACGCTCTCGGGGTCTTCTTGCTACGGAGTGGAGAGATCGTCGACAACGGTGGAATCTACGTGCGAAAAGACGAAGCAAACAAAACAAATAAATACAAATAAAATCACAAACAAAAAAAATATATATACTGGAAGGAAGTTTATGATTTCATACGAATTTAGGAGAAAGATTCGGCGGATTTGGGGTTCACATGAGGGAGAACGAATATCTGGAAGATCGGTTGGGACAAGAAATTGCTGAGACAATATTTGGCCCAAGGAAAATAGAATGGATTTTATGGAGATTTTGCAAGATTTGAATTTAAATTTTAAAAGTGCACAGAAACTTTGGAATGGAATTGAGGCTTTGAAATTAAACTAGGTATTGGAATTTGAAATTTAAATTTTGAAATATCAAATAAATTTGCAATATTTGAAAGGATGGAAGACATTGATAGTTTGGAATTTTTGATGGCTTTAGAAATTTGAATGGGCTCAAACGGAGTTAAAATGAAGGAGAACGGGCTCCGGGAAGTTTAAAAAGAGAGAAAATGGAAAATGAGAATTTCTGGAATTATTTTTCTACTGAGAAAGATATTTATGACGTCAGCCCAGGGAATTTCTTTTCGGCCGATTTATTTTCCAACGGGAAAACCCAAATTATGACGTCATCCCCGGGGGAGGCCGACGGGCAGTGGGGCCCTGGTCGATGGACCAGGTCCACGGAGCCAGGGAAGGGGTGAGGTGGCCTGGGGCGCTGACGGGGCAGGGAGGCGCCGCGTTGGCGCTGAGGTGGTGCCACATGGCTGCCACTTGGGCACGACGGGCGGGCATGGCCGGTCGGCCGAGGCGGCGCTCTAGCCGGAAGCTTCGCGGCGCTCCGCGGCGGCGGCCGGCGGCGAGAGCGGCAACGGGAGAGGAGCGCCACGGGGTTTTGAGGAGGGGCGGGGTTTACCAAGGGCGACGAGACGCGGGCGCGCGAAGGAGCGGCGTGGCTCGGGTTTAACGGCGGCACGGGCTCCGTGAGCGAGAGGCGCGCCGAGGCGGCCGGCGTCGCTGCGCGCGGCGGCGATGGTGGCGCGGTGAGGCGGCGGCGAGGCCCGAGACTCGGCAATTCTTCGCGGAGTTGGTGAAGGCGGCGGGGATGGATGTGCGCGGCGCGGAGGCTCTCGGGTGGCGGAGACGGAGAATGGAGGGCGGCGGGAGATGGGGTGAGAGGAGGCGGATCCGAGGGTGGCTCTTATAGGGGTAGGGGAGGGGAGGTCCGGCGGGGATCGCTCGCTGTTGATTGCGGGCGGCGGCGATTGCGGAGAGGAAAAGAAAGGAAAGCGCGGCCGAAGAAGGACGGGAATCGGGGAAGGAAAAAGAAGGAAAGGGCGCGGGTCGCACGGGCGGCGAAAAGGAAAGAAATCGGCGGGGCGAGGGGCGGCGGAGATGGCGGCGGGGATGGTGCGGCCGAGCGGTAGGAAGGGGACGGCGCGGGGAGGGAGATGGCCCTGACAGGTGGGCCCCGCGTGCAGAGAGAGAGGGAGGGGAGGGGACGCGGGCGGATGGATGGCGATCGAGCGGCCAAGAGGGATGCGAGGGGCGGATGGGCCAGATGGGCCAGGACGCGCATCGGGCGGCCGAGCGAGGCGGAGGCGGGCGGTGGATGGCGCGGTTGGCGGGAGGCGAGCGTCCGGCCGGCCAGTGGCACCCAGAGAGAAGGGAGGCAGGGCCGGATGGCGGGCGGCGTGGGTTGATCCCGGCCATCCACGTGGTGGCCGGAGGGGGAAGGAAGGGAATTTTATTTTTTTTGATTTTAATTTCGGATTTTCAGAAATTGCGAGAAAATTCAATAATGCTCGGAAAAAAATGAAATTACTTTCAAAAATTCCAGGAAAATTCACAGAAGCTCCTGGTGCCATTTTGGACTTAATAAAAATATTTCTAACCAATGTTGGTATTTAATTGTTCATACTTAAAATACTTTTTAATTTCAAAAATACATTTTTAAACTCTAGAAAATCCAGGAAACCAAATAAAAGCCAAATAACTCCGAATAATTAATTTGAATTAGGATTTTTATAGAAATTCAAAATATCTTTTTATTTAACAATATTTTTAGGTTTTACTTAAAATACTTTTCAAATCCAGTTTTTTTTCAAAAACAGAAATTCAGGGCAAATACAAATAAAACTCAAATAATTTAAAATAATTAATTTGAAATTAAATTTTTCAGAAAGCGAATTTTTGGGATGTTACAGTTTGACCACTCGGGTCTCCAAGCACGTTAGTCTCTAACCACGTTGTCTGGTTCGACCAGACAGGTTTCCGACCGGACCGATCTCGGACTACGTTCTCCGATTCGACCACACAGGTCTCTGGCCATGTTGGTCTCGACCATGTCAGCCTTGTCAATCTTTGACCACATCAATCTTGGATCACCACATCAATCTTCGACCACGTTGTTTTAATCACGTCAATTTGACCACGTTGGTTTCGACCACATAGGTCTCGACCACATTCTGATCATGCTGGTTCCAATCACGTTGGTTTGACCATGTGGTTCTTCGACCACACAGGTCATTGACCATGTCAATCTTCGATCTCGCTGGCTCAACCATGCTAGTTTGACCACGTCGATATTCGACCACACAAATCATCGACCAGATCGATCTTCGACCTCGTTGGTTCAACTAAGTTAGTTCGACCACATTGATTCTCGACCACATTGATCTCTATCCATGTTTGTTCGACCACTCTGGTCTTTGACCACACAGGTCAACCATAATTCCCAATAAGTTGCAAAACACATTTGCACACTTTTGGACTCATGACATAAGGATTAAATTTGAGCTTCAATTATTTGCAGAACACATTTGCAAATATAAACCTCATAATACAAGGAGTAGAACATATAGACTTCAAACACTTTCAAAATATATTTGCAATGTATAGTCCCATGTAACGAGGATTCAACACATTAGCCACAACTATTTGTAAAACACATTCACAAATATAGGCATCATGCTACGGAGAGCTAGAGCAAGTAAGGTTGAGCTATCAACACATGATGAGACTCAAGCTACTAGATATAACCCCTTTTAATAGTATAGCAACGTATACTAATAATCTGGTCTTCCAACCAAACACCAAGACTGGTAAAAGACTAAGAACACATCTTTAGTCCTACCTAGCTATACATTTGCCTTGAGTCATCCTCTTGAAGCTTGATGACACATATTTTAACTTCAAATCCAAGTCATTGTCTTGATATGCCTCAACTCATGATACATTCTCTTCTTGATGGCCTTCAATTCATAAAGCCATCTTTCATCTCGTATCTTGACTTGATAATCTTCAACACATGAAGTCATCCCAAGTCATCCTCATTTGTGGATCCTAACATATTCATCCAACTCATGAAAAATGTTAGTCCACAAACCAATTGTCATTAATTAGCAAAACTTCACCACTAACTCATAATAGAGGGACAAGATTCAATAATCTTTCCTTTTTGGTAATTCATGACAATCTCAACACATAATGAGGTAAAGATTAATTTACGAGTATATAACATATACACAACAATTGTATACTCCAGAATAAGCTTTCAAAGCAAAGCTTACACATCCGGTTGTCATAGATCATTCAGCCATTAACACATAATGGAGGAACTAGATGACAACCCGATTATTAGGATGTATGAACTACACAAGCTATATATACTCAAGAGATATGTTTCAAAGTAAAGATCTTATATATGTGGCAGAAAAAACATAGATCAATACTAATGAAACTTCAAAGCATAGAGTGAACTCCTCATAAATGTGTGCATACAAGAATGTATTATGAAAACATATGAACATATTCAAGTTAGACTATTGATTGAGTTCAATCTATATTTTGCATCTGAAGAATGCATTAAGATATAAAAATTTGATGTAGAATGTATACCTCCATGATTTCACTTTTTCATCCAAATAATACTAAGTAATATCATAACCAATAAACATGTTAGTCTCACAATTGCATTTGTCCGTATATCCAAAATCATTTGTTATTATCGCCAAAACCATTTTTCATTAATCACATCCAATGAGACTAGGCAATATCATAGTTAATAAACAAGTTACTCTCACAATTGTATTTATCATTATTACCAAAACTAATTTAATGGAGCTTAAACTTATAATTCCCCCTTTTTGGTGATTAATGACAAATGTATTAACAATAATAGCATTTGGATGAACATGAATATGTGATGGGAAATTGAATTAAGGTGAAAGCATAAGTGTAAAGAATTTCTGCCTTTTTGGCAATTTTAACAATTTTAATAATGCTATTATTCCCTTTTGGCATTTTGCTATTCTGCCCCCCTTTTGGCATTTTACACTATATAACAATGCTATTATACATATTTCTCCTTTTTTTTTTGGCATTGATCACCAAAAATCAAGCAAAAGGGTTAAGCTCAAAATGGAGTCTTGAATCTTACTTGGCAACTAATCTTACATGGTCATGAAGAAAATAAAATAAATACTATGACCAATTTAGAGAGATTTAGGAATTTAAAGAAAATACTTGAAACACACTCAAATAATCTTACTCTTGATATCTCCATAAAGGCTTTTGAAGTTCTCCCCCCTTTTGGCACTTGAACCATACTCCAATCGAACATTCAGGTTTTTAGGATTTGGCATTCCAATTGAGCTTCAAAAGTTAGCTGAAAAACTGACTTACAAATAACCAAAAAAATTGATAAAATTGGTAAGTATAGATCAACAATAGAGGATCTAAAGTCATGATTATACCTTCCTCAGCTTATGATACAAAATCACAAAACTGCTCAAAAACTATGCAAAACTCTGAAATTTTTAGCAAGAAACCAATAAGCAAAAGAGAATGAAATATATTCGTTCACAAGATCCATAAAATATTTTGGGTAAATAGGTAAAATAGTTTTTCAAATATTAATACTTTATCCTTTTTGGTTTAGTAAACCCAAAATAGTATATAAGTTTTTCACCCAAAAAAAAACTCCCCTTATACAAGGTTCCACTTGGCATTTCTTTGTCTTCTCATTTGATACACAAAGAATTCTTCTCTATCTTTGTTTTTTTTCTCTTTTTTCATATCTCTTCCTTTAGACTTTCTCTCCTTATGTCATCGAGCACCAAAAATTAAAGATTTCTTATTTTCTCCGTAATAGGTGCTTTTATCCTTTTTGTGGTTACCTTGTCTTTTCCATAAAAGGCATATACCACTTTGAGATTTATACCACTTATGATGACATTAGATACCATTTGTGAACAATATCACTTGTAAACATAAATGATGCAAAGTATAATTCATTCTAATTGTAGAAGCTTGATATCAATTATGAGCTTAAATGACATCAAGTATCATTAAATCCATTTGTAGATACTTGTATCACTTGTGAGCATGCATGACACTAAGTGTGCTTGATTCCATTTGTAAAAGCTTGATACCACTAGTATGATCAATTTGTATCCCACTTGAAATAACTTTGAGAGATCTTCAATGATTTTCACTTGATATTGTTATGGGTTGATGAGGACATGACCCTATGGATACAATCATATTTGTTATGCTTGCTATTCCAATTACAAGAGCTCATATACTTCACTTAAATTATCAGGTGAGCTTGTTTTTAGGAGTGCCTTTATATTATATGAACTATATAATGCTACCAAATGATGAAAAAAATATATTTTTGTAGCACCACATCACTTTTGGACCAATTCAAGCAAGAGTTTAAGTTGGACACATTTTGGAATCCAATTCGGCCCCCAGATCAATTCAAATTTATCTTGACAGATCCAACTTCAAATATGCATAACTTTCACATACGAAATCCATTTGAGGTCCACGAGTACTTGTTGAAAAGTTTTTCTTGTCTTCTTTCTAACGGATCTAGCCTCACCTCTAAATTCCTTCTGTGCACATCATAATCATCAAAAGAAAGTGCTATGTCACCTGTTTGGGTCAAGTTAGGTCTTGTAATGCTTGGGCCCAAAGGGAAGGCGCCCCTCTCTTGGCCCGTACTATTCACAACCATACTGTTCATATGAACAGTACCGTAAATAGTTCCATCCTTATTTCTTAGTTTTGTGTGGTTTTCCCTCCCCTATTTAAGGAAGTCGCACCCTTCTAGTTTCCTTGGATTTCGTTTGTTTAGTTTCTCATTGTGAAAACTCTTGTTCTTCACTTGTGTCGACTAGACCAACTGTAAAGAACCTCCATGGAATCCCATATTTTTGAACTCAATTCATACATTTGCAATTTAGATTGCTTGTTACTTTGTTCTTGCTTGTTCTTTGATTGCTTGCAGGAATTGATCCTCGTGATCAGGTCAATTGGGTCTTTGGCAGGTTGATAACGATTTGGTGATTAGTTTAGCAATTGCTTAGTTCGTACGCGTTGCGTTGTAGCCTGGATCATGAGAGTTGATCATCGTCCAATCAAAATTATCCTTCTCATCAAAAGATCGGGACAACATTAGCTCATCAATAGGGGATACTACTTGTAGGAAGATATCACTTGAAATATCACTTGTGAGAAGAGGATGATATCATTTGAAAGGATACCATTTAGGAGAGAAATCAAATGGGAGATACCACTTGAAGGAGTGGATACCACTTTCATAGGAAAAGGGTGATATCTCTTAAAAAGATAACATGAAATTCATACCAAGGTCAAGATGATCAAAGAGGCTACCACTTTAGATATAATGCCATTTCATGATAAAGGTATCAAACAAAGATCAAAATGGTATATGGAGTCAAAAATACTTGTGATAGCTAACAAGGATAATAGAGATCAACTTGATTTAGAGGAGCAGAGATAATGGGTGAGAGAAGGAAATCAACAAATTCTAAATAAAATCAGCCATTTTTCAGAAAAATCGGAACTACCAGCAAGGAAGTGCGGTCATACGCTTTTTCGTAGTCTTCTGCAGGCACACTGCAGAGTAATGGATTTCGACTAAAAGCATGCCAAGGATTAGATTTCAGAGAAGAGGAAAGATATAATATTATACCTTGCTCTAAAGTTTTTAACATAATAACATAAACCACTTGTGGAACATTTTCAACTATAAGACAAGATTAAAATTCTTTTCAATATAGTTTTTAATAAATTAAGTTTTATTTTTCAAAAACAAGCTCATTATCAATAAAGACTTCAAGATTGTAAGAATGAACATTTAAGGGTATTTTAAGCATTCAATTTTATGTATGATGTGTAAATACCCTTGTGAACCAATATACATCAATAATTTTAGCTCAAATGGTAAAACTCACTTAAGTGCTAGATTATGACCACTTACGTCAATTCAAGATTTTGGACGAGTTTCAAATCTAAATAACTTTTAATTAGTTTGACTTTTGAAAACCTTTTAAATACCAATAATGTTTGAAATAGCCAACTCTAATTTTTTGATATTGAATACTTTTTCAAATTCTTTTTAGGATTGGTTTTAGCTAATTTTTGAGTTTAAAGTGAAAATAAGATACCAGTTTTTCTAGTTTTGGGTTAGAAAATCAATTTTCCTTGAAATAAGTTTTTCTAAGTCTAAAACCTTTGGAAAACCTTTGAAATACATTTGTATACATTTTTCAACTAGTATTTCAAAGATATACTGATAATTTCTAAATTTTTAACTTTTGGCTAAATGACTCTATTTTGAAAATCAATACTATCACTTAATTAATTTGGGCACACTTAGGAATGTGATATACATTAATATGATTTAGCACTCTCTCTTAATGTGCCATAATATGTTGCTCATGATTACAATAATGAAATTTTAGAACAAGAGCAAGAACACCCCTTAGATTTTTATGCAATGCAACCTTCACAAGCTAGGGGTTAAATATATGAATGTAAATACTTGTTATCGAGATGATATTGGTTCAAGGTGTGAGATATTGATCATCAAGCTTGGCTCTATATTTGCACTTGGTGAAGTCCACGTCTTCATGAATAAGCCAAGGCTCCAATGCCTCTTCAAGTACCTCTTAGGCATTTAAGCATATTTTGGTATCTGCAATTTGGTTGGATCCATAAATGTTAATCACAATAGATTTGGCACCCGAGCCCTAGAAATGAATTTATGTGAACTAACATTTCTAGCAAACACATTGCCATTTCTTGCATTCCTAAGCAAATAATGATCAATATAGATAATAAGCTTAAAAGTGATACTTTTAGGACAATCCTTACTAAAATGTCCTTTTCCCGGTAATTGTAGCAAGTTTGGCAATTGCTATCCCTTCTTATCTTTTTCTCTTGCTCAATGCTGGTTTACCTCTTCATTGATGACTTTTGATTTTTATCTACCTTGTTGGGGCACACCGAGGTGAAGTGGTCCTTCTTGTTGCATCCAAAATATTTGACATTGTTGAATTGTTTTCTAAATTGCTTTGGGGTGCACTTCACCTTTTTCTTGGAGGTGAAACCGATACCTCTCTTGTTATTTAAATTTCTTTGACTTCCTAATATTTTGTCAAGAGAGGCCTTCTCTTTGTAGCTTTTTCTCCAAATCATTTCTTAAAGTTGTGACTTGGGCATTGAGTTATTTACTTTCCTCTACAAGCTTAGTCTTGCAATGCATAGATGAGGTAGTAGCATCTAATTTAGAGCAACAAGGTATACCGATTAAATCCTCACATAAGGTGGATTGGTAACTTTAAATGAAATGCAAGAGTTAGGAGCAATGCCTATATCCACCTTAGGCTTAGAATATTTCTTGAAAAGAAGATACTCATGTTCTTGTTTTAGCACATAATAATTATTTTGAAGAGTGATATATTCTTTCTTCAAAATCTTAAATTTAGCCTTTTCCTTTCCAAGAAATTCATTAAACCCTTCTAGCATATCCATCAACTCATCATAAGAAGGTACATCATTGGCATTATCACTATTTACCTTCTTATTATCTTTTGCCATGAAGTATTCGATTGATGTGGAGGAATGGTGTATTCTTCATCGTCGAACCTAAAGATTAAGCATTCTTCTCCGGCATCCACTCTTGTATGCAATCCTCATCGGTTAAGGTGGACATTTCATAGTTGTCTTGAATTTTAGTCCATATCTTATGAGCGCTCGCAAGATTGCATATTGTGTTGAACATCTCTACACTCAAAGCACCAAATAAAACATTAGTTACATGAGCGTCGAGATGTGAGCATTTCCCTTCCTCAATTGTTCGAGCAAGAGGATCTTTTAAAGGAGAAACGCCCACATCTATAATCTGCCATATTTTCGAGCTTATGACCTTAAAATAACATATCATGCGGATTTTCCTATATGATAATTTGTGCCACGAAATAGAGGTGCTTCATCTAGGTGCACCATATCCCTAGTCGGCATCCTTTACTCTCTAGGCAGTGAAGCCTAATAAATAAGAGAGCAAGCTCTGATACCACTTATAAGATCGAGGAGGCTGACTAGAGGGGATGAATAGGCAGATTAAAAATCTTTCTTCAATTATCAATTGTTTCTATTTGGCTAAGACCAACTATACAATGCGGAAGATTAACTCAATTTAGTTTAGCACAAATAAATCTTTAAATCAATTATGTTCACCTAAGTGCACCAACAAATTAAGACTATGTCAAGGTTTGCACTCCTAGGATGACAAGTGTAGTAGGGGTGGTCTCCACCCGAGCCCATCCGGCCTATTAGGGAACCGTAAGGCCCGATATGATATATGTAATGACATATATACCCTTATAGGAGACATATGACTGTAAGGGCAAGATTGTAATTATGCTTCATGGAGAAATATATACACACCCTGAACATTAAGAAGGGGCAAGCATTGTTCATGCATCACAACCAATCCACTACTCTCCTACTTTACTATTTGGTCAGTAGCCACAACAGTTGGCGCCGTCCGTGGGGATGATAGAGAGCAAGCTGTGGATTTCAAGAAGTGATGGCACCCAAGAAAACTTCATCGATGATGAAAAGGAAGTGGAGCACGACGGCGGCGGTTGCGAACGCCAGGGCCTCGGTTAGCGGGCCACCTGCGTCAACAACGGGGACCAGCGTTGAAGGCGGCGTCGGTATGGTGAACGCCAACATCAGCACTCGCGACGGCACGACCGGTCATCATGAGGATCGCTGTGGCGCAGGGGTCGGCCCCACTGATGGTGCGGTAGCTGGCGTCGTCAGTGGCACCCAGGTCAGCGGGAGCACCAGCGCCGACGCTCGCGTTGGCATGGCCAGTGACCCGGGATCCAGCGCGGGAGCGACAGGTGGCCCTGATGGCCACATCAGTCTCATTGTCAACCACGGGACCAGTCGCGCTAGAGCTCCGAACAGCTCCGGTGAGCAGACCATAGTCGCCAGCAACCCTGCAATGCGCACCACCACTCAGGCAGGTGTGACCACCTCAACGGTAGAGAACACCTTGCTGGTGGCCCTTGGCATGCTGTAGCGCGAGCTAGCAGACCTCCGAGGGGCTGTGCGGGAATTGCAAGAGGCTCGGAGCCACCAGGAGGCTCAGAGCTAACAAACGCCGTCGGCAACGGTGGTAGAAGCCACACCTGACCAGACGGACAACCGCGACACCCCCACCTCTGGTCGTGCTATGCTCCGACGTGTAGATCTAGAGTCTCTACTCTCCGTCGGCCTACAGCAGTTAGTGTGGCCAGAAGACTTCAAGTTCCACACTATCGAGCCGTACAAGGCGATACGGACACTAGGGAGTTCGTTCGGATGTATGAGATGGCCATCGAAGCTGCCGGCGGGGACGCCTCCACCAAAGCAAAGGGGTTGCCACTTGCTCTATAGGGAGTAGTGCTCTCCTGGTTCTTTACCATAGAGCCAAACTCCATCTGCGCATGGGAGCAAATCCGCGATCGTCTGTATAACAACTTCCAGGGAAACTACGTCGAGCGGGTTGACGTGGATCAACTCTTCACCATCAAGTAGAAGCCCTCAAAAAAGCTTTGAGAATACTTAAAATGCTTCACCAAGGTTCACTACCAAGTCAAGGATGTTAACAAGACCACGATCATCAACGCAGCAATCCAAGGCCTTCGCCCAGCGTTGCTGGATGAGTACAACGCGTGCAAGCCGATAAAGACGGTTGACAAGCTCTTCGACAAGATGGAAGAGTACGCAAGGCCAGAAGAGGACGTGCAAAGGCGTAAGGCCGACACCTCCGATACCAAGCAGGCGCAAGACTCCCTAAAGGACGCCTCCAAGTGCAAGCAGGACTCGTCGAAGGACAACTCCAATTGCAAGCAACGCAAATTCCAGAAGGCCCAATATGTCTTTGACATCGTAGGCGCTCGAAAAAGCGCCCCCCGTCGAGGATAGGTGCGAGGTGACGGGCGAGGCTGGAATCAGGAATATGGAGGGCGCGACAAAGGCGAGCGCCAGCAACACGGGCTGTGGTGTGTGGTGCATGGCCACGGCGACCACCTCACGCAGACATGCCCCACCATTGCGACACTTTGCTAGAGTGTCACCAGGGACAGAGCTTTGAAAGCGAGGACTCTAGCGGTGGCTCACGTGCAGCAACCCCCCAAAGGCCTTCTGCAGATACAAGCTCTGGAGGGAAGCCAGCTGTAATATCCCGGAAGAGATTCGGCAAATAATCGATTAATCGGAGAAAATGATCTTAAAGTGTTTTCAGGGGGCTTTTCTGAATTTTTCGGACAACCTGGGCCTGGGCCAAGGCCTAGGAGGGAAACCAGCCAAAGGGGGAGAGGCGCCCACCCCCTCCAAACCCTAGCCGCCCCTCCCCCTCTCCCCCCTTGCGCCTCCCCCTCCCCCCCTTGCATGCCCCAGCAGCCCCTCCCTCCCCTCTCCTCCATTGCTGGAGATCAAGACTTCCATTCGCTGCCGGACAAGCGGGAGAAGGAAATCGATTGCAGCAAGGTGATTGAATCCGGAGGGAGGGAAGAAGAAGGGAGAAAGAGAGGAAAAGGAGAAGAGGTGGAACTCGTGGGGTGTTCGTCGTGTTCTTCAGCGAATCGTCAAGGGTAATCCCTATTTTGCCCCAAGTAGATGTATATTTTAATTGGGCTAGCTATGTCGGTATTCTGGACTGCTAGGACAGATTATGTTAGACGGCTGTTTCGGGGTAGATCCGTGGGGATTTACATCTGGACTTCTCCTAGAGAGTTGTAGACGACGTAATTATCTTTCCATGAAGTTCTAGAACGCGTCATTCAGACCTTTGTAGCAAAAGTTATGATTTTTCTAGTAGGACTGTCCTGCAGATCGGGGGAATTCCTGTCAGGTTTCGGTAGATTGGTTTGGGCGATTAGAAAATGGAGGAATTAAAGGATCTTCATATTATGAAAGTTGTAGATAATTTCCTTAGCTTTCCATAAAGGTCAAGAAATCCTGATTCCGACTCTTGGGGGTGAAAGTTATGACAATTTTAGTGCGCAGTCCAGAGAGCCCGTTATGAAACTGATGTTTTAGAAAATTGGATGGTGCGGGTAGAAGATGGCCGAATCAGAAAGACTCACCAACTAGGTTTAATTAGATAATTTAGTTATATTTCCATAAAGTCTGAGAACGCCCTGTTCGGACTTCTGTACCAATAGATACGAATTTTTGAAACTGACTGCCGTAGAGGGGGACAGGATGGCCGAAAGGATTTGGGGTTTTGAATCAAGCTAATCATGTTGGGTTAGTTTGGGGGTGTTTTTATTTAATCTAAAGACTCGCTACTGTTGTCTTAGCAATAATTGTAATTATTATTCAGGAGGAGGACGGATCCCAGGGGCCGCACCTTCTGCTCATCCCCCGTTTTCTCATGGTTAAGGCAAGTATAATGATGGTTTAAACTTTATAGTGTGGATTGTTGATGATTGTTGGTTTGTAGATGTTTGATCTACAGTATGAGTATATGTGATCTTGATTATGTTGATGATATGTTGGTATTGTTTATGGTCGATTGCAAATGAAAGTGTTTAGGAGAATTTCTGGTGCATAGATATTGTGAATGCAAGTTTTATTTGTTGAGATATTCACATTTGTGCATCATGCTGATTTATTGAAGTCTTGGTCACGTGATGACCAAGCGCCGAGGTCCCCGTTATGTTGATGACATGACGGGCTAAAGGTCCCCATACTTGAGGAGTATGGGCAATTGGTCCCTGTACCAGATGGTACAGGCATGGGTGTGCATTGACGGATGCACACTCCGCATTACCGGTAAAATGCGAAAGAGAAGAGATAAAGAGATTTTTGATCATATTGCATAGCATGGTTCATTTATATGTTTGATGGATGAACTTGTGAAATGATGTTCACTTTTATTCTTGATACTACTATTTATATTTGCTGAGTCGTTGGACTCACTCTTGTTGTTGTTGTTGTTGTGGTTGCTGTTTGTTTTAGGTACCTACATGGGATCGGCATGCATGGGGATAAAGAAGGATTAGCTTTGTTGCACTTGCACGGTCTATTCACCATGGAAGAAAGAAAGAACATTAAACACTATTTGCTGAATAATTTAAGTGGTATTTGATTAATGTCTATGAGGTTTAAAATGTAATAAAAGATTAGAACTCTTTTACATTGATTTCCGTTCTTTATCTAAGTATTATTGTTATGAGTGCGATGATGAACATAATCCAGTTTTGCTTATAAATGATTATATTGCTTACTGTTATTCATATCATTTGATCATGATTGTTGGAACCTCTGATTTAGACAATAAACAAAGGAGGTTCTGCCGAATTTTTGTAAGATGAATATTAGTTTTCATTATTATGTTATTAGTTTGGTAGCATTCCAGGTCATTGATTGGCTGGGGTGTTACACCAGCGTCGCGTCATAAACATCATATTTGGAAGCTTCTTGCTAGAATTTTCATCTGCACGGTAGCAGAAAGCCTACGCTCATCAATTACATCACGTGGCGGCATATCCTGCCAAGGTGCCATCGACCTGGGCACAAAACGACATCACCTTCACCGTCGCCGATGCGAACAGAGTCGACTTTCCTTACCAGGACCTTCTAATGATCCAGGCCACCATCGCAGGCTACGATGTTAAGTGTGTCCTAGTCAACAGAGGCAGCTCCACTGACATTTTATTTGCGGTAGCCTTCGACCAAATGGGAATCCCCAGAAGTAGGCTAGAGCCTCCGGGGATCCCGCTCCAGGGCTTCGGGGGTCAACCGTTGCAAGCCCTAGGACAAATACGTCTACAGGTCTCTTTCGGGCAGGGAGATCACACGAGAAGCGAGGATGTCACCTTCAATGTTATTGATCACCCCTACCTGTACAACGCAATCTTGGGGTGCCCGACCCTCAACGCCTTCGGAGCAGTCCTGCATGACAACTTCCTTTGCATGAAGCTTCTGGGTTCGCACGGCATTGTTACTGTGTTCAGAGATCAAGACCTCGCATGCCGGATAGAGCTAGGCCCATGGGGTCCCCTCCGAAATGTGCATGCTGTCACAGACATCCTCGGTGCTGGCATACACTCCGCATCGAGGTGGACGCCCAAGCTCAAGTTGGACGGCAGAATCAAGAGGGTTTCCCTCCATACCACCAACCAACAAGTCTCCATCGGTAAGGGCCTTTCTCCAGAGGTCGAGCAGGACCTGCTCCGAGTTCTTCATGACAATGCGGACGACCAGACGTCTTCGCGTGGTCACCAGCCGACATAAAGGGGGTGGACCAAGCCATCATCGAGCACACCCTCACGGTTCACCCTGACGCCAAGCCAGTCAAGCAGCAGCTCTAGTGCATGTCACTTGAGCACCAGCAGGCGGCCAAAGCAGAGGTTGCAAAGTTACTCCGGTTTGGGGTCATTCGTGAAGTTTAGCACCCGGACTGGCTCGCGAATTTGGTGCTGGTGAAGAGGGCCAATGGCGCGTGGTGCATGTGCATTGACTTCACCGCCCTCAATAAGGCATGTTCAAAGGACAACTACCCACTACCTTGCTTAGATCAATTGGTGCATACAACGGCGGGATGCGAGCTCATGAGCTTCTTGGACAATTATTCCGGTTATAATTAGATCCACATGGCCAAGGATGATGAGGTCAAGACGAGCTTCATAACGCCGGTAGAGACATACTGCTTCGTCAGAATACCCTTCGACCTCGAGAATGAGGGAGCCACCTTTACATGCCTCGTCACTCACGCCCTCGCCTCCCAACTCAGAAGGAATGTCGAAGCCTACGTTGATGACGTGGTTGTCAAAACTAGACAATTTGCCACCCATGGTCAAGACCTCCAGGAAACCTTCGACAACCTCTGGTGGGCAGGCATCAAGCTAAACCCGAGCAAGTGCATCTTCGGCGTGCAAGCCGGGAAGCTACTCAGCTTCTTGGTGTTTGGGCGAGGAATATAGGCGAACCCTGACAAGGTCGACACAATACTTTCCGTGGAGCCGCCCAAGACAACAAGGGAGGTGCAGAGGCTTACCAGTCACACGGCCGCATTGAACCGCTTCCTATCCAGGGCGGCCGAGAGAGGCCTCTCATTCTTCAAAACCCTTCGCGGATGCGACGGGTTCCATTGGGAAAATGACTGCGTGAAGGTTTTCGATGAACTCAAGAAGCACCTCGCAAGCCTTCCCACTCTAGTTGCCTCGACACCAGAGGCTCCACTGCTGTTGTACCTCACTGCCACGGCAACAGCAGTCAGCACAATACTCATTCTGGAGGAGGGCTCCCTCCAGCGACCCATGTACTTTGTCTCTAAAGCTCTTCAGGGTGCCAAGACACGGTACACCGAGCTGGAAAAATTGGCCTATGCCCTCAACATGGCCTCAAGGAAGCTTCGACATTACTTCCTCGCTCATCACATCATCGAGCCTTCGTCATTTCCCCTGGCGAAGATGCTGCACAACAAGGAGTCCATGGGCCGTATAGGCAAATGGGTGGCCGAGCTCGCACCCTTCTCTTTGACATACGCCGCGCACGACCATAAAGTCTTAGGTGCTCGTAGACTTCCTTGCCGAGTGGACCCCTCCAGCTCAGCCGCAGGCACAGCCACCAGCAGACCCAGTGTGGACCCGGGGTAGGCGCAGTGATCTCCACACCGGGGGCCATCGTCTACTATACTCGACATGCCTTAGATTCTCGGTGATAAATAACACAACCGAATATGAAGCGTTACTCTTTGGCCTCGCCAAGCTCAAGGCCCTGGGCGCGCGAAGGGTCCTCATCCACACTGACTCGCGTCTGATTGCGGGGCACGTCGACAAGTCTTACCAGGTAAAGGACCCTGATCTAGCCAAGTATCTAGCTACGGTGAGGGCGAAGGAGCGTCATTTCTTGGGTGTCTTGGTAAAGGCCATTCCGCGGGCAGATAATGAGCAGGCTGACACGCTCGCCAAGGCCACCAGTCAGCAGATTCCTCCTCCCGTGGGGGCGTTCCCCGAAGTTCTAGCCACTATAGCCATCGAGCATGACAAGTGTGACACAGCCCTCGTCCATCAAATCGCCCAGTAAGGCGACTGGTGGGAGCCCATCTAAGGCTTTCTGTAGGGTATGGCCAAACCAGACGATCCTCTTGAGCTGCATCACCTACAGCATTGCGCCAGGTCTTCTGAAATCCTGGACGGTGTCCTCTACAAGCAGGGAATTTGTGCCATGCTACTGTGATGTCTCTCCTGCAGTGAGGGACAGCGGCTCCACAAAATTCATGTAGGGCTTTATGGCTCGTTCATTGCACTGAGAACCCTCGTCGGCAAGGCGTTCAAATAGGGTTTCTATTGGCCAACGGCCATCGCGGACACACACAACCTCGTGCACCGGTGCCAGGGATGCCAGTGGATGGGAAGGGTCATCCACATACTTCCCAATAACTTGAAGCCCATTCCACCGGTATGGCCGTTGGTGCATTGGGGCATCGATGTTGTTGGACCACTCCTGCACGCGCTAGGGACTTACGATTTGTCGTAGTTGCCCTCGAGTACTTTTCCAGGTGGCCCGAGGTGGTTGCACTGGCCAAGGTAACCTCTGCGGTGATACAGCAGTTCCTCTGGCAGAACATGATCTATCGGTTCGGAGTGCCCAGGGAGATCACCATTGACAACGGCCTGCGATTTGACTCTGCGCCCTTCAAGGTGTTCTGTGGACCGCATGGGCGTCATGCTCCGATACGCCTAAGTCGGGCACCTGTAGTCCAACAGAGCGGTTGAGCGGGTAAACGGCGCCATCTCCACCGGAGTCAAAAAACGCCTCGTAGGTCTCCCGAAGGGCAAATGGCCAAAGGAGCTTCCCAACATGCCCTGGTCCCTTCGCACAACGGTGACACGCCCGACTGGGTTCACGCCGTTTGAACTCCTCTTCGGCGATGAGGTAGTCATGCCTAAAAAAAATCAAGGTCGGTTCGAGGAGAGTCCTCGCCTAGGCTCTGACGGAAGAGCGCGCGCTGTCCCTGGATCTCCTCAACGACGACCAAGTTAGCGCCACTGAACACATCGCGAGGTATGCGTGCCAAGCAGTGCACACGTATGATCGCACTATGTACTCGCGAGAATTCCAGCTGGGAGACCTTGTCCTCAAAATTGTGTTGCACACGGCAACAGTTGGCAAGCTAGAATCCAAGTGGGAAGGCCTGTACATCATCATGGTGGCTCTGCAGCATGGGGTGTATCATCTAGCGACGTTGGACAGACAGACCCTCCGGCACACGTGGAATAAAGATCAGTTGCGGCGATATTATGCATAAAGGTGAAAGGACGCTTGGCATACTGCCGGCGTCATACCATCCGTAAATAGCTTACCCGTGCAAACAAAAAATCAATAAAGTGCACTGTTCATGAAGACATCGTCTCATTCCACATAAGACACGCGGAGGCCTCCACGTGCGCTCTTTTGGAGTATAAGTAAGACATGCGGCCTCCGCGTGCACTCTTCGGAGTATAAATAAGACATGCGGAGGCGAGCCTCCGCATGCACTCTTCGAAGTATAAATAAGACATGCGGAGGCGAGCCTCCGCGTGCACTCTTCGGAGTATAAATAAGACACGCGGAGGCGAGCCTCCGCGTGCACTCTTCGGAGTATAAATAAGACACGCGGAGGCGAGCCTCCTTATGCACTCTTTGGAATATAAATAAGACACGCGGAGCTAAGCCCTCGTGTGCACTCTTTAGAGAATAAATAAGACAGTGGAGCCGAGCCTCCGCGTAAACTCTTCGGAGTATAAATAAGACACGAGGCTCCCTCATCTTCCTCCTCGCTCCCCTCTGCTCTGTTCCGTCACCGACCGAACACCTCACAATGTGCCACCCCTGGTTTTCTCTCCTCCGCAGCGCCATACCTCCCCGTGGCAGCTCCGCCGCATCTCCATGCACCTCCTCTAGGCCTAGGCACCCATCCCCGCACCGTAGCTCCTCCGCGCGTCGCCCCACCACTCTCCACCACGACCGACTGCTGAAACCGCCCCTGGGTTTTGCGATCACCTCTGGGCCAATACTTGTTGATTGCAGCATTGACTCCTCACCACCTTGATGGATGCATTGAGTTCGCGTCATTTCCTGCATAACCTGGTGACGTCTTCGCGCGTAGCCTAGCCCCGTGGCTTTGCCGCTGCAGTGTTGTACCTGAGCTGCAAATGCCGGGTCTATCTCGCTACTTCCCCACATGCCTTCACTCCTCAGAGCACCATGAATGCGCCTGGTGCCCTCTTTCCCTCCCCTCCGCCCTAGCCCGGTGCTAGCCAGCCACTTCCACCCCTCGATTGCGCCACAGGTAGTGTACTGTCCGCACTTTAACTCGCCATCTCCCTCCCCCATAGCTATAAAAGCTCGACCAAGCTGCTAGCGATCCCTCACCCATTCCCCACTTTGCTCCCTAAACAAAAATCGCCGCTGTCGGAGGTTCCTTCGACCGCTACCGTCGCCAGCTCGCTCCAGAGGATCCCGAGCAGCATTGTCCCTTTCCCTGAGCTCTTGTGTTCCCCGGATGCTCCCAGTGTGCCTAATTGGCCTCTCCTTTCTTGCAGCTCGCCGACGACCACCTCTTCCCTAACTCCAGCCATCTCCAGTTGCCGCTGACCCCGAAGGTTCTTGGCCAATTCCTCACGACCGTAGCATCATGGGCACCTCGTGAAGCTGTCTGTGCCGGCAATTGGAAGCTTTGCCCTCTCGTCTTCCACAGCGCCGACCGACCACCACCGCCATTTGAGCTCACCATCGCTAGCCCACTCCAGGCCTCCCAGAGACCTACTCTTTGCTCCGGTGAGCCTCAGACAACCCCTAGTAGCTTCCCTGTTGTTTAATCGGCCTATTATTGTTGGAATCCCCGTTGCTTGCCTGTGATGAGATGAGCCCCTCCTTTTGCTTTCGCTATCACTATATTTGTGTAATGGACTCATTTGGCCTGACGGCCCCTTTGTAAAACTTATCCCTATGTGGGATATTTGAACTCTAGTAGTGTAATATTATGGTCTATACCGTGTATGAAATGATTCAGCAATGTATCTGTGAGCACTATCTACTGATCATGGAATAGTGCAGTGGTATCACAAAGGATTCTGGGTTTGTTAAATCTAGGGTCTGACAACATTTTATCTATAATCAATCTAGTCAAAGTGTTATGCCATGTCATGCTTTAGTTCAATTGTAGCAAATTAATTATAACTAGTCGTAATCAAATCTATACAACATATGAGTAAATATGATAAAAAAAGCTCTTTTACTCAGTTCACTTCAAAGACTTGGTCTTGATGAATTATTTGATAAGTATAATAAACAAAGCTTTTGACACCACTACAAACAACAATCTCCCCTTCAGAATAATCCCATAGGATGCATTACACCCAACTCACTCTGCAAACAAGCAAAATGAGAAGAATCAAGCAGTTTGGTGAAAATATAAGCAACCTGAGAATCAGAATCAATAAAGTGCAAGACAACATCTCCCTTTTTCACATGGTCTCTAAGAAAATAATAGTGAATATCAATATGTTTGGTTCTTGAATGCTGCACATGATTTTTAGCAATGTTAATCGCGCTAGTGCTATCATAGTAAAGCAAAACACTATTCAAATTTAAGCCAAAATTCTTAAGAGTAGCTGTCATCCAAAGCAATTAAGAGCAACAAGAAGCAGCAGCTACATATTTAGCCTCATCAGTGGAAAGAGCAACAGACATCTATTTCCTAAAAGCCTATGAAACAAGAGATGTGCCTAAAAAGTGACAGGTGCCAGCAATACTCTTCCTATCAACTCTACAATCCCCAAAATCCGAATCCAAATAAGCTCTAAGGGTAAGATGAGAAGAAGAGGAATACCATAAGCTAAATTCTAAGGTTGATTAAAGATACCTAATAATTCGCTTTGCCGCTTGACGATGTGACGCATGTGGGGAAACTTGAAAGCGAGCATATAAACACACAGCAAAGTGTATATCTGGCCTTGAAGTAGTGAGGTACAAGGGAGAGCTAATTATGCTTCGCTATTTCTTTTGGTCAATAGGCTTACCATCTTCATCCAGATCCAACACAACCGTAGATCCCATGGATGTGGAAATTGGTTTGACTGATCCCATGTCAAAGTGACGAAGTAGATCTTTGGTATACTTAGTTTGATGCACAAATGTACCCAACTTTGATTGTTTGATCTAAAAACCTAGAAAGAATGTGAGCTCTCCCATTATGCTCATCTCGAATTGCCTGCTCATAGTGCCTCAAAAATTGGAAACAAGAGCATGAGAGGAACCACCAAAAATGATATCATCCACATAAATCTGAATGAGTAAAAGATTATTGCCATGCTTGAGTGTTAACAAAGTCTTATCTACCTTGCCCATTTGAAAATCAATTTTTAGTAAGTAAGATTTGAGTCTATCATACCATGCTTTGGATGCTTATTTTAGGCCATATAAAGCTTTGGACAGTTTGTAGACATGATTAGGAAATTTAGGATTCTCAAACCCTTGTGGTTGTTTAACGTAAACCTCCTCAATATAGCCATTAAGAAAAGCACTTTTTACATCCATTTGATACAGTCTAAAACCCTTTAATGTAGCAAATGCTAACAAAATTCGTATGATTTCTAACCGAGCAACAGTAGCAAATATTTTACCAAAGTCAAGACCTTCTACCTGGGTAAATCCTTAAGCCATAAGTCTAGTCTTATTTCGAACAACAAAACCATCCTCACTTTGTTTATTCTTAAAAACCCATTTAGTTTCAATAACATTGTGACCATGAGAGGTAACACTAAAGTCCAGACTTTGTTACTCTCAAAATTTTCTAATTCCTCATATATGGCATAATCCAAGACTCATCAAATAAAGTGTGACTTACATCATGGGGTTCAAAAGAGGAGATGAATGCAAAATGTGCATATGAAGCATTGGAGTTATACCTACTGTAAAGAGTTTTCTCATTTACGTCACCAATCATTTTGATACGGGGTGACCGGTATTCATAACGTAGAATCAAGGATAACTTTGAAGCCGTGCAAGCTAATGAACCGATGGTGCCAACCACTATTTCAATACAGCAAGCTGTGATAAAAGAATTCACCCAACCACATGCTTCAATTCTCATCTATTCGACCATGCAAAAGTAGACATGACGGTCTTCCTGCAAAACACGAGGAATCATAAGAATTACGGGGTAGAGAATACCCAATTTCCCTCTAAGTTGCATCTATGTGTGAAACCCTAAGAAGAACAAGCGTATAGTTCTCTCTGAAAATAATAGATTGATTTATGATGATCCTTTTTCATAATAGCTTAAGGGTCTAGCCTTATATTGGCACCTCAAGTGCGGCCAAACCTCACGCACGCACGGTTGTGACCAAGTCCAACGTGAGCTCATAGCTAATGAGATAGACTCGGATTCCATTGAAAGTTGATTCAATCTCTTCCTAAAACCAAACTTCTCAATTAACGCAACATGGTTTTTTTAAGAGGACTCTCTACGTACAGATTGCACGAACTTGGACTCAACCAACTCGGTAGCAAACTAAACGCACGTGCAGATTGATTTCTCTTTCCTTCTTTGCCTGTGCATGCATGCAATCTCTCTTTTCTCTTTCTTTTTGGCCACGCACAACACATGCATGCAGCATGTCCCCCCTTTTCTCTCATATGCTGATCTGCATACACCAAAGAAATTGGTGTTTCCTTCCTTCCATGCACACGTTAGCACATTCCATGCAATGGCGGCATGCACCATGCCTTCATGCAGTGCAATTCCTTCTCTTTCCATACGCGGCCAGCAGCATCTCTTTTCTTTTTCTTCGGTTCTACTTAGTTCCAGCATGCGGGCATTATTGGTTGGTGCGTCCTTGAAATTACACAAAACATCATTGTGAGGTAGTAAACAATTCTCACATAAATAAAAAATTAAATTCATTTCAGAGCAAGTTCACTGATAATTATTTCAAAGCGAGATACTTCTCCGGATCTGTACTTTCATATAATGGAAAATACAAGTATCGAGAGTCATACCATGAGGAATGAAATGTTAAATATCCTGCTATTGTTAGTATTGCAAAAAATAACAAAGAATATATGAAATTTATGTGGAATCACTCATCCTCACCCTCTCTTTGCCAACTGAAATTCTTATACCTCCTCGAATCGAAGACAAATGTACCTTAGTGATGGTAGACAATCAAAGGTGATAGATCAAGTGAATTCAAAGTCCAAATGTTGTATGAAATAATGGCTTATATGTGCAGCTTGGAGGTATATATGTAGCAAAGAGTAATAGATATGTAACTCAGTTAATGCAAAATAAAATAATAATCCAAAAGTTAACAATACGCTAAGTTACCATCCCTGGATGAGATAAATCTAGTAAAATAGGAGGTTTACCAAAGTGGATATAAGCATCATGCAATAACTGAGTATATGCACCAAATAGATATGGCAGAGCGCAGGCAAAATAGTACCAAGAAATTGCATGGAAATTTGAATTATTCTCCCTTAAAAAATTGCAGCGGAGAGTATATCACTTTTTTCTTATTTCTTTTTCAGTTCATTTTTCTTTTTTTTTCTTTTTTAAACAGGTTCTCTTTTTTTTGAACCGATCCTCTCTTTCTTTCTTTACGCTCTCGGTTTGGACTTTAGATATGTGAACAGGCAGGAGACAAGTCAGTCTTGGAATTTGGTGCAGCAACACCCTAGCTTTCACTTCTTTATGTATGGTCTCAAAGATGTTGATTTGCACTAAGCCATAGGAAACGAGGCATATTCTTTATGGCTGCATCTTATGATTTTTGGTTAAAATTTTTGAATTTTTGTTATTTATAACAGATATTACGGAAAAAGAGACACTCATTTGCGATTTTGGTTAGTACAGATGTTGGGTTTTTAACGTATATTACAATTACCTTGTAGACCCTATCTTCAGAAAATACTCCATTTGAAAGTTAGATATTGTAATAAAAGATAAAAGTCATTTTTAGAAACCGTAAAAAATAGGTCCAGAAAGGGCAGCTGCAGCTTATGCCATTGTGCGGCCATGCGTGATGACACATGGGACTTGTAACCGACACACGGGATGGTTGATGGGGATGCTTCTGTTGTGTGTGTCTTTTAGTAGAAATTACGACGGAAACATCCAAACCACAGAGAACTAGATGGTGTATCAGGGGTTGGTGGTAGCAGAATTTTCTGGGCGAGGCGACAAAGACGGTGGTGGCTCAAACAGATGCGGACTGATCTTTTTTTCTAGTTTTCACAAGATGATTAACAGATGCGGTGGAAACATGAAATTTGACAACAACTAAGAATAATCTAACACATGGATTAAAACTTGATAATGCAAAACTAAGAACAACTCTGGGCACAAGGGTCTAGGTATATGATGGTATTTTTTGAGGCAATTTTCTGGATTCTAGGACTAAAAATAAATATGATACTTGCTAAGGGTAAATGATTCTACCATGTCAACCCGGCGCTCTGATACCAAGATGATATGGGGTGCTCGATCTTCACGACATAAGATCAAGGATAACTTTGGATCTGTCCAACCTGACGAACCGATTGTGCCAACTACTATTTCAATATAGCAACCTGTGATAAAAGAATTCGCCCAACCACATGCTTCAATCCTCGTATACCCGACCACGCAAAAATAGACGTGACGGTCTTCCTGCGAAACACGAGGAATCACAAGAATAACGGGGTAGAGAACACCCAATTCCCCTCTAGGTTGCATCTATGTGTGAAACCCTAAGAAGAACAAGCGTATAACTCTCTCTGAAAATAATAGATTGATTTATGATGATCCTTTTTTATAATAGTCTGAGGGCCTAGCCTTATATTGGCATCTCAAGGTGCGGCCAAAGCTCACACGCACACACGGTTGTGACTAAGCCCAACGTGAGCTCATAGCTAATGAGATAGACTTGGATTCCATTGAAAGCCGATTCAATCTCTTCCTAAAACCAAATTTCTCAATTAACCGAACATGGTTTTTTTTAAGAGGACTCTCTAAAACAGGAAGTAATCTCTAATACATCCAGGCTACTAAACATACGTACAGATTGCACGAACTTGGACTCAACCAACTCAGTAGCAAACTAAACGCACGTACAGATTGATTTCTCTTTCCTTCTTTGCCTGTGCATGCATGCAATCTCTCCTTTCTCTTTCTTTTTGGCCACGCACAACACATGCATGCAGGTTGATGATTATTTTTCTGATTTCTTAGTTCTTTTGGCTTGCCCGAGGTGTTGCTCTGAACTGGGAATCATCTCAAAGCCCCTTGGCTAGCTCATTCCCGAGAGTAAAGATCCAAATAGCATTATTTCTTTCCAAGAATTTCTTCGCTGCACTTCCTTTGTTCTCAGCATTTCTAGGGTTTACTGCTTTTGGAAGAAGAGGAATCTCGTGTTTTTGGGTTTTCTCAGCGAAAAGATGATTTAGATTTGTGTATTCTCCTCCTGAGGTTATTACCTTACTTAATCAAAAGTCTCAGAATCTAAGGAGTCAAGAATCACAAGCTATTTAGATTCTGTCTCATCTTCTTTTCGGTTTTGAAGTAATTTCTATTTTGTCAGGTTTTCATTAGCTCTGCAGTGTGCTCTCATCCAAGTATTGTAATCAATTACAAGCTGAAAATTGAGTTCTCTGTCTCAAATTGATATGACTCTTGGATTGACTTGGTCTCTAGAGAGAATTTCCAACCGTTTCATTTGATCTTTGTTTTTTGCTTTCAGCTTTCAGTCTGTGTTCTCTGTTTTCGGTTTACTGTACTTCTTCAGGCTGCCAGACTGCAGTTTTTAGTTTTCCTTTTCTCCCTGCTTGTTCTTGTTTCTGTGTGTGTAGCATCCGGTCTGTTTTGATTTCAGTCTAGATAGCCTGCAGTGTGGTGTCTTATCTGTTTTGAGCAAAGGTCTATCTTTCTGGTTTTCTGCTCGCCTCTGTTCTCCAGTTCCCAGTCAGACCGGCTCGACATTAGCGGTCAGACCGGTTCTTCTCTGGCGGTCAGACCGGCAACTCATCTACGGTCAGACTGGCAGCACTTTAGCAAACAGACCGGTTGTTCTTGAGTGGTCAGACCGCCATCAATCTTACGGTCAGACCACTCCCTTCACTTGGCTTTGGGTGTCTGCTCTCAGATCTACTTTGGTTTCTGCCTTGTTTTCTTTTCTACTTGAAATCTTTTTAGGTTTCCAGTGAGCACGTACCTTCTGGCTTCATAGCTGTTATAGCTATCAGAGAAGAAGTGTGTGTGAATACTTGGGGAGGTTTTGAAGGCACCATTCACCCTCCTCTCTGTTGCCATTCGATCCTTGAGTTCTTGAATTATTTCTATTATCACTACTAATTACTCTAAGTGCTCTGGAAGATCATTAGCAAGTCTAAGAGTTAGCTCTCAAAAGTGACCGAAAGCTTCATCTTTAGATGCCATAAAATACACCTAGGAGTATCTAGAGTAATCATCAACAATAATAAGGACATACCATTTACCTCCAACAGACTGAACCCTATAAGGACCTACAAAGTCCATGTGTAATAATTGTCCTAGGGAATCTGTTCTTACTTGTGTGAGTGTGGGTTAGACGATGCGACCATCTTCCCATGTCGACAAGGTGAACAAACTAGATTTATTGACTTTTCAATCTTAAGACTAGGAATTCCTTTAACTAGATTCATATTACTGAGCTGAGCTAGATGATCAAAGCCAATGTGACCTAATCTACAGTGCTAGAAGAACAAATCCTTATAATTGGATGAAATAGGACACCTAAGATCACAAGATGTTGAGTACAAAAAATCACCCTTAAATAAGTGACCAACTCGACTGATTTTGCATACAAGATCACCAGATGAATCCAAGATACAGCACCACTGTTTTTAAAGTTTACCTTAAGATTATCATCTACCAAGCTGTGAAACTGAAAGCATGTTATAGCTCAACTTACTGACTAGAGTGACATCCTTTAAGATGAACTTGTCATTGACGCACACAGTGCCTTAAGCAAGAACTCATCCTTAAGAGTTGTTCTCAAAAGTGATCATCTCATCACCGGGGCATGAGTAAGGAAGGAGAACCATTGTGAGTCTCCGATCATGTGTCAAGAGCAACTGGAGTCAATGAACCATATGTTCTTCTTCCTCTTGCGACGAGCCAACAGACACAAACAATCATCAGTATCTTAGTATTGAGGCTAGACAATAGAGATTTAGGTATCCAGTATTGAGATACTCGATGAATAGGAGCAAAAGTATTCACTGATAAAGATTTAAGTGAAGTATTAGCATTTGACATATTTTTTCGTCATACTTGCTCATTTCATGTTCTAACCCATTTTTTCGCCTTAATTAGCCATGGAAGTGCACTCAAACACCCACAGGGAGGAAACAAAATTACATGCACCTACTCCCGTCGTATATTGTCATTGCCAACCTGGCAAATGAGGGGTCAGCCATAATCTCGAATCACTCCTTATCCACTGCGACAGAAGAGAAAACGAGGTTTCAAATCAGGAAAACAAAATTTCGTACAAACTTATATTCAGGACTCATCGCTGCACGTGAACAGAACGGGATGCTCGATAACTTATTTGTAAAAATGGTATGATCACGCGTTCCATTGTTCCATAATGTACACACAAACAATTCCATGTCTTGGCAGGATGCCACATGCTCGTTGCTTGCACGGCAAATCTGTTAAAAGACCATCACCATGTAAGCTCTTGATACAAATAGTATTAACTAAGGAGCATTGTTTGGGAAAAACAGAAAACCAAAGGCGGTGCCTAATCTGTTCTATAATCTTAAGTAGTACACAACTAGAACTACAATCATATTACATTAAACAGAACAAAATTCAATCCTGTACATTCCCCCTCAGCTCCCACAGTTTCACGGTGCCATCATCGCTCGTAGATGCCAACATCCTCGGGTCCTAGAAATTTATTTGAGAAGATAAGTACTTCTATCCAAAGTTAAAGATACATATAACCGTTATCGACAGTGATAGTAATAAACTGACATGATAGAAGCAAATGAAATCCATTGCACTAGCTTAATACATTGAGACTATTTTGTTGCTAATTCTCAGACATTACCTGAGGACACCATCGGACACAATTTATATCCATGTCGTGTGCCTTCTCTTTCTTCAATATTAATCTGTACGAAGGCCCCTCAACCTGCACCGTCCAAGGTTGCCTTTACTTCAAACAAAACATGGATGCCTTTTTGTTTATTTTTTCTAAAATATTTTCATTGACACTGTGACACATCTTATGTGTGAAATCTAGCATGTTGTTTTAAGCTTTTGCAAAAGAAAATGCCATTATGGTAATAGGAAACAATAGTCATACATTTTTTAAATGAAAAAAATAGCCACACATAATTTGTCAGTGATCTAAATCAAAGGCAGCCAACAGCCAGCTGTCACTAGGAAAATGTAACAACACTTGTTCAGCTGATGGTCATGAACATTTTTCAAATTTATGGCCGACTCTCAATCCTTTATTCCTAGAAAGTTTGATCACCACTAAATTATGCGATCCATGTTTGATTGGAACAATGCACTCCAGTTTTACCACCAATATAACTTAGAAGCAGGCCGGCTAAGCACAGCTCATAAAGATTGAAAATCATGAGAATTTGAATGTGCAAAGGAAGGGTAAGATACCATATTACTCTTCTCCTCAGCAAAAAAGCAGATTGCATCATCACATGCCCCACTGGCTACAATATCCTCACTGCCATGCACAGAGGAACAGGGGATGTCAAAACATAGTACAAGAGAGTCTGTGCTATTTAATTCAGCATATCAATCATATTGACTGATGTGAAGACATTGGTAGATTGTAATGATTACAAGATTACAGTACACAACGCATTGATGATTCAAAATCAACCATCAGCGGCCACAGAATTTTGTTGGGTCGCCAGGGGTTAAAGTTTGGCCTTTCAAATGAACGTTCAACATATAAGAATACAGCAATGGTACTTCAGAAATATACACATTAATAGTCATGCAAAACAAAGCCTATCTTTTGCCAGGATGTTGAACACAAACTTTAGGACTTCAAGGAGCTTTCCTTGGCTTCTGGCCATTAGTCCAATAGGAATCTTGATGTGTATAATTAAGTTTATCAGCATAAAATATAACGAGCCTTCTTTTGCAGAACACGTAATCCTCCCAACTAGAAACCAGAAATTAATATTGATGGATTGAATTGATAAATCATGCTCATGTTTTAGCTGATAAACAGAGTTAATTTGTTAGTTCCGTAGGAATTTAGATGCATCAAGAGTATCTTGGTGATCGGAGTTCAACTCACCTTGACCAATGGGCTGAAAAAATGGTTCGACCATGGTATCCTGTGAGAGTAGAAAGATGTCGCCTGAAATCAAATAATAACCATCCTGTTTAGGTGGCACGGTGTAGAAAGGCAATATAATTTTGATACCTAGCTTCACTGAGGTGATGTAATATAATAGCAATATAAATAGAACTAGGACAGTTACACCAGTGTCAACTCGTAGTCATTAAGTGAGGCATGGTAGCAAGTATGTCTCAGCTAGTGGCTTAACCAACAGACACTAGCCACCATATGTATGGACAGGGCTAAAGTGCACTCCAGTACAAAGCAGAGCAAAAGTTTACTCAGTGTAAGGGGGCTGTTTGTTTTGTTAACCAGATGAGCCGAACCAAAATTTGGTAATGCCCTGAAAATTTGGCTATGATTTGGTTTGGTACCAAAATTTGGCAATGCCCAAACTTCTACGTGCCAATAGTGGGCAAAATCTGGGCGAGTTATTTGCTTGGCCGATTTTGGCTTGGGCGCGCTCCCGAGCCATGATGTGGCAAGGGTAGTTGGCAGCATTAAATGCGTTTTTTTGTTTGAGTATGAAACTTCAAATGATTATCTCTTAAACCCGGTATCCGACTTGCAATCGTTTAAACCATCGTGTTCCTTGTCATAAGATCAACTAAACAAGAGTCATGTTGACTATGTTTTGACATTGTGAAATACTAGATGACATGTGGTCCCACATGTCATAGTCACGAATAGAACCATTTGGCTATTTATTTGACAAACTTTGGTATGGTTGCAATCCAAACACATGAATTTGTGCCCCAATGTTGGCATTGCCCGCAAATTGGTATGGCCACAATCCAAACACCATTTTTTTTGTCCACATTTTGGCATTGCCCGGGCTTTGGTGTTGCTAAAATTTTGGTATGGCTACCTGGGGCCACAAACCAAACAGCCCCTTAGTATTAATGTTAGATCTTTACCCTAATAGCACCAAAGATGAGTACATCTAAATTAGACTAGTTGTGCTACGAAACATGAATGTGCATTAGGGAATTAGGGGATACCAAACAACCATCGCTCTGTGAAGAACAGGCGTATCCTTGTTTATTGATTTACATTTCTCATGGGACTAGACTAGTGGAGAATACAATGGACAGTAATATGTTTGATTTAGGGCCTGTTCTTTTTTAATTTTATGGCTTATGGCTTTTGGCTGAAATTTTTGAATTTTGTGCATTTACAGTGCAGATTACGGAGAGACAGATACTCACTTGCAATTTTGGTGTATGCGGATGTTGGGCTTTTAACGTGTAGATCGTTTAACTTGTAGACCCCGTCTTGAGAAAATACTCCGTTTGAAAGTTAGATACTGTAGCAAAAGTAAAAGCCGCCAGCTTTTGGGCATGTTTGGCAACGGCTGCGGCTTATGACTTTTGGCTGAAATTTTTGAATTTTAGCTGTTTACGGTACAGATTACGGAGAGATAGATACTCACTTGCGATTTTGGATAGTACAGATGTTGGGCTTTTAACGTGTACATCGTTTAACTTGTAGACTCCATCTTGAGAAAATACTCCATTTGAAAGTTAGTATCTGTAGCAAAGCCAAAAGCCGCAACCGGAGGAAAGAACAGCGCTTTGACTTAAAGAATATGCCCTTAGTACTGGCATAGCCAAATTTTTGGGAGTGGGGACTAAATTGTTTAACTACCACATAGGCTATCTTCTTCAGCAGACATAGCTTTTAGGCACAGCTGTGTTATTTCAGTGTTATAAAACTTTATAGGAAAAATATAATTCAATAAATTGAAGGATGCTTCCCAAGCAGAAAACAAGTGTATCAAAAGGAAAAATCTTACCAAGATTCATGACCTTCCCCAGTTTTTGGTTGAGACAAATCAGCACTTGTGTCCCATATTTTCAAAGTACGGTCATCACTGAATAACAACTGTGTGGCATTAGTAACTTCTCTAGGGGCCTATTAGGAACACAGGGATTTTGCAGTACACAAGAATCTGGGAAAAATCCCGTGCTCCAAATGAAGCCTAGGACATCATGCAATAAAAGACAGATCTTAATCAAGCATGATAAAACGGACCTGCATGTGACCATCCTATCACCTTTCTGGTTAAAAGACAGTGCCCATACTGTTGATGAATGACCACTGGAAATAAGAAAAACGAGATCAATCATACAAAGGCATGATACAACAATCAGTCAAGCACTGAAACTAAAAAGAATATGTAAGTGTTCTGTTACCAATCAGAGAAGATAATATGCGTTGACAATTGAAGTGAACAACAAAAAGGAGAAAGAATTATCATATGCTCAATTATTTTGAAAGAGGGATGGCAGAAAATAGATCTTATTATCCAAAAAGAGATGGGACAGTATCAAAACAATCCTAACAGTTAATTGTAAGATATGTAACATCCCGATTTTCAGTGCCTTTTTGAAATTTTTAAAATAAAAATAACCATTTGGATTTTTCTTAAATTAATTAAAAGCTTAATATGAATTTTCGAAATTAAAAAGATTTAATATGAATAAAATAAACATCAATTAAATGAAAACCTGTTCAATTTGGATTCCTTGTGTCGCAAGGAATTTTCTGTATTTTCTTGGATTTTTTTGGAGTTTATATGCTATTTATTGGGGCTCAATTGAATTTATCCCAATTTCTAGAATTCTGAAATCCATGAAATTCTAAAATTCAAATTAAAAAAATCCAAATCCCTAGAAAAATATATGTTTCATTTTCTTGGAACATCTTTCCTTTTCCTTTCTTTTCTTCCTCTGTCCTCCAGCAGTCAGTGTTCACGTACGGTACTGTTCATCGCTACTATTCATGTGCGGTTACTGTCCACCTTCCCAGTCCAGCCAACCCACCCAAGCCAGCTGATCATGCCATGGCGTCTTACTTCCTCCTCAAGCCAACTCTTCAACAAACCTTATATCTATATCGTGCTAACACGAAAGTTGTTCCAAATCACGCGAGAAATCTATTCCTTCCATTTGCTTTTTATCTCATCCTTTTCCAAACCGACTCAAAACTGAATCCTATGAATTTAAGTCCGTTTCTATCTCTCCCCCTTATATACAACCCTGTGACCTCTCTTAACCCTTTTCAACTCCTGCCAAGTCTCAAACCCTAGAACACCAGTGCTACCTATTTCCAAAATTGTTTGTCACTCCAACTTGCTTTCCGAGCACTCTGATGAATTTCTTCGAATTCCTTTTGCATCATATCGTGTTCCCGAGTATCTTGTAACCTCATGTGAAGTTAATTTAATTTTCGTACAACCATTTGACAAGAATCAAGTTTTTCCCGAAACCGATCTACATCGTCCTCCGTCGTTGATTCGTCGTCTCCGGTGAGCTCTAATCCGTGCCATCACCACCGCAAGACTCATCTCGTTGCGTTCCCTAGAACCCACCACAAATTTGTCGCCTATGACGCCTAGCCATGGCGGCCATATGACATCTCGTGTTCTCATCTATCTGGTGATATTATCTTCAATCATTCCGTGTCAAAATGTTCTACCTTCCTATATAGCTATCCTCCAAGTAAATTCGGTTTTTTCCTTCATCGAGCACTGAGATCCTGAGTTTTTCCTTTTTCCCCCACCGTCGCCATTCAATCATCGATTGTGTGCCCACCGTTGCTGTTCAATCGTCGATTGTTTCATCTTCGATGAGTCCCCAACTTAGCCAACCACTTCCTAGCTTCACCACCGAGCACCGCTTCACTTTCACCCATGGCCACCGCCTCACGCCGCCGCCATCGTGCTCGTTTTCCACGCAACCACCTCCCAGTGTTCCTCGGTCGCTAGCAACCCATTTTGTTGGTTGGCTTCGCCTCACTCCTTCCTCATGGCCGAACATATGCGCCTCCGCTCTGTTCTTCACAGAGAAGCTCTCTATTGATGCCTCTTTGAGTTGCTTCAATTCTATGACAAGTGGCCCCACTCGCCATACTCACTTAATTCCAAGAAAATCCAGCAAAAGATGCCAAGGAATATTCCATCATTCATAATTTTAGGATTTTCCTCTCAGATCAATCTTCCGAGAACCCATTCTCCTCCGTCAAACTCCGACTAACCCGATGTTTCCTCCTAAATTCATCTAAAATTGAGCTCTATCTGTTGGTTCTGGTTTCGTAATTTTTGGATTTTATTTGAATTTATTTGTGTTTAGTCAAGCTTTATAGATAATGTCTTCTAAGGAGCAAAAGCAAAACTCGAATCTCAAGAGTCGTATCGATCAAAGCCAAAGCATGTCATGGCCTTTGATCATATTGAGGGCATGTTCTTTTCCTCCGAAGCTGACGGCTTTTGGCTTTTGCTACAGTACCTAACTTTCAAACGGATTATTTTCTCAATACGGGGGCTACAAGTTAAATGATCTACACGTTAAAAGCCCAACATCTGTACCAACCAAAATTGCAAGTGAGTATCATCTCTCCGTAATCAGATGCAGTAAATGACCAAAATTCAAAAATTTCAGCCAAAAGCCATAAGCCGCAGCCAAACAGCCCTGAACCTATTGTTTTAAATCTATTTATTATTACTTTGTTTTAAATTATCATGCGTTGCTAATTTATTATAAAACACTTGAAAACACAACCTGGTAGTTATCAACTAAATTCATTAATCCCTCTTTTGATAATTTGAATGCCATAATTCCATTGTCACCATAGAATGGGTACTTAACTAGTGATGAATACTAGTATCCATTTAGATTGTACGTCTAGTATGCTTAACCATGCTTATTGTTACGTTGGGTTCATCATCACATATTGACCAGTTAATTAATTTTGACTTAATGAGATATTGAATCGTAATTGTTACCACAGTTATAAAATTTGCGTACCATAACATGGTAGTGTTATTGGTGTTGGTTAAACAAAATGGTTTTCACTTAGACGAGTGATCGTGCAGTAAATGGGGTGTTGTAGCACATTGTGACATAGATGTCTCATCCGGGTAATGATTAAAGACTTAACTTTGTGCACCATTGATCCGAGCTTAGCAGTGCAACCACAAATTCGTATGGGATAGACTTGGCTAACTAATTTGTGATATTTCAACTATAATTTTGCCATTGAGATGAATGTGAGTGTAGTCGTAGCTATTGATTCACATTGGCGCAAGAGGGCTTCGACTTGCAGATTTAACCAATTCGGTGGTAGAATCTTAGCGGCGAAATTAGGTTGAGGTTGAACATTGTAAAAGCATTGTGATAATCACTTCGTCATACGCCTAAGGGCGTGTAGTTGCGACAATGAATTTAATTATCTCATGCGGGTAAAGTTGTGCAACCTCTGCAAAGTGTAAAACTATTCAAATAGCCGTGTCCCTAGTTATAAGCAATGCTTAGTGATTTCACACGAGGGGTAGAATTTCATAAAACCTTGATTAGGTTTGTTAGGAAGTGAATGACAATTCACTTATGGTTTAGGGAAGTGAATGATAGTTCACTTATAGTTTATTCAATTCCTTTGACTTAATTACTTATTTTTGTTTTTCGCAAAATAACCACTCAACCATTATTTGGTAAGCCTTGCATTATTATATATTGAATCTTGTTACAAATAACTTGCTGAGTACTCTATGTACTCACAACTATATCCTTTGCTACTCAATTGTTTAAGGAGAACCATTTCAGCCAGAGGTAATTGAGAAGGAGTAATTCGATGTCTTCACGGATTAGGAAGGAGTAATTCGACGTCTTCACGGATTATGACTTCACTCCCCAGTCGATTGTCTGTGTGCATTTGAATGGCCACTATGTTTATTTTTATTTTCCACTGCTAGTTTTTGTTAAGCCCTTCACGCTATTACTTGTAAGGTTGAACATAAAGTCGCTACTATGATAATTAATAATATTTGAGTATTTCTTAGTTAATCATGATCATGATTAATATTTCATCTATTTTTCCACTATGTATAATAGCGTGATTCTGGACTAATGTGGAATACACAGGAGAGTTCGGATTTATATATCCAGGTCTCGACAAGATAACACAAAAACATTATTACGCTTGACATGGAATCCAAAATGGTGTTTCAACAAAGCAGGAACAAAAGAAAATGCAGGTGAAATAACAAATAAGTAACGGAGATAGAGAATATGAATTTACAAGACCCAGATATATTAAAGGAGGAGGTTATGGTCATGGAGCAAAAGTTTTAGTTCAAATCATAAAATCAACATCAATGTAATGCAAAAAAAAAAGCCATGAATTTTCATGAATCACATCAATTATAATCAACAGCATCATAGCAGCTGGAACTTGGTGGGTTGAATACATTAATACAATGTTCCGAAGTAAATAAGTCAAACAGATTATACCACAAGGTAGTAGTAGTTTTATTGAAAAGGGGATAACAACGGGCAACAGGACAAACGAGCCAACTTACCAGTTATTGGCTTCAGTTAATGTCTGTATGCAGTGCCACTCATCATCGCCGTTGTCAGCCCAGACCTGCATCATACAATCTTCCATGTCAATTATTATTACACTTGAAGAAAACTACCAAATGAATAGAGCAAGTGCATCAAAGGCTCTCCATCCTTTTTTCCCACCAAAGTAACAACATCCTGAAATTGTAAGTCGTCCAGCACAATAGGCAGGACAAACAAATGCATGCGCATAATATATGCGATTGTTTAGAATTAACCAGGTTCATACCTGATCGAATTGTCATAGCTGACAGAAACCAAAACATCAAGGAACGGGTGCCACTGGACCATCTTCACGTCCTGCGTGTGCCCCTGCAGCACCGCGACGCACTCGTACTCATTCCCCGGCTGCACCTCCCATATCCACACCGTCTTATCCCGGCTGCACGTCGCGAGCAGCGACCCGACGAGCTCCACGACACGCTCTTCACCTCATTCTCATGCCCCTACACACCCACAGCGCAAAGTCAAAACACACAAGTACCAACACTCCCAACGGTGATAACACCGATCCCGAACTCTAACTTCAGTAAATCACCTCCAATGTGGCGACGCACTCAAAGTCGGCGCCGGGTACTCCATATCGCCGTCGTGGAATCGAAGCTCGCAGTCGCCAGCAGCTTCCCGTTGGGGACCAAGCGCACGACCTCACCGTGCGGTTGTGCGTGTCCTCGAGTACATCTAATCAAATCAAACCACGCAATTAAAGCTAATCGCCGCAATCTGCAGCGCTAAACCGAACTACACCTTGGTGAAAAGGCTTCCGCGAGGAGCTTGGCGGTACCGAGCAGTGCCAGGCGCCGTCGGGAGCGCGCTTCCAGATCCGGACGGTCTTGTCGCCGCCGCAGGAGGCGAGGACTGGGCCTGCGCCGGCGCCGGGGAGGGTTCCAGGCGAGGGCCCACACGCGGTCGGCGTGGCCCGTCAGGCGGTGGGCCTCGCGCAGCTCCGCCGCGCCGCTGTCCATAGCCGAGTCGACGGCGATCGCTCGTGCCTTAGGTTTTGGGTGTGATAGTAAGGTACGGCCACTCACCGGTGGAGGTGGAGGAGGGCAAAGAGGAGCAGCGGAGAGGTGCGAGGCGGCGACCAGCGAGGAGGGTGGGGTTACGGGAAGGTGAGGGTAGCGCCCGTCGGAGTCAGCAGCGCGTGGAGGGCACGTGCGTGCTCTCCGCCTAACCGGAGACTTGTTCGCCTCACCAGTTGGACCTAAGGCGGCTCTGCCTGTGGGCGGGACCGGGCCAACCGGACTTTGGGCTGGATAAATTCCGTGATTATATTGCAATTTAGTCTTTTTGGTTTTTTTCGGCTTATAGTTTCTCTCGAATAATCAAACGAAATAGTTTCTCCATATCTTTTCAAAGCAATTTATCAAAATAATATTTTTAAAAAAGTTTATTGATATTTGATTTATTCGCATAAATACTCGTACTAAGATCAAAAATCATCAGCCACAGCCCACCTATAACTTGATTCTTTTTTAGACGGAATTCGATAATTCAATAGCCACCAAATCACAACCAAACTCCGTGGTGTTGTGCAACATCATATCAGCATCCGCCTGATATCGACATCCATACGCCACTTGGCCATGTTTAAAAATGTTATCGCTTTTGGTTTTTGGTTGATTGTGAGAGAAATTAAGAGAGTAAAGGGCACTGAATTTTTTGTACGGATAATCTTTTTTATTCGAAAATACAGAAATATACCCGCGGAAATTTTTTACAAAAATAGACTCCACTCGCCCAATGAGGCGATTTCAACCTTTCGCCCAACCGAAGGCGACATTTAGTAAATATGGGAACCGTTAGGCGAATCATTTACATCGCTTTGATCGTTGGACAAGCGAATTGCGATCGCTATACGGTTGGCGATCGAATGCTGATCGCCCAATGCCGGGAGCAACGAGGGTTTAAGATAGCACACTGACGCCACGCCACTACCTACCACTTTTTCCACTCATTCTGCGCACAGAGAAGAAACGAGAGAAGAGAAAAGAAGAGGAGAGGAAGAAGGGGAAGAAAAGGAGGGGGAGAAGAGGAGAAGGATAGGAGGACAGGTTAGGAGGAGGAGGTGAGGGAGGAAGGAGGAGTGGAAGTTATTCCATTCGTTTGGATCCAGGTTTTTTTTATTATGTTGTACTTGCACTATTATTTATATGAAATGTTGGTGTTAGTAGAAATTTTAGATGTACAAAATTTAGTACAATTTTAGTATGGAAATATTAGTGTAAAAAAGTTTTAGTATACATTTTGTAGTATAGAACATGTTGTAGTATAGAAATTTTAGCACAATTTTTAGTATAGGAAGTTTAGTATTGTGCGATATTATTTGACATGTCGCAAAATTGAAACATATATGCAGGCTGACATCATCAATGGCCACTACATTGAGAGTGTATTACGGAGCTGGAACCATTCGTGAAGGTCTGAATGGTGTGGATTTGAACGATTTTTCGCAAGTCACTCTCGTACTTCTAGATGACAAGAATGCTCGAATGGCAGATGTGCAGCATTGGCTGACCCGGAGTATTTCATTGGACCCTGAGGTGTGCAGCATCGTCGTGCAAGGGCTTTGGAGCTGGTCTCCCATGGACATCAGATGGGAGTTGAAGACATTGCTGCGCTCTGCTTCGTGGAAGGGCTTTGTACAAGGGTTCCGGCGCCGTGGATACAAGTGTGTGCTGCTTGTGCAACTGTGCTCACTACAAGCGGTGCGCATAGCTCGTGCGTCCCGCCTTGCTGCGGGAGGTGCTAGTAGCTCGGGCGCGCCACATGTTGGCGAAGATGTTGAAGTTGCTCGTCATGAAGCCGTCGCGGTACATGGAGGAGAGTTCTGACCGTCAAGCCATAGAGAGGCAATCGGGCAAGCCGATGAAGGAGAGTATAATGAGTACATCGTGCGATAGATGGACTCGATGACTAGAGGTATGGGATGAAGAGGAAGGCGTGAGGGCGGCGACGAGGGCGATTCGATGAGGATGAAGTTCCTATCCCCGAGAATGGAACCGGTTTAATGCGGAGGGTGTTTACGCACATGATGAGCATGAATCACCATGGGAGTATCATGAGGCGAGGTTCGGTTGCATGCTATGTTTCTTGACAAGGAAGCGCTGCAAGATGCCATCAAGCTTTGGCCCCTTTCAATGCAACGGACATTCCGCGTCGTCAAATCAAGCTAGGAGCGTTACATGTGAAGTGCAAGCAACATGGTTGTTCTTGGAGGTGCACGCACGTAGACCGAGTATGAGACTCACTGGATTGTGTCGAAGGTTGAGCCACACTCCTGCATTCTAAACATTGTCTTGGCGAGGCATCGTAACCTGACGTCCGGATTTATTGCCAATTTGACGTATGGGGAGATAGTGGAGAAGAAAGACATGGCGGCCACATATATTGTGGTAGCTATAGAGAATAAATTCAAGTATAAGATTAGCTACACGAAGACGCGACGTGCCAAGTAAAAGGCGTTGGAAAAACGTTTTGGCACTTTTGAGGCGGCGTACGACAACCTTCCTCGTATGCTTAACGTCTTGCAGGAAAGGAACCCGGGCACGTACATCGCCGTGCAGGACAAGCCGTCCATAAGTCCACCAGGATATGCGATGTTGCACATAGCATTGTTTGCATTCTGTGCTAGCATCGAAGCATTCAGGCACATGCTGCTAGTAATCTCAGTTGACGGGACCTTCTTGATAGGCAAATACAAGGGGCAGATCCTGACGGCCATAGGCGTTGACGGTAATAATCAAATATTGCCGTGGCCATTGCATTTGTGAGTGATGAGAGATGGCATGGTTTCTCGGACATGTGAGGTTGGAGTTATATGCACTGCATACGGTGTGTGCGTAATCCATGATCGCCACGTCGATATTATAAAGGCTATAAGAAAACTTCAGAAAACCCCGAGGAGCCCTTTCCTTGGCCGGACATGAGGAACCGGTGCAGTCATCACTTAGGGGCAAACTTTTCAAGCAATTCCCAAACAATCTTTGATGAAGCTATTCAAGAGGTCAAGCAGCAGAACCAAGAGAGGAAATTTGATGCTTTGTGGGGTTGTTGAATGAGCACACCAGAAGAACGTCGAAGAGAGGAGCAAGTGAGGCGCAGTGACATGATAAAGCAGCGCAGCTTTGCTCGGTGAGATGGCAAAGAGACCAGCTTTGCTCGGTGACATGACAAAGCAGCGCAGCTTTGCTCGGTGACATGACAAAAGACGCCACTTTCGCGGTGACATGACAACACGGCGGCTTTGCTCAGTCACATGGCATGACGACGCAGCTTTTTGCATCGATATGGCGAGCGCCCGCTTTACTCAATGCTACGACCATGCGGACCAGCTTTACGTTGGAGTAGAGAAAATGGACCCTATAAATTGGTGTGCAATCCATTTCGCAGGCCACACTTCACTTCCAAACCCCACACTACACCGCGCTTCCTTCACCCCACCGGGATGGACAAAAAAACCAGAAGAAGCAATGGGACAAGATGGTGAAGGAATGGGAGGAGACCCGTGACCTAGCATGGTCAGCTGCCGTCCGCGATGAGAAAATAAGGGCTATTGCGGCCCGGGTAGAACAAGTCCAGCGTGCTACGAGGTCAGCTCCCCGCAATGAGCGGCCGCGTAGCAACAACCTCATCCCGGATGTCCCCACCGAGCGTTCGCCGCAACTCCCACCTGAGGGGGAGACACCCCCTTTGTTGGTGCGGGGACACGTGCAAGTTCTTCAAGTCTAAGCACCACATCAGCCTAGGTATGCGTTACTGGGATTGCGCAAACTACTCCAGTGACTACCCCAACTGCCGTTTTGACACCGCAACCTATCGGCGGCAGTGCGACGCATGCACCATTTCCCCTACCTTTTCTCCTTCACAGCACGCACTAACAATCTCTCCCTTGTATTTACAGTCTCCGGAGCCCCTTTGAGGCTACCACAAATGGATCGATCTTGAGATCCACCCTACGGACCAATGGACCCTCGACTTCGAGGAGTGGAATGTCACACAGCAAACCCTGCGTATACAACGCGAGACGCAAGCTCATCTCGAAGCGTGCACGCGTAGGGAGTAGGAGCCTCGCGAGAGGGAGCGTGAGAGAAAGAGGGAAATGGCGGCTAAGGCAAAAGAGGCCAGAGAGAAGTTCAACGCCGAGCGGGCAAGAAAGGGAAAAGTGGCCCCGGTCCACACAGTAGGTCGTACGAGCAGTTGGGCGGGTTAGTTGCATATCATGCTATATGTTATGCATGTAATAAAAATGTATGCGGCATGTTACTCCCAACTGTATTATGAAGTTTATTTCTATTGACATAAGCTTATTATCTCATCTGTTTGCATGCAATAAGTCATTTAACAATATTAACATACCAGTTCTCTCTGTACACTAATTCTCAGTAACATCAAAATATTACTTACCACTGTATGTATCGATCGTTCTACGGTCAATCGTTCTTAAAAAAATTTTCCAAAATTTTTTATGCACCTACAACATATAGTGAACATAAACTTTTATTACAACTACACCAGATTTTTTTCCAGTTTAAAACTACAAAATTGACAAAAGTCTAAACAATCACGGGGGACTAAGTACAGTTGCTCCCCTATTGGGCAACTGCATTTCCAGTTTAAAATGAATTTGAGTTGATTCTCTAGTTTGAAAGGTTGGTTTCATTTCTTGCTCCCTCTCTGTGCTTTCCTGCTTAAAATGAATTTGAGTTGATTCTCTAGTTTGAAAGGTTGGTTCTCAGTTTGCTCTGTGATGGGAAATCCTCAAGACCATTTGGCCAATCAATCCTTAAGAGCAAAAGCTAGAATCATTGAATGCTTTCTTCTACGAATCAAGCGATGTTTTCCTCTGTTCTCTGAAAATTAGGGTTTGGAGGTAGAGCATGTGTGATTCCTTGGTTTCTTCTGATTTGGTTGCTCTAAGTGCGAGGCTTATGGTTGTGTGACCTTCCCTAGTTGAAATACAAGATTTCATAAGCAAAGAATGGAAGGAACATGAGGAATCTGAAAATTAGCTTCATTCTCAACTCATTTTCATATTTGTGCTCAAATCTCAAATTCCTTGCCTTCCTGATGAATTCTTGTGATTCCTTTAGTCTTGGCACTGTTTAGAATAGGTTATTGCTCTTTTGGCCAGAAAGAATCAGCAGGAAATCTTCAATTTGCTTGAAATCGGCTCTTTTCAAGAATCATGCAAAAGGATTTTCAGTCGAGCGCTTTAGGGTTTGGTGCGGTTAGGCGGCTCATGGTTGCGGTTAGACCGGATTTAACACGATGGTCGACCGGTGTGGGTCGCCCGGTCGATCGACCCTTGACCGGCGATCGAGCGGTGTGGTCGAACAATCGGCCGTGCAAGGTAGCGGTCGACCGGCCCAATTATCGCGATCGGCCGGCTTTGTTTGTTTTAGCTGCTGATTCCTCTGGTTTGTTCTCTGCTGCCTTGTTTTGTTTGTAGTGTTATTTGCCGATGTTCCTCTGTATTTCTAGTGAGCACATGAATCATTTTCATAGCTTTTCATAACTATCAGAGGAGATTTCATTGTGGATACTTGGGGGCGTTTTTAAAGAGGCACCATTCACCCCCCCTCTATTGCCATATCCGATCCTACAATTGGTATCAGAGCCAGTTAGCTCTTCTTGATAAATCTTTAACCGGTCTGCATGAGCCATGGCAATGGACAAGTATTCCACCAAGCCCCCAATCTTCGATGGGATCAACTATCCCTTTTGGAAGAGTCGGATGGAGACCTACATACAGGCTCAAGGTTATGCGATTTGGCGCAAGGTCAAGGTTCGCTTTGCTGTTCCTGCCGATGAGAACATCAATACTGGAAACATGGCTGATGTTGAGGCGAATGCTAAGGCAAGAAACATCATCATTCAAGGTTTGAGCTGAAATGAGTTTGATCGCATTTCTCATCTTTCGTCGGCCTTCGACATTTGGGAGACCCTCGATGCTTACCATGAGGCCACCACTCAAATTAAGACAGTTCGATAGGACCAATTCAAGCGAGATTACGACAAGTTTGAAATGCTCGCTGGAGAGTCCTTGGATGAATGCTTTGCGAGATTCCACAAGATCTTGAGCAACCTCGAGCGGTCGGTCTCACATACCCGACTCGGACAACGCTCGTCGGATGCTTGCGGCCTTGGACTTGCGTGTGTGGGAGATGAAAGTGACCACCATCAAGGACACGACAAACCTCTCGACTTTGACTCTTGATGCGTTGTACTCACGTCTCAAGACTCACGAGATTGACATTGTCTCTCGTAAATCTAAGTCACGATCGATGGCTTTGGTCACGATCGATTCGACTTAAGTTTCCCTCGATGGTGTTTCGGTTTTCTCTTGCTCTTGTTTGTGAGATGAGTGATGACCTACTAGAACGACTTCGAGAAAACCAGCTAGCCCTCTTAGCGAGAAAAATTCTCTCATGCATACAATAGGGTTAGGGAGAGAAAGAGAGGAGGAGGTCGTGTGATTTGCTTCGAGTGTGGTGGCCCCAACCACATTTGGGCAACCGCCCCAAGCGGAGGGCAAGAATGACTATGGCGGTTCGAGCAAGAACGTCTACAGGCAAGAACCGCAACAAGAAGCCGCCAAGCAAAGAGAGAAGTTCGCAACCTTGGCAAAGCCAAGAAGCTCTTCCATCGCATCCTCACCGCCGACAACCTCGACCTCAACGAGGTGGAGGGGTGGAGCGACGGTGATGGGAAGGATGAGTAAGACCCCAAGGGTGGCGACGACTTCTCCGGCATGTGCTTCATGGCCCTTGAGGGCGATGTGAGCGACAACGAGCTCTACTCGACTCGACGAGGTATACCCTCCCACGTCCAGCTTAATGATGCTTTTCTTAAGCTAGGTAAATTTCATGCTAGATCTAGAGCTAGGTGTAGCGAGTTGGAGAAGGAAGTAGAGAAATTGTCACAGGAGCTTACTTCGCTTATATCTACTCCCTCCCGTGACGAATGTGATACATGCAGTGCTTTGCTTGGTGACATGGAGAAATTAAGGACCTCTCATGATAGTCTGTCCTCTGAGCTTGATATGATTAAGATAGAGATGAGTAGGGTAGCATCTCTTTCATCTACTACTGTTGAGGCTATTTCTTGCACCTCATGTGAGGATATGGATAATGCTTTTAGAGGACTTTATACCATGCTTCTCGATCTGCCCGAGACTTGTGAAAGTTGCAATAATTTGAAGATGAATTTAAAAAGGGCAGATCATAAAATTACTGAGTTACAAGCTTTTCTACTAGAGCCTATTGCTTCATGCGTGAATTGTCCCAAGCTGACTGCTGAGCTTGAATCTGTTTCAAACAGTTTTAAGAGATGATTGATAACAATAACAAATTGGCTTAATATGCTTCAAGGACCCTGTTAGCTCACCATGCAATAATTGTAACAAACTAAAATCTGATTTAATTGCATTGGATGAAAAATGTGTGAAGCTAACTAAGGACCTTCTAGAGAAGCCACCATCTACTTGTAATGTGTGTGCTGGTGTTGGGAAGAAGCCCAAGAGTAAGGTAGAGACGCTTAGCGACATGAACCAAATGGCTAGCAGTAGGACTGTTCCTTCTGAGTCGGCTGTGCGTGCACAAGCCATTCACTCTTCTGCTATTGGTTCTTCTTCTACTTCCTTAACTTCTGCTGTCTCTTCTTCCCCCTGCTCTTCTTGCACCTCTCTCTTTCGGGAGTGTCAGTATCTTATGAACACTCTCGAGAGATTTGTAGGAGGCAAGAAGAAGCTAAATCTTATTCTAGACCAATCCAAGATTTGCAAGTTCAATCAAGGTCTAGGATATGATTTTTCTGAGGATGTTAGGACGCATCCATCTACTGTTCTTAGACCCATAGCAGCAGGTGTGATCGAGGTCGAGCCCAGAACTAAGAAAGTTAAATTCAAATTAGTGGGCTTTGTCCAAGGGATATCTGACAGTAAGGTGGTTCCACCTGTTGCTTCGACCTCTCAGAAGGCGAAGTCTCGTCATGCTACTTCTACCTCTCAGAAGGTGAAGTATCATTGTACCTTCTGTCAGAAGGATGGACACTTGGTCGAGAGATGCTTCAGGTGTACCAAGATCGCGTGGAGAGACCGTGTTCAGGATCTTAGGCGTATTCATGGTCAGCCCCAGACCTTGAGTGCACCTAAGACCAACACGAGGTCGAGGGTTGCTTCAGCTGATGGATTTGGGCAGCATCGAGGACTTGGTTTTTCTGATTTTCGTCCTCGATATGCTTGTGGTCGTGATTTCCGCTCGTTAGGGTAGATCTCATTTCCGTCCGAGATGGCTACCCGCGACGTGATCGTGTTGTTGGTGCTCCACTCGCTCTCCCATAGCGATCGGACCATGCGATGCTTCAGGTCTGCACATAGACCTTCTGCTTCTTTGAGCGACAGAGAGCATAGGGTAGTTAGAGGTTAGTCGTGTGTGGCTACTTCTTCTACTCGACGTGTGACTCAGTATTGGGTTCTAAAATCTCTTTTGATTTATCCCAGATCGAGTCTTTACTCTGCTTGACTCGAGTTCGCGGCCGGGAAGGGAGAGGTTTGGCTTGTAGACTCCGGTTGTTCTCGTCATATGACCAAAGACTCTGTTGGTTCTCTTCCTAGCCCGTGCTCGGTGATGAGACTATCACCTTTGGAGACGCTTCTCTCGAGCGTCATCGCTAAAGGCACTGTATGCGTTAATGATTCTTTTATTTTAAAAGATGTTGCCTTAGTGAGTAAGCTGCAGTACAACTTGCTTTCTATTTTCCAGCTTACCGATGACGGTTACGAGGTGAGCTTTAAGAAAAACAATTGCAAAATTCTTAATTCTTTGGGTAGTCTGGTTTGCGGGATTTCTCGTTATGGGAGGATCTTTCGTGCTGATTTTGTTGAGTATTCTGGTAATCCTCTCAGGTGTTTAGTTGCTTCTGAGTCTCGTGACCTTACTTTCTAGCATAGGAGACTTGGGTCATATTGGATTTGACCATTTGACACGAGTTAGCGCCACGATCTCATTCGTGGTCCGCCGAAACTCAAGATGGTCAAAGATCTAGTTTGTGCTCCACGCCGGCACGACAAGATGGTTGCCGCTTCTCACCCTCTGGTCACAGTGACTATGACCGATGCACCAGGATAGCTGCTCCATATGGACACAGTTGGACCAGCTCGAGTGCAGTCAGCAGGAGGGAAGTGGTATGTTCTTGTCGTGGTCGATGACTTCTCGAGGTACTCTTGGGTGTTTTTCTTAGCCTCGAAGGATGAGACATTTACCCATTTGCGGGGTTTGTTTAGTAAGCTTTCTGTTGAGCTCCCGGGTGCCTTACGAGCGATCCGCAGTGACAATGGCACGGAGTTCAAGAATTCTTACTTTGAGAGGTTTTGCGGTGAGACAGGTGTAGAGCACCAGTTCTCTTCTCCGTGCGTCCCTCAGCAGAATGGTGTTGTGGAGAGGAAGAACCGTACCATGGTCGAGATGGCCAGGACAATGCTTGATGAGTACTCTACACCAAGAAAGTTTTGGGCTGAGGCTATAGCCACCACGTGCCATATTTCAAATCGAGTTTTTCTCAGGGCACACTTGCATCGCACCACTTATGAGTTGAGATATAGGCGAAAGCCCAGCGTCTCGCATTTTTGTGTGTTTGGTTGCAAGTGTTTCATTCTGAAGCCTGGGAACCTAGATAAGTTCGAGTCACGTTCTTGTGATGGTATCTTTCTAGATTACTCAACTTCTTCGCGGGCTTATAGGGTCTGAAACTACGAGACTAGTAAAATGGTAGAGACCTGCAAGGTGACCTTCGATGAGGCTAGTCCGGGGACTAGGCCCGATATCTCAGGTTCTTTAGAGCAGTCCGAGACCATCTTTGTGGATGATGAGGACGATGGAGATGAGGGTTGTCTACAGATCAATTCCTCATCCTCCCTTGAGGTGCCTTCTTCCATGCACCTCAAGGAGATCAGCCTATGCCTTCTGCTTCCTCTGGAGCTAGTGGCTTTGTTCCTACCTCATCAGCTCATGAGGTAGAGGCCACTTCTTCATCTCATTCAGGACCTCCTCGAAATATCCAAAAAGATCATCCTTCCGAGCGGATGATTGGAGATCTCTTTGAGCGAGTCACTCGCTCAAAGTCCGCATGTCACAGTCTGTCTTCATTCTGCCTTCATTGCCTCCTTTGAGCCCAAGGATGTTAGTCATGCTC